>OZ023166.1:10641084-11131084 GCA_963678695.2 Diplodus puntazzo | reverse complement strand
CCTAATGTCAAAACTTTGATTGATTCAAATTGTGTTGCTAATTTCAATTCACTTTTAAATGCACGGGCTGTTTGCAGGATGCACAGCGATGAGGGAATGTGTCTATTTGTGTGTGTGTAACATCAATAACTGTAATATGACATCAGTTAAACAAAGTAAACTTTGTTTTAGTAGCCAGCTAGAACTACAGCTAGTTAGCCTACAGCTAGTAGATTCAGCTGCTTGTTAAAAGAGATTTTGTTGAGTAAGCTAAAGCTATCAACACTCCCTAGTAATGTCAGAATGGTATAATAGCAACATAGATATAGCGGATCTGCTCGCCTGTTAGTTTTGGTTGCTAATGTAGATTAAAGCATCTGTGTAAAAGTGAGAGGTTCATAACTAGTTAGAAAACTCCAGAGAATTGAGCCAGAGTTAAATTAAAATCAGCCTATAAAGTTAAAGAGGAAGTTGCTCTGACGTGTTGAACACATCAATTTAAAAAATAACGTTAAATGACTCTACCGTGTGTGTGAGCGACTTACTAGATTCCAGATGAATACACTGCTTGCATTCCCTGGTAAACCTTGATGTACGGGCGACACACTGAAAAGAAACAAACAAAGATTCATTTGCGAATAAATAATAGTTAAGTGCATTGAGAACATGACCTTAAGTGCCCTGTCAGCCGGGAAGTTATTCATGAGTAGCTTCTCCGAAATGTTTTCGCTCAAAGTGTGATAACCAATTGTTGTGAGAAAGGGCTTTCAGCCCACGATGTGACGAAAACCTCTGTTGTTTCAGGGAAATCAGCGAAAATAGCAATTTGCACGCAAACACGGGTGTGAATTCTCGTGACTTTACTGGGAGCCAATAAAGAAGTCCTCCTCTGCAGTTCTGTTTATGTAAGTGCCTCTCTATCTGTCTGAGCACGCATGTGTGTTGGAGAAGGAGCGAGATATAAAGCTCAGATAAGTCTCCGTCTTGTTTACTGTGCACGCTCTGATGTGGTTGTGTCTGGATTCCTTTATACTGTCATGGCAGCTTGGCTGGAGTTTCATGGGGCGCTGCAGCTGTGTATTAGCGGTAAACAATATGAGCTTAACCTCCGGTGGTGTCGAAGTTTGGTATCCCGTGAAGGATGACGCAGTGCAAGAACAGCGGTGAGGCATTGATCTTCATGGATCCACTCAGGAGACTGTTGAGGATCCAAACGTACCTGATGTGAAAGCACAAAGCTTGACGTAAATAATATGCAGGATTATTGGAAGTTTTCCCACAAACAAAAACTGCCAAATAGTCTTTTAAATTATATGAATTAAAGTTATATAATATGATTGATCAACATCAAGGCAACACAGGTCTGAAATATACAGGTGTTTAACCCCTAGTAAAGTTCAAGCTCTACAAACACTTGATCCTACACTTCCCATAATGCAACACTGTTACACCCTGCCTATCTGGCAAATGTCCTCATCTTTCAAACTGAAGCTCTTGGTATGAATGGAAAAAAAAAAGAATCTTCAAGCCCAAACTGACTGGTGACATCACGGTGACATCATCAGGGTTATTTTCCCAGACAGTTCAATGTTTTGGAAAATAAGCCTTTTCTCTTCAGAGTTAAGGTCCAGACAGCTCTTATGTCGTTACATTGGATATGCAGCTAGGCAGCAGCCAGTTAGCTTAGCACAAAGACTGTAATTGGAGGGAAACAGCTAGCTGATAACAGATAACAAGATAACAAAAGATTTATGTGCCAAGTTTCTTTGCTGGTAGTACTGACCTCACAAATTTGATAAGACATCAGGACACTTCAGGACTGTAGATATAGCCTAATGTTTATTAGTGATCTTAAGAGGCGCTGGTCAAGCTAAGTGTTTCCTTGCCTTTTCCGCTCTTCATGCTAAGCTAAGCTAAGCTAAGTAGCTGCAGCTTCATATTCATGACATGAGAGCGATATCAATAGTCTAATCTTACTTTCAGCAAGTGGATAAGATAAGATAATAATAAGATTATGTTAAAATTGGGGCCTCTTTTGTCTTTTAAAAGTGTGTTTTGCAGAAAAACACATTTATATTCTTCAGTAAATAATCACAAAAATATTACCTTGGTCTGGTTTCAAAACTCAAGCATCAAAGTCGCACTAGCTCAGGGTTCATACAGCTTTTTAAGAGTAAACTTCGGGCAATTTTCAAGCACTTTCAAGACACCTACAAGAAAAGATTCCAGACTCCCGGAGCCTTTACAGCGTTTACAGACTTCCTTTACACCCACTCCATCGGTACGACAAAGTACTTTATCACTTTATATTACCAGCTGTTTACATCAACGGATTGTATGTTTTGATCATGAATCTTTGATGCTCGCTAATTTCTATGGCAGGAGGCAAAAACAATGGGACTGTTTCATTTCAAATATGAAAAGATTTTTGGTTTACATGACTGATTATGTTTATGAAACACAAGCTATGGTGAAAATCAAGCATTTTTCGAGGAGTATATTCAAATGTAAGCGCTATCCTTAACTTGAAAACACAGCGTCTAAAATGATGCAAAGACTTTGTACAAACCCAAACATTTCAAAGCAAACCGAGCCATAATGATACGGGCTCATTCGTCCAGGCTGTTATTGCTTAAAGTTGATCCCATATAAACTCTGGGACAAGAAAGCTCAAGAGCCACCAGGGTGAGTCAAACAGGGTTAGGATTACACCAAGTCACCATGGGGTCCCATTCTCATTACAATGATCAACAGTGACGGGCTTTTCAGTGGAAAGAAACTGACAAACAACACCGGGAATCGCAAAGTATCCGTATTGAATCAGGTGGGTCAGGGACACGAACGTGTCGTCAGCAGCCGAGCAAATGCGTGTTGGTAGACAGCAGGGCGTGCTTGAGTTTTGGGTCTTACCGCTTCTGCGAAGGTGTCATCAGAGCTGAGACCTTATCATCATAGTATTTCCTCATGGCGAAGCGGTCCAACGCCTGATCAGCACTTTCGAGGGGAGACAGAGAGACACATTAAACACTTTAGGCAATTATGACTCCAGAGAGCGATTACACTCCGCTGCTCTGTAATTGAATGCTGTTAACCCCCTAACTTAAATTAGGACAACACACACACACACACACACACACAAACACACACACACACACACACGCACACACAGACATGCATAATGGGCAACAGTGAAAGTAAGCAGAGAGACAGGGGATTCCAGCAGAGAGGAAGAGAATGGCAGCCTTAAGTAAACACGGAGGGGGAGAGGAGGACAGAGAGAGGCCAGAGTGTGTGCACAGCTCTGCTATTCAGACAGACCTAAAACCAACAGGCGCTGGAGCCTTTTCACCACAGCTCTGTTTCTCTCTCGTCGGACCTCTCCCTCTAACACCCCCGCCCCCTGAATCTATCCCATTGTAAATCTGCCTCATTGTTTTCCTATCTCTTCCTCTACCTCTTTTTTGTCATTCACATTCGCCTTACCGACCCCGGTCTTCCTCACCGGGACGCAAACATAAAAAAGGGAAGCAGCACAGATTGAAGGCCGATGTATGCAGAACGGGATTTACCTCATGGCATAACACCAGGCCGCCTCTCCCCTAATGTTTGCTCCGTTTCTTAACTTAAGGGCTCAGTAAAGCACCAGCCTTACTGGGTTTGTATGGTTAACAATGGCTCGAAAAAATTGGGTTTTCTTCTCGATGAATAGATTTCGTGAACTTGACACTGTAGCCAGAAGCAGTTACAGTAACTTGCATGTTTCCAAGTTGATTCATGCAACTCAATACGGGGTGATTCATGGCTTAAGTTGTGTGGTTTTTTCTTTCAGATTTTGAAAGCGGTGACTTTTCTTTGACTCACTGAATCTGAATCACCTTGACCCTCAATTAAAAAGGTAATGACATTGCTTGCGGTCTCCATCAACTGTTGTGGGTTGTTTTTGACTTCCACTTACAGAGGCTGGGCGCCCTCATGTTATGATCAATCCTGACAAATTCAGGGCAAACAAGAACATTTAAAGTAACTTGACATGAAAATGTGACACATTGAGGTGGTTACCTGGCTGACACGTCGGTGAAATGCACAAAGGATGAAATGACGACTCCGATGCGACCCTTGCCGCCCTGAAGAACCATGAGAGGGACAGGAGATGAGTCACTACACATGCAGCACTTGTGGTTTTAGTCTGTTTTGAACACCCAACATACTTGTTTTCTAAGTCATCTTCCAACTATGAGTGATGGGATCCTACATAAACACACTTTTTTTCTGCCGTAATTAGAACAGCATTGGTTTTTTTCACACAACACGTTTGTGTTTACTGTTTTCTCTGTACTCTCCACACTGCTTTGAAGTGGGCATGACTAATTTAGAAAATGGGGGTGTCACATATTTGCGTGCATCATTGAGACTGACCGGGGCATATGATGACAGCTGGTGGGTTATTTAGTCACAGCAAATTAAAGACAGGTGTTAAAATAAAAAATACCCTAAAATGTTTTTTAACTTTACATTGCTGCTCATTAATATTTAACATTATAGACAAATACTTGTTGAATTTATGCTACAAACAAACAGGGGGCATCATATCTCCGAAGAAACCGCTAACTGCTTCCAAGTGTAGG
Organism: Diplodus puntazzo; assembly: GCA_963678695.2. Classification (NCBI taxonomy): domain Eukaryota; kingdom Metazoa; phylum Chordata; class Actinopteri; order Spariformes; family Sparidae; genus Diplodus; species Diplodus puntazzo. The sequence goes on along the minus strand of OZ023166.1, from coordinate 11,126,480 downwards.
TGTAGCTAGTAAGCTCCGTTAGCCGTGCAACTAGTGGACGTATTAGCAAAATGACTGCGCAGACTGAGAGCTCTGAGCCCCTGGATAGTGATGGTGTTTAATCCGCTTGGACCACCTGGATGAGGAGGTTTTCGGGATGAGGGATGGGGGGGTTGGGTGGATGCAGCGGGGTGGTGGAATAGGCACCAGAACTGGAGCCAAGCAACAGAAACCGTTCTTAGCAGCCTCCCAGTGAACACGGCCAGACCTGGACCGAACACAGCCCCAGTGGAAGATCGATGGAGGTCAGTTTGACAACAGGGATTACAGTACAGAGGCGATTTACAGCAGCTCTGACGCGGATGACAAAACAGGGTGGGATCAGGAGAGACGTACAGCAAAAATGCAGCAAGATTGGGCATAGCCATACTATCAGACTGTCAAACTTTTGAGGTTTACAAAGCTGTATTTCGAGACAGGACAAGCCAAAGCTTACTGATTAGCATGCTAACTTTAGGAGGCATCTCTGTAACACGATACAAAGACATCTGCTACATAACATCAACAATGTCATTCTTTGCCTTTCCTTTCCTTTCTATCAATTTTGAAAGCAGATAGAAATAGTAACAGTCAGCTTTCATTTATTGAGATTTCATGCCCGTTGGCAAAGAAAATGACATTGTGCAAGCAAGGTTTATAGGGAACCAATCCAAAACAATGATGGTGTCATTATTATTGTGCAATCAAGAATATGTTTGCAGGAGTCTAAAGATATTATTACATTATTAAAGCTAAACTGAAATCAGCTGCAGCAACACAAGTTGTAGATACTCACCCTGCAGTGTATAACAGCCACATGAAGAGGGTCTGCATTGAGCCAGCTCTCCATGGCCTTACAGATGGTGCAGATCTTATCCAAAGGTGGAGCGTGCATGTCCGGCCAGCCTGTATCCAGGGTCTGAAATCGCAGAACTCACTGTAAACATCTACCTATGAATCATCAATCAATGTTTAGACGTAGCTGATCAAAGTTTTCTGGACTTACCTTGGGGTTCATTTTAGAGAGATCGTGTCTTCTCTCTGACAGATTGATGATCTAAAGAGAAAACGCAACAAAGCTCATAACTAATAATGTTGTTTCTAAGATTACTGCATTCTGCTTCTTAAACAAGCTTTGGGTGAAGGATGAACTGTGCCTCGAGATCAATACTCTCATGTCAATATCCCATGACAGCCCATCAGCCCTGACATCAATACTGTTTGCACTTTGACACTTGACTTCGAGGTGAGACAGCGAGCGGCACACAGGCGAGCACTGACCAGGTAATTATCCGCATGCTTGGACTTGAGCATTCGCGTGACGTCCTTCAGGTTGTGAGAGTAGATCTCCTCCGAGCAGCCCCGAGGGAAGGACACAGCGATGATACGCTCCGTGATGTACGTCAGGTCGAGCTCGTAACCCTCCTCCATCTTGAATCTTGCTGCTTCCTGTGAGAAATAACGAAACAGAGAAACGCTCATGGGTTTCAGTTCCCTCGCATCATTCCCGCTTTAAGCAGGTGACTTTGCTTGAGTCAATATTTGACGGTCAAAGTCCTGGGCTTATTCGTTGTGTCCAAGTTTCCCGCAGATATCTTTAGAGAATGACCTCAGTTCCAGATTGCATGACAGAGGGTGTCTTGTTTGCTCAGAAACGGTCAACAGTGTGCGTCACACATACTGTACCGGCTGAAAAGAAACACCATATCAAAGGGCTTGTGAGCATATGAGAGATGATTGCTGCTTATCTCTGCTGCAAAAAGAGACACAGTGCAGTGGTATCAAAAGATTGGACACCAGTAATCTGGTCAGTCAGTCAGTAAGTCAGTCAGTAAGTCAGTCAGTCAGTCGGAGCAACAATGACAAAGACAAAGAAAACTTTCAAAGAACTCCGGTTGAAACCAGTTGCTGTAAATCCCTGAGTGTTGGCGTGTCCCTGTGACCTCATGGCCATGCACTTCCTGCAGCGGTGGCCTGAAGAGAGCCTGTCTCACACCACCACATCCACAGACACATCCCTTAACGCTCTTATCTAGCCATCTCTGTATGCTCTGTGCAAGAGAGCGGCACCGTGTTGACAAAGTGCTGACACTCTTTACTCGATTAATCAATAAGTCAAGTGACAACTAATAATTTTCTAACAAGAAGCTGTTTCTAGTTTTTTTATTGTTCTTTCCTCTGTTTGTTTTCACGTTAATATTTTACAGGTTTACGACTGTTGGTAAGACAAAACAAGCTATTTAAAGTCATCATCTCGGGCTGTCTTCTATGGCATATTTTGTGTTTGTATGTTTTTTGATGACTTTATGCACAGAACAATGTTGACGAAGGGGAGGCTCATAGTCATAGCACCAGAGCCAGTTAATCTTCATAAATTCAAATGTTAATTGGGTAAATTGGATAAAGCTTTCTTTGTCAATGCCAGCTGAAGGGAATAAGGTACTTATTTTAATTAAAAAGAATCAAACTCTCCCTGATAGAATGTGGATAAATAAATATCTTTTTAACTCATTGGTATTTAATTTTGACCTGTCAGACAGCTGTTGTCATTTGTAGTTTCATTAGGTCTTTTAGTTGTTAGCTTCTGAAAAACAAAAAGTATTGTATCGTCTGCTTGTTTGACTCAATTTTCTAGTTTTTCTCTTTTCTTTGTCTCCATCTTTATAAAAGCTGGTGGCATGTGACAAAAAAGCCAAGGACCTTATCGTCCTGTCAATGAGTGCAACTAATCTATATCTTCATTATTGAACAAACTGTTCATTAGTTTTTGTCCGTATAAGCGTATGGTGGATACAAACTTTGGAAAATAATGAAAAATGTCTGTCACAATGTTTCAGAGCCCTAAGTCATGTTTTCAGATTGCTATTATTGTCTCAACAATGGTCCAAAACATAAAGATATTCAGTTTACGATGATACAAAACATAAAAAAGAAGCAATTATCATATTTGTGAGGCAAGAAGCAGCAAATGTTTGGGATGTTTTCAACTGAATAATCCCTCAGCAATCAGTGATCAAACTAGCTGCGATTTCAATATCCGTCGGTCAGCTAATTAATAAATCGACTAATTGTCTTAGCTCTACTTCTATCTCTGTCAAAATCAAATTTTTGGGAATTAGCTGTACGTCAAAGACTGAAAAAAAAACGAAGCAACTAGTTTGTATCGCCATTGTTGTTGGTAAATGATTCAGATTCCAGACAAACACAAGCACACAATCAGGAACAGAAACACATTCCTACAGCTGCCAGAGATAACATCATCTTTCTTGAATGACTCCAATTGTTTGCTGTGATTATAACGATCCATAGACAAGAATGTGTCCATCAATTCGCAATGACTGCAGGCTAGAGCCCAAAACTTTGAAGGGGGGGGTGGCAGAGAGGGAGCCATAAACCAGAGACAGTGTAGTCACAGCTTAAACCAACCCTCAGAGCGGAATGAAAGAGGCCATGTGTATGAAGAGGTCATCACTCGGGGAAACAGGGCTGTTTTGTGTGTGTGTGTTGGTGGAGGTGGTGGGAGCAGGGGCAGGAGGTCCTCCATGATTGTTGGAACTAATGGTGGGGTTAGTCTATTTCCCCTGAGACTCTGGGGGAAAAACTGTTGACTAATGGGAAATTAATGAACAGGTCGGCCAGTACTTAGACTCTGTGTATCTCCAGGGCAGGGGCATGGGAAGAAGGCTTAGCAGTGTTTTGGAAGTGTCAAAGTACTGCGCTGACGGGAGATTGGAAGGGTATCTAACCAACACTTAACCTCCATTTGACCCAGGAGTGTGAAAACGTGCCTTTATTAGTTTGATGCTAATGAGAATCAAGATCTGCTTTAAAGGGATTCTTTAAAAGTTTGACATTTTTGTGAAAAGCATTTCCTTGCCAAGAGTTGGGTAAAAAAAATGGTACCACTCTCTTCTGTGCAGTAAAAATCAAGCTAAAGCTACTGTGCGATATACTTCCTTATCTACAGTATTGAATTCTCATACATTAGCATTAATCTCTCGGGACAGGATATTTTGTGAAATTATAGCTTAACCAAAATACACTTTTTATTAAACATCAATGTACCATTGCAGATAATCTATTACTGACAGTAGCCGGTTAGCTTAGCTTACCAAAATGACGGTAGCCTGTCTCTGTCCAAATGTAACAGGCAAAAAAATCTCCACACAAGCATTAAGCCCAATAATTAGCTTGTCATTTCTGACATGTTTAAAACATGTACAAACCAAAGTGTAAAAACAGCAACACACTTAGAGCTGGTAATGGGCATCATCTTCATTAGTCAGTCACAGTAAAATTTTTTTTTTTTTACATACTGTCACACTGGTAGGCTAATTTTGTGAAATAAAGCCAAGCTAGCTGTTTTATGCTGTCTCCAGTCTTTAAGCTAAGCTAAGCTAAGATAACCAGCAGCTGACATTAGCATCATATTCAATAAACAAATATATTTAAGGAACAGACATGACAGTGATGTCATTTTGTAATCTAACTCTCAGTAAGACAGCAAATAAGCATATTTATCAAAAAGCTGAACAACTAAAAAACTGATTAAATGACTAATTTAGTTAATATATCACATCAGAAAAAAAATCATAATGCTTCTAAATCAAGCTAACATTACTGCCACTAGCCTTTAGCTTAGCTTACCATAAAGATGGGGAAACAGCTAGCCTTGCACTGAACAATGGTACCAAAATCTTCCAACAAGCATATCTAAAGCACTAATTTATCATGAAATGTTATGTGTCCAGTAACATTTGGACAGATCCAGGTTGGCTGTTTCTCTATTTCCTATCTATCTATATGCTAAGGTAGGCTAACCAGCTGTTGGCACTGGCTTAATATTTAACGAACATGACAATGATATCATATTCTCATAAAATTCTCAGTAATAAAGCAAATAAGAATAATTACTACAACGTTAAATGATCAAATAACTAATTAAATAACTAATTTCAAGATAACTAAACAAAGAGATGTTAATGTTCCAACTAATTCAAATAAAACCTGTGCAGATGCGCAAGTAGCTAATATATCACATTATAAAAAAAATCCCATCCATAAATCCTAATCCTCCTAAGCATCAACTTGACGCTTATTAATGTCACATGAATCATTCATGCACAACACTGCAGCACTCAACATCCTTTTTCCTACAACTCACTTCTCCCACTCATCATTCGGGTGAACATGAGCGACTTGCCCCAGCACGCACTAAAGATAATTGGTCTTTAATTTGCACCGACTGCTTTTGTTCCTGGTTTGAGGCGCAGCATTAGCTCACAAAGGCAGAATAAGCAGTGCCAAGGAACTCAAATCCCAAGCCCACCCATGGCACTGTGAGAGCAAGGTTTGGTAGAGTGAGCGGGGAAAGCCGAGGAGCGATTGGAGAAAACGGGTTGCCAGGTCTGCTGCGGGCAAGCTGCGACAGGTTTGCTAAGGTCAGGATGTTGGGGGATTAGGGTGTGTCTGGCTCCCCTCAGCCCCAGCCCCTGCAGGTAAGAGCTTGACTAGGGCTGCGTGGGTGCTGTCAGCCACGTTCACACATGCATGACCATCACTTGGGACCGGCTCCAAATGCCTTTCATTCAGCTATCCAGAAAGACGCTGTGAATGATTAAACATTACATTCATGAGAAAAAGAAACGCAGGGGGAGATGTGAGTGGGAAGGCATATCAAAGTGCTGGGAGGAAGCCTGTTTCTATTTCTGGAGCCACACCCTTCACCTGGACCGCACCGTATGGAATCTTCCATTTTGTACGAGCGGATGAAGCACAAGATGAAAGCGGACGGCATCACGTCGCCGGACATAAACCGTCTCAGAGCCACCGCGAGTTCGTCCGGCCCCTAAGGGTTAAAAGAAATCAGGGCCTAATCATGTGAACAGTGACCTCATGGCTGTTTTCATTTTCGAGTCCACTGTGGTGACAACAGTTGGCAGAAAAAAAAAAAAAAACGCTGCATGTTTATCTTGTCGCAAATCGTCTGCCTGAATCGAGCCGGGTGGGTTAAGCCACAGCGACCGAAATCAATTTACGCGAAAACTTGTTTGTGTGTGATCAAGCTGGTTGCTACACGTCTGCAGACTCCCTGGCTGTATTTTCCAGCAGCGATTGCAGACTGGCCATCATTTCTGCAGACTTCTTTTACATATTTGTACGAGCTAGTGGAAGAGCAAACACTGCGAAGAGTTTAAAGGTAAAAAAAAGACAGCGGCGCTGATCGGATGGAGGCACGAGCGCTGTGGTCATGAAAGAAAGAAAATGATCTTTAATCAGCTGCAACTTTGAATTCTGTTATCAATCAATGCATCAGATATTTTGTATGTATTCAATGTTTAGACCAAGACAGCTTTAAAATACGGAAGAGGATAAGGGCCGATGTCTTTTTGCAGAATTTTAACTTAAATCTCAGAATTCAGGGTTTAAAAGGTGCCATTACCAACTCACCAAAAATAGACTCTTTGGGATGTAACACGGGTCGGCCGCCGTGCCAAAGGGTCAGCACTCAAATAGCACCTTTCAAGTCAGAATTTCCCAGAAGAATTGTGAAAAGCAAAGTCAGAACGGTGGCCCTTTAAACAATAACGACGAATTCTCACCCAAAGTTACCATCAAAGCACCAGAAGTCCCCCCCCCAAAAAAAATCCTTATATTGGAGAAGCTGCAACCACCTAACTTTAGTCTAATCTGAGTCATTGATTAATCCGTATGTAAACGAATAGGGTTGCAATTCAGTAAAAGAGGTGAAGAGTTTGCAAATCAGTTGAACTGAAATGTCCACAACTATTACGTCCGCACACATATGAAAGCAATCAGGGCGTCCCTCCCTCCCTCCCTCTCCTCATCATCACGCTCCCAAATCAAACTGAATTGCTTCTGTTGGCTCCGGCGTCTGACTTCATGATCGAGGTGTTGTGGCAACAGCTTCCATTTTGTGACAACTTAAATATCATTCTAGGTCCATTAAAACTGAAATAACGTGTCTGGAAGGGGAAGAAGAAAAAAATGGAATGCGCTGATATGAAGACGTTTCCAAAAAAGCAACCAGACCTCCCCCCCGTTCAGCGGGACTGCAGAGGTGCCGCTTCGGCTCCGGTTGGAGCTCAAAGTGGGGCGATAAAGCTCGTCCAGCCCAGCATGTAGGAACTGGCTCTGTTCTGCACCTATGGGGGGGAAAAAAGCAGCTACACATACATTACACCACCGTCTCTCTCTCTCTCTCCCCGGGAGACACTGGACAGATTAATGATCTCCTGAGCTGTTTGTCTGCAAACCTGAGTAACACCTAAAGCGCCATAAATGCTTCAGGAAGTCTGGCTGCCTATACGAGGAGGAGGGGGGGGGCCGCTGGACTGTTTTTTACTGTTCACTTTTCACATTTTCACTAAACTTAGCGACAGTTTCTCCCATTAGCTTTATTTCTTTGTTTGCCCTGCTCATGAAAAGAACTATTCATGCCTGTTTACAGCTCCATCAGATGACAGGAGTGGTCAACCAGAACAGAATTTTGTTTCCCCTCGCCCTCTGGCTGTAGCCCTCGGTCGGTATTTAGCGTTCACATCTAACAGCCCACCTAATAACTCTGATACCATCAGCTTCACTGCTTCCAAACCGCCCTGTATTCATACTTGGCACGAGCGCGCGCCTCATACTGCGGGGATAACATGTCCACAGTGACATAACAGGCCTGGCTGAAGGGCCCCGGAGGAGGGACAAGGCCGCAGTTTGTTCTGGCCCTTTCCTGCCAGGGGCTCTATATGTTTACGCCGTGGCTTCGGCACCCTTTCACTGCCGAAAAAAAAAGAACCGAAATAAACAAAACTATGAGAACTATTCAGCAAAACGAAGCCATGGGAGCTGGGGAGCCGTGTATTTCGAGCGAAGTTTATTTAGTAACTCTGGAAGCCTAACGTGTATTTGTCCCGCGTCTTTATGGGATATTTCGTAAAAAAATGACAGCCCTGGCCTCGGAGCAGATCTGTGCACCCGTAGGGCTCCTAAAAGTACTCCCTAATTACCGTTCTCTATCCCAAGGTCATAGTGGAATGCGTTCCAAAATGGATTACGTTCCCACTCTCACTCTCTCATTCCCTCCATCTCTCCCTTTTTTTTCGACATTCTTCCCCCCCAAACCCCTTTTATTGCTTTCGTTCTCCTTCCTTTCTCCAGGTCTCCGTCTCTCTCTCTCCCTCTCGTTTAATGGCTTGCACATGTCAGCCAAGTGGCCGTGGCACCGCCGTGACAAAGTGAAATGCCCCGGCGCTCGGTCCCATGCTGTTCCCTCCCAGGGGTTAGATCACAGTGTTCTGCTTACTGTACACAAGCCCAGCCCTCTGCCAACCCACCTGTCCAAACTACACTATCAGGATCACCCGTTCATCAGCCGCCTCCCCCAGCCTCCCTTTGGTAATTGCCGGCTGTTATCAGCAAGGGAAGGAAAAAAACAAAAACTGACACTTTGAATCTCTTTCGCCTTGAGGGGCCAGATATTGTTCATACGACTCTGACCTCAAAATAGAACCCCCAACAAAAGCAGTAATTGCCAGTTCAAAAAAAAAAAAAGTGTTTCTCCTGCCTCTCTGGGGTCTGTAATTAAAGATAATCTTGAAAGAGTTTAGGCTGCAAACTGTTCGGAACAACCTGCACGGTTTATGTTGCTTTGCAAAAAGGAAGGTGCGCGGGCGGGTGTAACTGCAGGTGTGTGTCTGATTTCCAAGCAAGGGGAAGGGAGGGACTGATAAGACTCGGGTGAAGAAGAAGAAGAAGAAGAAGAAGAAGAAGAAGAAGAAGAAGAAGAGGAAGAGGAGCTGCTGTGATGTCAGGACGTTCGTACATGTCATCAACAATGGCTGCCTGAGAAACACAGCCCCTAAGGCCGCAAATACCACGCAGCAGCTGTAGCGCAAAAGGAAAAAAAGAACTCTCCTGTTCTGATTGTCTCCATCGTTCCTCCGACGACAGAGACGAGTCCGAACAGTCGACAAAGGACGGCTAAAAAAGACTGGTTTCTCGAGGAACTCCACAGAGAAGTCTTCCACAAGAATGGCCCCATATGTTTCACATTATCCAAAAAAAAAGGGGGTCTCCAGTGCACCCGACAGCACAGGGACCCCCAAATTATAGCTGCAGCAGAACACAATTCGTTGGGGGGGGAGACATCTAAAAAGCTAAAAAAAAAAAAAAAAACTCAAAGAAGGTCAAGTCGAGCTTTTGGGGGAGCTCAAGTCGAGGGTGGGCAGTAAATAAATACTCTTTCACGTGAAAAAAAAAAAAAGAAAGGGGGAAAAAGAAACACAAGATCAGTGCTCGCTCAGTTTGAATGAGTCCCTTCTCTGTCTCCAGAGTGGCTGCTGGGTAGAGCTGGAGGACAAACACACACATACACACACACACGCACACACAGGACACAGAGCCAAAGTAAATAAAGAGAGCAGTGGCCTGTTTTTGCTCTTTGAATAAATGAGCAAACTCAATGAGATGTGACTGAGCAAAGCGGCTAAAGAGCCGAGGAAAAGCTCCCTGTGAGTGTGTGGAGCTCTAATCCTCATTCTTTTTTCTTTTTTTTAAAGCACTGACCAGCCCGACTTTAAACAAAAAAAAAACTCCCTTTGCTTGTGATTGAAAAAGTTCAGACTTACCTTTTTCAAAACTGAGAGTTCTGATTCCTCTGTCTGTCTCTCTGTCTGTCTCTCTGTCTCTCTGCTCCCCTTCTGTCTCTCTTTGTCAGTCGGAGCTGCTGAAAGAGGAAGAGTGGGTTTTATTTGAAGTCCTGATCTCAGAGCCGTCAGCCCGTCACACAGGCTTCATGCAGGCTGGGAGGCTCATTGCTTTTTTTTCTCTCTCTCTCTCTCTCTCTCTCTCTCTCTCTACTGCTGGAATCTGCAGCCGAGCTGACTTTTTCTTTCTTTTTTTCTTTTTTTTAAATGTCCCAGCTCGGACCCGGTGCTGTCTGTCCTCGGCTATCTTATCTGTGGATGTCTGTCGGTGATATAAAATCGGAAGAAGCCTGCGCTCGGATCCAGACCTGCTGCTGCTGCTGCTGCTCCACCACAGCGCACTTCCTCCAGTCCAGCCTGCCGCTGCAGCCGCCACAAGTCCTGGCATGGGATAGTCCTCCCACTGCGCCGCTAGGGCTGCCTGTCTCCCCTTGTTCCCTCCCCCTTCTCCGCGGCCTCCTCCCTCCCTCCCTCCGCTCCTCGCTCCGTTTGTTCTCACCCGCACGCCTCACACGCAGATGGAGACTTCCTCCAGCCAGCCCCCCCCCCCCCCCACCAACAAACCTCTACACATCTAAAGACAATGAAAAAGTTTGCAGGAATACAATCCGCTTTTTGTGCTAACAGCATAAGTGTCTCGTCAAAGTCTTATTCTGCAAGTTAATACGACAGGCGCAGGAAAAAAAAGAAAAAAAAAAGGCGCGCAGACCAAATGATTTCAGGTTTTTCTGCATAGGCTGTATGTTTTGACTCTTAAAGGGCCAATGTGTAGTTTTATAGAAGAGATTCAAACCCAGAATTTTAATATTGAATTTATAAATGAGATCATAATACAAACCTAGATGTATTTATATACATTTATTTATATTTCTTTCCAAACCTGAATAAACAAACTCTTCTCAGAGGGAAATGAGGTCCACTGAACACAATTTGAAGCTAGAAAAAGGTGGCAGGGTCCGCCACATATAAACAAAGTAAAAAACAGAATTAAATCGCGCTGTCCTCTAAGGTCGGCTTGTTTATTTAGTTTGTTTAGGCAGAAGAAAAAAAAAATCAGTCAATGACTTTTCACCATAAAGGCTGCAGAACTTCACAGTTAATTTTATTTTTTCAAAATTATAACAAAATAAAAAATACCATAAATAAATGCAATGGCGCAAAATATTATAAAACTCAAGAAAAGGAAAGATTGACGCAGAAAAACAGCAACAACAGACCTTCGAGGTCTGCTAAACAACTGGAGTGAATCTGAAACTTCTAAATAAACCTAATAATGTTCACTAATTTCTGATTTTTGAACATTTCAAATGGTTTTACAGATAGGTTTTAAGAGTTTTATGTAGGCTTTTTATGTAGTATTTGTCGCTCGAAAATCACAAATTCCTCTCATAGTGTTTAAATGTCCCCTATTTGAAAGTTTTTATGTTTTTTTTATGTTTAATTCTCTATAAAAAAAAAAACCTATTTAAGATTGTTTCACTGTTTTTGTGGTATTGTACATAGTAAGGAAAGACCAGTCTTCGGCCTGGCTGATTGTTATTGCCGTGATCGGCATCTTTACAATTATCTGTATCCGTGTTTTTGTGTCCAATTGCCGATAAGTTAATTTAAAAATGAAATACTTTTGCTTCTATATTGGGTGTATATTCAGAGTCTAGTGTTAAGCCAATTGGCAACAGTACAGTTGAGTTTACCCTGTTAACCAAGAATAATGACTTCATAGGTAATTGCCTTTTGTGTTCAGATGTACATCATCATAAGAAATGACGCGTCTATCTGTACTAAAACCTCCCCATCTCCAGTGCTCAGATTAACTTTAAGCCACAAGAGAATTAACATGTATTGTTGGGTCATTCATTTCCATGTGTTGAGTAAAAATAATAATAATTTGATATGTAGAGCTATAATGAAGAATGTGGACATGCTTATTTACTATGGACTGTGAATTATTAAAGAGGCCTTTAAGGTCAGTTTGTTTATTCTGTCATGAAAATGAATAACACTACATAAAAGTTTGTCAATGAAGATCTCTCTCTCGTCTGGTTAAGATTCAAAACTACGCATTGCATCTTCAGAGCAATTTGTACTGTATGTATACTATCAAATATGTATTCAATGTTTTTCCCACCTCTGCAGAGATCCAATGATTGTGATTGTGTGATCCAGTGAATGCAGTAGAGTAAAAAGTACTATTTGCCCCCAAAATACTGTGTAGTGGAAGTGTAAAGTGAAAATGAACATACTGATGTAAGGTACCTCAAAACTGTTATATTTCCATTACTGCATGTTGGTTCATGTGTAGTTATATATGATTTAGTATTATAACCGAAGTTTACAAATGTGTTTTCTAAAATGTGAAATGTGCTGTTGAGGGCTGACAGGACAGAGAGGCATGTTTAAGCATTAGCGCCACCCGTAGGTACAAATGGATACTGCTTGTGTGACACACAAATGTACCCAAATCCTCTGCTCATACAGTTTCAGTGTTTAAGGCACAATACAGAGCTAGTAAATGAATGAATGAGTGAATCAAGATTGTTATGACAACTTTATTTGCAATCACTTGAAAATAACATCGTAGTGGAGGGAATTTTTCATGTTAAGCATTACTTTGTCTAGTCAGTATTTCAATTCAAACCAAAAGCATTTTCTACGAACAACAATCCTTTATATATATATTTATATATTTTTGCAAAAAATTAAAGAAAACATCCACAAGTCAAGCTGCAAAAAACTACTACAAAAAAATAATAAATCTGCATGGTAAAACTGTGCTTGACAAGCATATTTGTTAAAATCTACAAAAGCCTTATATTAAAATAGCTATGAGGAATATAATCATTCAACATTTATCCATTAGCACAAGAGCATTAATTCAACTCGGCATTAAATGTATTAATATAGAAGCACCAAATCACCAGAAACTGCAAACAATCCAAACACTTGTGTATTACTTGTGTATATGTAAATGTTTTTAAAATTAGAGTCAGATCTCAAACAAACTTCCCAAAATCTCAAAGGTAGCAGGAAAAAAACGAAAACAAATTAGAAAAGCAAACTGCATAGGAACTGCTGGTGATAACTCGTGTCGTTTCAATATTTTTCGATGCTTTGTTTTAAGACTGAGAGCTGGAGCTATAGGTGGCAGTGCTGGAAGTGTAGCTGTAGGTGTAATTAGAGGAGTAATCAACACTGCCTCTGCGAGATCCATTCCTTGAGCCGGCGAGGGAGCCGGCTCTGGACCCAGAGCGAGATCCTGGGTTAGAGACATTGTAAGGGCTGCTGATTCCCTTGGAGGAGATTGAGGAGGCCTGCAGCATCTTCATACCATTGCTTTCCTCCACCATGCAGCCATCCATGGCTTCCTTGTAGGAGATCCTTAGTTTTGTCTTGGGACAGGTCAGATACTTCTGGTGGTTCCGCGTGTCCTGAAGCTTCTGGGCCCCCTGGCCATCTAGCCAGCCTCTGCGGATCGCCTCTTCGATGGTGATGCGACGCCCAGTGCCGGGCTCTACCAGGCCTCCTGTCAGGTACTGAAACTCCAGAAATCTATTGCCAGCTTCATAAGGCAACCATGCCTCCTTCACCGCCTCTGCTGCGGACATCCTCCGTTTGGTCTTCACATCCTCAAAACCAACAAAGGCTTTCTGGGCAGCTTTCAGCTTATTGGCCATGCTGTCATCAATGATGCTCTGATGGACAGCATCCTGCAGCGACAGTCTCTCGCCAGTGGCAGGGTTGATGATACCACCTGTGCATGCCTGGGCCTCCAGTAGCCTCTGTGCAGTAAGAGTGTCAACTATGCCTCTTCGTAGAGCTTCAGGAATAGTTATTTTCTCCAAGGTCTCTGTGTCGAAGATTGCCCCCACAGGGCTGTGGTCGTCAAACATGTCAGGGGGCGAAACGGTGATAGAAATACTGCTGAAGCGTTTACGGACCGTGGGAGAGGATGGTGCGAGCTGGGTGGGGCTGCTGCAGGTGACCATGTCGTCGACACTGCTGGCTGTGATGGTCATCTCAATGCTGCTGGTTCTTTCGGTAATTTGGTCGGCAAAATGGGTCAAAGACAGCTTCCCGGCGCGATACTGATCCAAAGAGCTCTGGTCAATGATACCACGCTCCAGGCAGTCCTTGATGTCATACTGGGTTCCTGTTTTCCTGTCCACTATCACCAAACGAGCGGAGCCATCGGACCCCGTGATGGTTATTTCCTCCCACTCGCACTCCTGCTCGGACAGTTCCAGGAAAGTGTCGTAATCGATGAGCTCCCGGTGGTAAGCTTCCCTCACTGACATCTCCTTCCCAGTGTCTGGGTCAACGATCACGACCCGCCTCTTGCGAAGGACGTTGGTACGGCTCTCCTCCGTCTTCACAGGCTTCTTCTTGTCTCTGAGTGGCATGAGGATGAGACCTGTTTTGGGATCTTTGATGCACCTGTCCTTCAGCTGTAGATATGTCAGGTTCTCCTTAGTATTGGGGTCAAAGAATCCTTTTGTGTCATCTCCCTCATAAGTTAGGATCTCATTCATCTCTTTACCAAAATAGCCCTTTCTGTAGGCTACATCAACATCAATACGGTGGCTCTCTTTGGGGTCAATAATCCCACCACTGGCAATTTGGGCCTCAAGAAGACGGATTCCATGACCTTTCTCAATAAGATCTTTCTCAATAGCCTGGAAGAGGGAGATTGTGTTTCCTGTGGCTGGGTCGACGTATCCAGTTACTGCCTTCTCTGCAGACAACAGCTTGGCCCTAAACTCTTTTCCTACCAGGCCTCTCTTTGTGGCCTCTTCAACTGTCAGGAAGATATTGTTGACTGGATCAACAACGAAGCCCGAGGCAGCTTGCGCCTCAAGAAGCTCCAGGGTGGTTCCTCTCATGAGCAGCCCTTCCTTCATTGCCTTATAGAAAGGCAGTATTCGGTCGGAAGCCTCCTCATAGATCCCTGCGATGCAAGTGCTGCCGTAGAGATAGGACTTAAGCTTGTCTTGAATTTCGCTGCTGGTGAGCGTGCCGTCATTGTACTTCTGCAGATCAGTCTCATCCAGCAGTTCAGAATTGATAAGGTCTGTGATAGACACTTCACCACGTATGCCCTGCACTTTGATGTCTTTGATGGGTCCTTCTGGAGCACGGAGCAGAAGCAAGCCAGCTACTGGTTCTACGGTACACTTCTTCCCAAGGTCACTATAGCTTGTCTTCTTACCTGTCGCCGGATCTAGGTAGCAGGTGGGTTTTTTGTTCAAAGCCCTGTAGAGGTCCTCATCAATAAGATTGCGATCCAATGCCAGATCTTTCGGAAGGAACACACTCAGAACTGGGTCCAGTATGCCTCCAGCAGACTCCTGAGCCTGGAGCAAGCGGACGGCCGTGTCTTTGTCTACGCGGCCCTGTTTGCAAGCCTGGCCCACAGATAACACTTTGCCGGTGTATGGATCTCGGAAGCCTGTGCTAGCTGCTTCAGCTGTGGCCAAGGTGTCTCTGTCTTCTGTGTCTACAATGCCTCGTGAGCAGGCAGTATCCACAGGCATCCTCTCGTTATATGCCGGGTCAATTATGTAGCCTGTTGCTGCCTGAGCTTCCAGGAGCATGAGGGCGCTCTCTGGGCTGAGGAGCTTCTTGTGTTTGGCTTCAGTGAATGGCATTTTACCTTGACCACATGTCATCATGCCAGCAATGATGCTGGTGCCCTTTAGACTAAGCTGGATGTCTGCAGCTACCTCATCCACCGTCTTTTTCCCCTTCAGGAGCTGGTCAAGAGTGGCCTTACTGATTATACCACAGTCACAAAGCTGGTGGGCTGTGACTTTACGGCGCACCCCGTCAAATAACAACTTGGATGGATCGATTGTTGGGACCTTTTCATCTGTCTGGGTGTACCTGTTCAGAGAGCAGGGTTTCTGCCGCAGCCTCTCTATCTCCATCTCAAGGGCGTCTCTCCTGTGAGCCAGGTCTGATGCCTCCTTTTCAGAGATCAACAGACGGTTCTTGTACCTCTCCTCAACACTCTTTAGGTCTCTCATGAGCCTATCGATCTCACTCTTCAGGGAGAGCCTCTCCCGTTCTGCCTTGTCTCTGTCTGATTCACACTGCCTAATCTTGCCGTCTTTCACCTCATACTGGCTCTTCATGTAGGTGAACTCCTTGTAGATGGAATCCTTCTCAGCCTGCAGCCTCTGTTTGTTGTGGAGCTCAGTCTCTAGCGTGAGCTTGATGCGGCTGAGCTCCTCCTCCAGGCACTGATAACGGGTCTTGTCCTGCTCCAGCAGTTTAAGCCTGGATAGCAAGCTGTCCCTCTCCAGCTGCAGGCCACTGTACTTGCTTTCGAACTCATGCACCGTCATGGATGTCTGGGGAGAGATAAGAAAAACACATTGTCACGTCTATAGAGAAATGCCAGTAAGTCATGCACAGAGCAAGTAACCACAATTCTAAGTAATAAATCATCAATAGGATAACACATGGCTCTACTTAGCAGAGTGTTGTAAGACTATATCAACAATAAAAAATAATAATAATCATAAAATTGAACTGAATGTCTTATTGATTGATTATTGGTCAAACCATAATAATAATAATGATAACAATGATAATGCACATATGTTAAGAGATATTTATGACATCTGTTAGTATGCATTGATTCATTGTTATTATCATATGAGTTAGGATCATTCTCTTAATGTGAAAAGTAAAAGGGTGAACAAGTGCATCTCTAAGCAAAAGCATTTGTAAGTAAATGATTTCATGCGACGACTCAGCAAACACAAATCAGTTTGTATGCACCCACAAGCATTCATGCAAAAGCGAGAAACAATTAGTTGATGTATGTGGAGATGATCCTTCGGGGCACTCAAAAATACCTCAATTGATTGCTTTTGGATATTGTTTATTTCCGATTTAAGCTTTTCTCTCTCCTTGGTCAGGTCGCTGATGAGAGCCTGGAGCTCCGCGGTCCTCCTGCTGCTACTCTGAAGCTCGACATGCAAGGCTGAGATCTGAGTGGCACTCTCTTCATCAACAGCGTTCTTGCTAAGCTTCAGGTTATCCCTCTCCTGTCTAACTGCCCTCAGCTCCTCCTCCAACCTCAACCTCTCCTTCGTCAGGTTCTGCGTAAGAGTCTTCAGCTTTTCGATCTCTGTAGTGTGGTCGTTAAGCAGGCGGCTCTTCTCCTCGATGGTCTTGTACAGGTTCTCATTACGTTGGTTGAGCTCAAAGATTTTAGTCTGTTCCTGCTGGAGCTTCTGCTTGAGTGCCCTCAGCTCTGCTGTGACTGACGCCAGTTCCTGCTTGGTGACTTTATGCTCCCTCTGGCTCTTGTCCAGAGCCTCCTGGAGGGCACTGAGGTCCTGCTCGTGCTTCCTTTCAGTGGTGGAAACCTCTACCTGGATAGACTTCAGTGTGTTAATTGTGGTGGTGTGCTCTTTGCAAGTACGTGTCATCCTCTCCATCTCTGCCTCCATTCTCTTTCTACGTGTGAACTCCTCCTGGGTTGCCTTCTTTTGCTTCTCCAACTCAGCTTCCATCCCACTCAGAGAGCACTGAAGCTCCTGGATGCGGCTCTGCAGCCTGTTAAAATCCTGCTCAACCTTAGTTTTCTCAGAGGTCTGCTTCTCCAGCTCTACCCGGGTGATGCGGATCTCCTGCTCAGACATTTTAAGCTTGTTAATTGCTTCCAGATAAGAGGTGTTCTTTGACTTCAGCTCTGCTTCGAGCTGCTTCAGGTGACTGACTTCCATCTCCAGAGCTCTCCTCTTCTTGCTCTCCTCCTCGAGGTTAAATGTCAGTGTGCTGATCTGCCTGGTCTTTTCCTGATTTGTTTTGGTGGCATCCTTTAGTTTGAGCTCATCATCTTGTCTCTGCTGCTCAAGTGTTCTCAGCTGAACCTCCAACTCACTGCGCAACCTCGTCTCTTTTGTCACTGACGCCCTCTGCTGGCTAACCTCCTGCTCTGCCCTGTGTCTCTGCTCTTCTGTGTGAGAAATGGACTGCCTCAGTCTCCTCAGCTCCTCTTCAACATCTCGCTTCTCAGCAGTTAGTCTGTCAAGTTGCAGTCTCAGTTCAGTGGCGTCCTCTTCTTTCTGTTGTGAGGCTTTCAGGATCGTGGTCTTGGTGACGTGGATCTCTGTCTCATATGTCTGCTTAAGTTGACTAATCTCCTGGGTACACTGTGTTCTTACCTTTGAGATATCTGATTCAGCATTTCGTCGACGTGCCGCTTCCTCTTCTAGCAGCATCTTCATCCTCTCCAGTTCACGTTCCTTGTCCTTCACCGACTTTTCCAGGTCAATCTTGGTCCAGTTGAGTTCCTCCAGTTCCTTCTGTCTGCGGCGAACGGCCGCCTCATACTCTTCCTGCTGGCTGTTGTAGCGTTCCTCTGCCAACCTTCTTTTCCTCTTTTCTTCATCCAGCTGGTATTTAATGCACGTCAGCTGGTCATTGAGATCTTGAAGCTGGCTTTGTGTGCTGTCCAGGCTCAGCTTGGTCGTAGAAACTTTTGTTGCTGTGATTTTCTTCACTTCCGTAACCTCTTCTTTCGCTTGAGAGAGCTCCAGTTTGAGGTGGGCTAAGTCTTCCTCCAGCGACTTGTTTCTCAGATTGCCGTCCCCGATTTCCTCCTTCAGACGCCTCAGCTTCTCCTCCAGCAGTTCGATCTCGGTGTTCCTCATCTGAAGAGAGCAATGACGAAAAACAAAAACAGCCTTAATCATTTAATATTGTTAAACAAACCTATTAGCTCATTTATCTTTCGTTTATCCTACACACAATATCATTTACTTACAGAAACAAAGTCTTAAATGGCATCCTAAAAACCTGATCCTCACCTTTAGCTCTTCCATGTTCTTCAGCAGCTCCCCGAGGAACTTGGAGTAGTCACTAGAGCGGGTGAGTAGCTCTATGTAGCGGGACTGGAGCTCAGCCGACTGTTGGAGTTAAAAAAAAAAATGAGAGGATGAATACTGATGTCAGAGTAAGGTCTTTAAATGAAACGTGCAATTACGGTATTAACCTTTAAATGAGTTACATGAGCTTGAAATACAATATGGAAATATGGAAATTGCAAATGATTTAAAGAATATAGATGGAACAGAAGATAATGAATACTTGACCGTATGATAACCAACGTGCATTAATAATATCTAACTGAAAATAGGTTTAAGTGTGACTCAGTGGAGAGATGGTACTCATACCTCTTGTCTGACCACGGACGCGGGGGACTGCAGCATTGTTCTCTTGATGGGAATATTGAGCAGAGTTTCC
Organism: Diplodus puntazzo; assembly: GCA_963678695.2. NCBI lineage: Eukaryota > Metazoa > Chordata > Actinopteri > Spariformes > Sparidae > Diplodus > Diplodus puntazzo. The sequence goes on along the minus strand of OZ023166.1, from coordinate 11,107,485 downwards.
AGGCCTGAACTGTAGGAAGCCAGCTGCAGCTCGTAGTCCTGAGAAACACATGACACATCACAGACTTTATTGTTGTGAACTTAAGTTTCTCGTGCTCATTAACTTGGTTATCTGCACAATAATGTTTTAAAAATGAATGATGACAGTGTACATTGACGACCTACCTTTATGGAGGCGGCAACGCTGTCTGCGTTCTTGTGCACATCCTCTACTTTCTCCTTCTTTCCTTTAATTTCAGTGTGAAGGGCCTGTGCGATCAAGCAAGAGAAGGTGTTAAATTCACTGATTTAATCCGTCACTTTAGGAAACAACATTTTAATGACATTACTATAGGTGGCTGTTCAACAAAACACACACCTACACCAATGCTCACCATCTCAAGTGTCAATGGTGGACATGTTCAATCCGAATTCCTCACCAGTTCAGTTAAATCATTATTACTCATTATAATATGTTGACGTAAACAATGGAAGACGTGCCTTCTGCTGGTTGAGATGATCCGTTAGAGTCTGGACATCACTGAGCCTAGCCGTCTGAAGGGTGTCCTGGCGCTTCCTGGCATTGTCTATCCACTGCTCCAGGGAAGTGCTGCTCTGCTGATAATCTCTCAGCTGTTTCTCCTGCTTCTCCAAGTCCCACATTCTGAGGAGGAAAGAGCGGGGGAAAGATGAAAAGATTGTTTTGTTAGTGCTGTTGCCGGCAATGAGTAATACCGGTTATAAATATATATATAATGAATTACTAAATATGCAAAGCGATTGAAGCAACGTGTATAGGTGCACAGACTATCCTACCTGCTGTCGATCTGGGTTTGGATGCGGCGCCAGCGGTCGGACATCTGACCCACCAGTTCTGAGTATTTGGACAAGTCCACGTCACACTTGTGGAAGGAGTCTGAGACTTGACCATTACTGTGCATTGCTTTAGCCAGGTCCGACTCCAGGGCTGTCAGCAGGTCTCTTTTTTGCTCCAGTTTGCTCTTCATTAGCTGTAAGAGAGAATCACATAAAAGATTCATTCATATTATATCCGTATTGACCATTTAAGTCTTTGTTTACATCTAGAGGTGGTTGCTATGGTGACATATACATCATATAATTTGAAACATTATTGTACAAAAAAACACTTTGATTTATCCATAAGTTTCACCTGTGTAACTAAATCGTCACATGGTCTTCAACAGCAAATGGAATTGTCTACTTTTTTGTAGAATAAGTATTCAGTTTCTTTTACTTCAGTAAAAATAGCAATACTGCAACATTTTGATATTCTTTTGCAAGCAAGACAAGAGACCGCAGTTTAAACGAAAGATGGAAAGGTGTCTCGAACCCTCAGTGTGCTGCGATAGTCCTCCACCTCTCTAAGGTCCAGAGAGGTGGTTTCCTTCTCTGTGAGCCGGGCCTCGTGGACTTTAACGATGTCTTCGGCCTGGAGAAGACTCTGGTGCAAACCCTTGAGGGCTGACAGTCTGTCAAAGAGAAACACGCAGCCGCTATTTTAAATACACTGGACTTTTAGTACATTTAATGAGACAAAAAAGTGATTTTACGGTACGATCAGTCATTATATTGTGCATTATTCACTCTGTCATTGTGCGATAAGGGACAAGAACAATGTACCTTTGAATGTAGGCTGAGTAAAGACCCTGCAGGCCTCCCAGCTTTTGGTTGATGATGTCCAGCTCAGACTGGAGGAACTTGGCTTGCTCTGAGTCTGGAGGTATCCCTTCCAGCTGCTTTATAATCTTTTCTCTCAGTCGCAGGTACTCATCGTGAATGGAGTCCAAATCTTGGTGCACATCCTGGATATAAATATGTGATAATGAGTTAAAGTAGCAGAATACCCCCAAATCCTCTTATTTGATGTTCTATTTATTCATCTAGATGCTCAAGATAATCAAATGACCTCATGAGTCGATTCATGTAGGAACTATATCCTCTTTATTGAACTACACCCACCAACTGTATGGAAATGTGATCTACTCATGGACAAGAGGCTTGTGCTTGTGACAGTGCGTGATGTATGTGTAGCTTAGTTAGCTAGCCATGCACGCTAAATGCATGCTTCCGTCTGCGACTCACACCAAAATAATCTTGATGGATAAATAGCACGACAGGTAATAGATAAAACGTGATTTTCTAAATGTCTAAATGTTTTCTTTATAATTGTAACCCCCTTGGAACCTCACTTTTAATTAGATGGAGCAGTTCATGAGAGTTTACATACCTGCACTCTCTGGATGTGCACTGAGCACTCATGCACACTGTTTTCTCCCAGGGGAACGTGCAGGTGGCTGGTGAGATTGGACTCAGCCAGCTCCAGCCTGCGTCGAATCTCCTGCAGGCTGTTGAGCAGGGTAAGGCTGAGGGTGGAGCTGGTTGGTTTGGTGGGCTTTGAGGGAGTCACAGGCTTGGTAGTGTCCGTCTTCGGGGGTTCACACTTCACCCCTCCATCCACTTTACTGACTGGTAGAAAGTTTGGAGAAAATTAATTTACAGTGGACAAACCAGCAGAAATTTTACAAAGTTAGTGGACTGACAATTTAGGTATGAAGACATTTAACACTCACTGTATGTAGGCAGCTGGATTATCAGAGTGTCGTAGTGGCCCTGGGCTTTATCAAAGTGGCCCTGGATGGTTCTCTTCTCCTCCTCTCCGAACATCTCAGAACCTTGGCTGGTACGCAGGAACTCCTGGTAGTGAGTCTCAAGTCTTTTGATGATACTGCGGTACTCCTCAGGACGCATGTTGGACAGCTATGAGGCAACAGAGAGGGGGTCAGGTTGGCTAAAATGCACAAACTCTTGCGGATCAGATGGAAACTGAATCAAATACAGCTTTGCTTGGTATGAAAACAGTTAAAGTCTGACGTTTGTTGCACTCTCTGTGATGTCCTACCATGCTGAGCGTGAGGGAGTTTATGTAACTGATGTCCTTGCGGCAATACTGCCACGAGATGAGACTCCTGATGTTGATGTAGAGCTGGTTCCAGATGCCCATGATGGCTTCGTAATACTGCTCATTCCTGGGGAACAGCACAAGCCATTAACCACTATTAACTACAAATGAAACCATATCTCACTTTGTTCTAATATACAAACTATTAACCAACGTCAACAAATTATATACTACGAAGACCAAAGGAAGACTGATTGTCAGTGTTTCTTACTTGGTGGCGAGGCCGATGCTGAGCGGGTTCGGTGGGGGGATCAGCAGACACACAGATGGGATCAACATGTCCAGACCCCCTGGTCCAGTCACGAGCCACTTGCTGCGCTGTGAGTTGTCCTTCAGGATGCCCTCATTGCCATTCAAAATTCCTTTCTAAAGCACAAAACAGAAGAGAGCAATAACTGAGTAACAGCTGTAATAATTCACATCAGACGTCAGTGCCGGTGTGTGTGTGTGTGTGTGTGTGTGTGTGAGGGAGAGAGAGAGATCTTCTATCCCACCTGGTCTTGTTTAAAGTCACATAAGGCCTTGACTATGACGGGGCTGCTGCTCTTCTCCTCGGGGTTGCGAGGCTTCAGCCTGACGATGGACTTGGATTTGTTGACCAGACTTTGGACCTGCCTCTTATTCTCCACGATTTGCTCCTTCTCTCTCTGTCAGCGTGCAAAAAACAGTGTTTTTAATTGAACCTCTGTGCACTGCAACCATTATCTTATTTATCAAAAACTCTAAATGGCTAAAATGTGATATTATCAGTTTGTAGTATCCATTATTTTGTATTACATTTTAATAGATTTGATACGCAAGCATTTGTCGATTGTAACACCCGGCACCCCAGGCCGTGCAAGCTATTCCACTTAGACTTTAAACTGGCCTAACCAGTTCACCAGACATGCAAATTGCCACCACCCCGTGTCACTCAACAGAACAATCAGACAACACCTGTCTCCCAGACTTAACAAGAGTTTAAAAAATACCTCCAGGTTTTTCAGGAGTTCAGTGAGGTTCTCCAGTGGGGTGTTCTTATCGCAGGTGAACTTGCTCCGGATGGTCTCGTGCTCCTTCTGCAGCTTCGAGTAGGTTTCATTGGCCTCCTTGAAAAACTGAAGATGGCAGCAAGAAGCTTTAATCCGCGTTCCTGTGCAAATACGCATGGCTGTATTTCCATGAGGGCGAGAGCAGGACTTACTTGGCTGTAGGCAGCATTCTCCTTCAAATGAGTGCTTATACACTTGGTGATCTGGAGAAGCCAGCTCCACTGGGTCTGCAAGGTGTCCATGTAGGCCTGTGGGCGCCACATAGACTCATCAGTACAAAAGCAACAGAAAATGTGTGGTTCAGGTTGGTAAACACCCACAAAGAATAAGACGACGTACTTGAATCTTATCTGCGGCCGGATGGTTGCTGTTCACGAGTCCATCCGACTTCACCTTCAGCTTGTTCAGTTCTTTCTCCTTCTCCTCCAGTTCACTCATCATTCTCTGTCAAGGGAGCATAGCGTAAGTAATGCAAAAGACTAAACTGTGGAGATGTAACTAAGATTTTAATGGTATAAGATTCAGCTTTACCGAGTAGCCCTCTTGCTTCCTGGGGACATAGACGTCGATGTTCTTGTCTCCCCAGTCGAACACGAGCTCCTCCTCCTCCCTCTCGTTCACCCACATGATGGATCGGGAGATCTCCTCGATGATGTTCTGAAGCTCACGCAGCTGACTCACGCGGTTGTGGGACATTTTCTGACACAGACGCGGAAGCACAGTTACACATCTGATACCCAAAGGAACACGAGTGTTGAGAGTGAAAAGAGCGATGGAGCTCAAAACCTTTTTTTTTATGTAAAAGAGTGTGGCTCTACCTGCAGGCTGTCCCATTCTTGTTCCAGGATCTGGAGGTTGTACCTGTCGCCCTTTTGGCTCTGGAAAAAGGGATTTTGTTTGTTTTTAAAACATCATCACAAAACAGCAGAAGTTTGATGCCAAGGTGTTCATCCTCCTTAACAAATAGACTGTATAATATATAAATTAGTATAAGTTAAAGGAGTAAGGACGAAGCACTCTGAGACCACTTACCAGTTCATCCCTGGCACGGTCTACTTCCTGGCTCCTCTGCAGAGAGCTGTGGGTTCTGTTGTGGCTCGCGATTTGCTTTTCTATAGTGGCGGAGTCGTCTCCCCACGACGCCGTCTCGATCATGCGCTGCAAGATGCAGAATCAGAGTTTACTTACTTTTAAATTCTATAACACAATAATGAAAAGCAAATAGCCCTCAATTGAAGGGAAATTGCATTTTTTCTGTAACCACAGTATAGACAGGTCTCTGAAAGAACATATACTGTTTTAGGTATAAGCACCATTAGTGTATCAGTCAGTTAAACACTGCTCCTTTATAGTCGGCGCTGGAAATACTAGTCGGTTAAACTCATTATAGGACTGCAGAAGGAATCTTTCACTTTCTTTTGCAAAGTAAACATCTGTTTCCTTCCAAGCATTGTGTAGTGGCTGGGAGAATCTGACTCCCTCCGTCAGTACCGCTCTTTTAGAGAGATCAACTCATTGTTTTGGTCTTTTTCTTTTACAGTAAGAAAGCAAAACACGCCATCCCTGTTCTTTGAGGCGACAGAATTCTAAATCTGAGCAGATACACTTCTCTCCCTTAACATTAACTTTATGTCCTTCCCCTCTTTGTCCTCCAGGTGTCAGCATAAAAGCACAGAGTGCATTGTTAGGCAGGAAACTATCCCAACTATTCCCCCCCCTCGTCTGCTGCCTCAGCTTTGATAAGAGCTCTGCCAGCACACTGACTTCAGCCAATCCCTGATCTTTACTCGCATTTTTTTCTCTCGCTCTGTTTTTTCCTTTGTCCTCTCACCACTCCCTGCTCCTTCGTGGTTACCTCACTGGAAGCTACACAACATAACAAGGCTATTAAGAGAGACAGTCGGGTAAATGTCTAGAGAAGAGAGCAAAGGTTAACAAAGCTATGTTAAGTTCTGTTGGCCCTAAAAAGCAGCGTAGAGTGACAAGAAGGTACAAAATGGCAGAAATGTGGTGATTAGGGGAAGATCACGAGTGGCAATACCTGAAGCATTAAGACATAAAAACATGTGAAGAGATGTTTCTACATATGATGACGGAGGGGGAAAATCAGTGACGCAATAAAGAGGGTGAGGCCTGAAGTGGTGACAGAATGACAGGGTGTGTTTTTTTTCTTTGGTTGAGTGGGAGGGTCGGGGAGGTAGAGAGTAGAAGGGCGTTTTCCCACGAGCATGTCAGAGATCTGCTGAACGGCCCCGTCCCATCACATGTGACTCAGTGTCACATTTCACACTCCTTCACTTCTACTTTTCTTTCTGCCTCCACAGCGTCTTTTTTATTTTATTTTATCAGTCTCGCTCTCCTCCCTTGCTATCTCTTAGCTGCCCCCCCCTCTCCCTCTATCTTCATTCTGAAATGGCTCCCTTTGTTTCAGCCTCCTGGCCTCCTTTCGCTCACGGATCAGGTTTTGGCAGCGCGTCCAGATGGTTTCAGTTACAGGAGGTCAGAATAAGTGATAGAATAAAGTGCAACCCCCCCCTTCTCCTCCTCCCTTTTTCCCTCCCTTCTTGATAAAAAAAAGAAAAGGAAAAAAAGAAAACAGTGCTCGCTTATGCACACCCCTGCACAGGCATGCACACACACGCAGGTGCAGGTATTCTCAGGGTTTTAAAAGAAAGTCCCAGAATGCATCAGGCGAGCAGAGTGATGCAGGTAACACATCACTTCCCGGCTGCACAAAAGAAATGAGTCATTACAAGTAAATTGTAAATAAAAAAGAAATTTGTTAAAACGATTTTCGTTTTAACACATGAGGAGTTTTGTCGGTTACAGAGGAACAAAAATTTCACTTGTAACTCTACGCACATTTATCACACTGTGGGAAGCAAGATTCTAACATTGATTACAACAGTATAAACTATATCTGTTTCCTTAAAGTGTTGTCGAGGAAGACAGTTTATTGTTAAGACTTATTTTCCAGATCTTCAGATATTGCCGCTGTGGGTTGGGTTGGGTTGGGTTGGGTAGGGTAGGGTTGGGCAGTATTTGGCACCCGGGAAATGAGACACGATCAATTAGACCTTCTCAAGAATCAGCTACACCCAGAAGCATCCCAAACACTCAGACACCAACCCACACGACTTCTAGGGAAAATCTTGCATCAAACCTTCATATGATTCTTAAGAAATTAAGGGCTCACCTTCTGTTGAGCGATCCAGCCCATGGCGTCGTTGAAGGCCCTCCCCCCGTCGAGGGAGCCCACGCTGCCTCTGTTCCGTCTTATGGTCTTACCGCCGAGTAGTTGCTGCTGCAGACCGGCCTGCATGTGCTGGAACTGCTCTAAACTGTGGAAATGGAACAAAATAGAAAAAATACTCAGTGAATCTTCCAGTGGCACACTCATTGACTTGAAAGAGCTGATACACATGACTGAGAATAATATTTAAGGCTTTCTTTATATAAGGTTGGTTCAGCTATAAAAATAAATCAGATGTTGCTCTGATGTTGCCATGTTTTACCCATTTAACGTCGACTATCTTGAAGTCGTAGGCATGGTCACTCAAATGAGTATACACAGTCACCTCACACACAGACACACACACACACACACACACACACTGCATCCTGTCTTACTTTTGGAAGATGTCATTAGGGACACGCATTTGCTGCAGCTCTCTGCCACAGAGCTTCATCTGATCCATGCTCTCCGAAGCCATGACCAGCAGTGTCTCCGCCTCCGCCGCTGAACCCCCCTATAAAAAACACAGCACCGAGTTTTAGCCCCCTGTCGATATAATACTGCGCTGACGATATTGTTTGCGTTTTAAGGAAGTGAAATCCTAGAAAAATATTCGAAACAGCCTCATCATCAAGAAATGTTATAAATGTGTAACCGACTGGATTTTCTTCCCGTTCTGCCCGTAAGAAGGGAAAGCAAACACACGAGATCAGTTATGGTCAGTGTAATAACTTCACTTACACCGTGGAGCACCATTTTTGCTCGCTGCTGGTAGTCTTGACACTGGCTCGTCAGGAACATGGCTTTCTGATGGATAGCCTGCACACTACACATGAGAGGAAAAAAAAACAACAGAACATTTTCAGGAACAGAACTCGTGAAAAAGAAAACAAAAACCCCGTGAATAAATAATTAAATAAATAAATAAATTCAACTCTTGATTTTATCAGCATTTACTTCTACACAGCCAGGATTATTGAGAAATATTAAATAAAGCATGTCATCAGCTGACAGCCAGGTGATTTGTTTTGATGGGGGGAGGGGGCTTTAAATAAGAAACCAATTGGATTGGATGCTGTTAATATAGTTGATAAGTTACTCAACTTTGCCAGTGCTCGTAAACTTGATGGAAATTAGGTCCAAAACAAAAAAACAACAGATCCAACTTTTTTGAATGAGCAAATGAAAAACAATGAACAGCAAAAGAAAGCACTACGTTGTTTTTCTGATTATTATCCTGCAAAATTAGATTATAAATTGATATTATGCAACACTCATTCATTGTTTTGTTTTTTTTTTTTTAAGAAAGAGATAGTCACTTAAGACTTTGTCTCTTTAAGCTCCACTTGAATCAAATCCTGCATGGTTTACACTTTGCTGTTCATGAGTAAAGCACTTAGTGGGAAAATGTTTTGAAATAATAGTAATAAAAAAAAAACCATTCTGTGGAAAAGCTCTGACACAGACAACTATTACAACATTGGACACTGACATCATGATGCATGACGGTGAAGGGGAGGGAGGGGATTCAAGGGGTGTGTTTGCAAAGTATTTCTTTTGTTATTCATTATATTGGGCAAGAGTGATAGCTGGATTTACAACTGAGGGTTACTAAGATACACAGCTAGTAGAGGCGAGGGATTCATTCAGAAGAGTTTTTTTGTTTTTTTTTATGTACAAATTACTCAAACGCACATTTATCCACTTTCTGTTTCCTTGGGCCAACTAACTTCGCAGTGACGTTTACCAGCAAATAAAACCCTTAAAGGAACATTCCCACATGGAGATAACATTCCCCAAAATACACATTCATTTGTATTTGTTGTTTTACTTTTATTTGTTTTTGATAGAATTGTGGTTTCTCTACGTCACATGTTCATACAGGCTACGCTTTTAAATGGCTAACTTCAAAAGCAACAGGTGCCCTCTAACGTCTCACCTCATTGCACCTCCACCTCCGCCTCCTCCGCCGCCGCCGCCGCCGCTCATTTTCATCGTCCCAAGCCCCCCGCCGTGCATGGAGCTCCGGGTGAAGGTGGTGTGGGTGTACCCTCCGCCGTCCTGGAAGTCCTGGAAGCCGTTCCCACCAGCGAACACCTCACCTCGAAAGCTCGCGCTCGTCAAGTCCGGTCGCGAGTTACTCCTCGGGCCCATGGAGTACAGTTTCGGGTTGGAGCCGTACATACTCATGTTTGTAGAGTTTTTTTTTGAGGGGGGGAATAAAAAATAAGAAAAGTTTTGTCGTCCTCTCCTCTCCGCTCCTCTCTGCTCCGCTCTGCTGTCCACACAGAGGACAGAGCTCTCTCTCCCCTCCCCGTCTCCTGTTGCGCAGATAATGGCACTGCTGTGAATAGACGGAAGCTGGCTGCTTTTGGAGAGAAACCACACCTTGCTCGGTGTTTGTGAAACACTCCTGCACTCAACTTCGCCTGTGTGGGAAGATCAGTTTTTTGGGGAGCTGTCATGTCACTCTGCTTTTTAAAAAAAAAGGAAAATGTGTGTCGCAATGATCACTGTGATTATTCAGATGATTCATGATGGATTACAGCATGTGTTTAACTTTCTTTATTCTGGGTTAAAGAAAGAAGAAACCCAGTCCTGTTGTAGATGAGGGAAGTCGTCTGCCATCTTGTTTTAACACAGTTTACACTGTCAGAGGAGTTGGATCATAACTGGAGACCAGCTGTGTGACTGTACTGTTTGTATTGTAATGTGCAGGTACACTGTAGTAAGATTATTTTTATGTAGGTCAACAGTGTTTGGAATAACAGTACCACTATGCCTTTTTTAAAATCTTGTTTAAAGATCAGCTATGCAGGATCATAAAACAGGTAGTTAACTTTATTAGATTAGTTGTTTTGGCACTGAGAGTAGTCACAAGGTCAAATCTGCTCACACAGGGCCGGTAAAAAAAGAGTTTAATATGTGTGTGATTGTTACGTAGAGCCCCTTTAAACTAAGACCTCGTCCACACATACACAGGTATTTTATCATTTTTGTTAATCTGTCTGCTGTCAAAAACAATGTCAGAAGCAACAGGTGGCGATATGAACTCTACCGTAAGGCCGCGTCGGCCAATCAGAAGCCTGCCAAGCAAAGGAGACAAGCCAAAACAACTCCTGTCGATGCATAAACGCTGACAACAGCATTTCTGAATATCTTCACTTTTACAAAAGCTGAAACAGCGTTTACATGTGTTCAACATCTTATTTTCTTACATTTTAATTTTCATATTTAGTGTGTTACACATTTTCTTATTCCATGAATGAACTCGTTTGACTGTCCCTTTTTCGCCTTCTTGCTAATCTTTGTTTGTTAAACATGCAAACTCCTCTTAGTTAATACTGACAGGACGCAGATCTCTTCAAATTTGAAGGCATGTGAGTTAATAACTGATAAGCCGGTCGACAATCCACGCTATAAATAATCCCTCTCAGTCATAACATATGACCCACTGAGTGTGCGGCGGTGCCCGCGTCTGCACACTCTGTCTGTGATTTATCATCATCTCCTTATCGTTTTGATGCTTCAGATTGGTGGTTAGCCAAACCAAAGCATCGGTGAGCCTCTTTCGACAACCTGGGAATGTGTCTCAACACCGCCGGGTTTCGAACGGTGTGTTAACGAACAGCAACCGACAAATCCTGCTTTGTATGCCTTTAAAGTCTGGCAAACAGACACAATAAGATACAACGCTAATTACGCCGACATTTACATGGGCCTGTAGGGCTCACTGATCCACGCAGATATTATAATTATCCATGATAGGATTTCCTTTTAGGCTTCAGTTGCCAGTAGATAACTAGTTCATTTTCTGGCTCCTTTTCTTTGCCCTCTGTCAAAGTGTCAGGATGAGTTTGGACTCATTTCAACCCTGGCAAGTGATAGAGTCATATATCCTGTTGACAAAAGTGAAAGAAGCTACAGCAGCCAACACATTTCACTCCCAAGAGAGATAGTGGTTGCGCAAAAGAATTTGTCATCGGGGGGGTTCAACATTCTTGAGGTCACAGTGAGAGTTCAGTGTCTTGTGTTTGCTACTTTGTCCAATGTGTTCAAAATGTCTACTTTCCCGTCCGGCGCTCTCTCGTCTTAACTTTGCTGCTATCTCGACATTCCTCTGCACACCACAGGTAGGCGTGTCGGAGCTTTGAAAAGTGAAAGGGGGTTGAGAGTGACAAGGAGTAGGGAGGGGTCGGGCATGCCAGGGGTCAGTGTGAGGCAATGTTTAAAAATGTAGGAAAAAGAAAGTGTGAGGGGGTTTAACACAAAGGTTGAGGAGAGAAAACAATTATCACATGTGAGAAAAGCAGCAAAGACAGATGAGCCAAGCAAGGGGAAAGACATAAAAGACAGAAGCCGCAGAAATGAACAAGAAATGCCGGAAACGCTCGACTCGTAGTGAAGTTTTACGGCCTCAATGACTGACTGAGAGCTTGATAGTTGTCTTTGCTGAAAACATATCGTGCCCTCTGGTGTTGTCGCCCTGAGCTATGACCACTGAACACACACACACACACACACACACACACACACACACACACACACACACACACAGCTACAACACCACCTCACATATGAGTGTGAGAAAGAGAGAGACAGGAGGGAGAAGGAGGCCTGAACTGCACCGACGACTTCACCAAAAAAAAAAAAACCAACGCCCCAAACTGGAATGTTCCAGTTATGTTCCCATTTAAGCGTTTTACTATCCCCGTTCCAGTTCGCCATCAAAACTTTTCAACAAACCTGGCGCGACTTTAGGGCGCCCAATATTTTGGAGAAAGCTCAAGAAACTACGGTGACAGTAAACTTGTAAGACCAGCCTCGCAACACTGGACACACCCAGCCGCTGGGGCAGACAACACCTTTACATTTGCCTAAGCTCAGGTGGGTTTGCTCTGCTGCTTCTTTTCCAAACAAAAGACGCGGCAAGACTGAACGTGTGGGGAAAATGTTCACACATGGGCCTAATAACGGCTCTCGTGGGCCTCGCTGTGCTGATATGGCGAGAATTAAAGGTGGAGTCCACAATTCTGAAAGGGCGGTTTGATGGATTGAGTTTTATTCCAGTTGGTTTGAATGGGGGATTACTCAGGCCACCTTTTATTTGAACCGGGCCATTTATCGAATCAGAGGGTTTGGCCTTACAAGGAGAAAAAAAAACCCTCGAACTCACACTTGCCTTTAAGTTATTTTCTGAGGTAGTTGTGCGGGCGTTCTTTACACATGTCTCAGAGGTGTGGCAAATACTGCAAGGATGGATTATTTCTGCAAGGATTTAGCGATACTCATCACTGGACCCACCCTATGACTTATCCTCCTTTATCCCCTTCTTTCTAGACAGTACTTTCTGCCTGCATTTGTACACAGGGTATTTTCGACACAGACAGGTAAAAGTTTGCAGCTGGGGGAGTCAATATTTAACTTTGCATTTGCTTTCTGGACTCTACTCCAGTGTGGGTCCCTGCTGTGTGCATTTACTGGTTGCAAAGAGGTGAAAAAAGATGAGCCCGTCCCTTGTGTTGCCAACGCGACATCTGGAATACAGAACCAAAGCCAAAAAAAGAGTCACACTAATACGTCTGATTAGTCAAAAACAATGGCAGGTTAACGGCAGGTTAACTCTCACACGTCGGTGATTCACGGTGACGGAGGGGACGCGCTGACACTTGCACACTCCACATGTGTGATATCATTTCCAGACACTCGCACTGACATCATTGACTGAGTAAACAGAGTGGGGGGAGAAAAAAAAACTGCCTGACAGCTGGTTTATTGACGAGCAGAGACAATTAACATCGTCTCACTTATTGACAGTGGTGTCATGATCTGAGTTTGCCCGGCGGCCCGTTAACATGCAGGTGGTTCCTCAGACTTTCCACTGCATCATAGAGCAATACTGAAAAAGAGACGCTTCACGGGAGCATTGGTGGTTCTGACATGTGAAACTCAGGTCTTCACATTGAGTAATCATACATTTAGTAAGAAAGAGAAGATGTAATGTAATGGGGGAAGAAGTGCCAACATTGCGTCATAAAAACAATCTGTTATAAGTAAAAGTCCTGCATTCAGAATCTTAATGGAGACATGTAATGCTCATTTTGAGGTTCACAATCTGATTATGGGTCACTACTGGGATAGAATTACGTGCTTTAATGCTCAATGCTGATTCCCTGGTCTGCATGTCAAAGTGTCCTTGGGCAAGACACCGAACACCAAACTGCTCCTGATGTGCTGGTCGGCACCTTGCACGGCAGCCACCGCCATCAGTGTATGAATCATTGTAAGTCGCTTTGGACAAAGGTGTCTGCTAAATGTTATAATATTGTATCACAATTGATCAGCTAATGTATGTTTTTGTGATAATAATCTCAATCTGCAACGTAACTACAGTGTAGGTTTTAAAAGTTAAAGCCCGGAAACCGATCACCTTTGAATTACCAATCAAAATAGACTGTTAGATTTAAGTCGTACCAGCTACAAAGTTTTCACAACTTCAAGTTTTTTGGTCAATTTTGATTTCACTTTGTCTGGTTTTACAGTTAAGTAACTTTGAACTTAAAAAATAAATGCAGTATAGTGAAAAGTACTTGATTTGTCTGGTAAAAGTACCTCAAATTATACTTTTCTTACTGATTGATGCCATTGTTTGTGTATTTTTCAATACATCTTTAGTACATTTTATCTCTCCATAGTCCTGGTTAATAATTCCCCCCCCCCCCTTTTTTTTTTTTCTTAAGTTAACAGATTTATCCTCTCCCTGACATAATGTGAAATGATTAGTGTTCAAATGTTCTGGATCAGCCTAAACTCCTCCGGTCATTAAACCCTCCTGAATTCCTCAGAATATCAGGGAGGACGTGACCTCTGTCCTCATCTGGGAAAGAAAGAAAGAGAAACATCAAAGGCTGGTCTGCAGTGATTTGACGCTCTTAAAAAAACGCTTTCCTTTTACAGTATTTGCTTATCAGCGAGAGGATTAACTCGAGGCTTTTAACAGTATTTGTGCTTGAGTGCGCGTGTCTTTGTGTGGTCGTGCACAGCCCCATTCACTGCACACAAATCTATAGTTACCCCTCTCTATCTAAGGTGACATTAACCTCCGGAGTAATAAATCACAATCACATAATCTCCTGGACTTTGAAACCAAGTTACACTAAAACTGTTTATATAATAGCGACATTGTTCTCCTGCGGATGGGTAGAGTTTGATTCTATAACAGATCTTTATGATTGAGTTGAAATCTGTAAATCCATCGAAAACAACGAGCGGGGACGTGGATACAGACGCAGACATGCAGCTTGTTATCTGTCTGTCTATTTCTCACGGCGGAGCAGCTACAACTTAGTCACTGCTGCTGAGTGAAAGCTGAGACAGGCACACCTCTAGATTTTCATTGGGTTTTACAACTCATGTGTAACCAGCCGGTTTTTTATGACACACACAGAGAGAGGGACAGATAGAACAACACACACACACACACACTGTGACTCATAGCAATGTCTAAGGGTGGGTCCAGGACACACCTGAATTAGTTGCTAGGGAGGGGAACAAGCAGATTTTGAATGATAGCAAACAGCCAGGTGAGATAGGACACGACGGTACAACGGTCGGCTGGTTTCTGTTGGCGCGCGGCCAGGTGATAAACTCTGCACACACTGGAGAAAGAAAGCTCTGTCTGTCTGTCTGGAAGGTGAAATGAAAAGGATGTAGATAAATATATCCGGCCATTAATTTTTTTATTGTTACCTTTCAAACAATAGAGCAGCAGCCAAAAGAAAAGAGAGGACCATTTCATTTCACAAAGATACACTAAAAGGTACATTATTTGCACCTAACAGCTTCATGTTACACAGTACCTGACATTTATTTTGCAGGATTTAAAAAAAAAACCTCCTTTCAAACAGTCAAACAAAGTCTCCGCTGCATCCGTACCTCACAGACAGCCATCCTTTTTTTTGTGACGAAAATGTGCAAAAAAGTACAAAAATTATAAAGCAGCTTATGTTGCATGATTGTTGCAAAGGGCTGCAATGACAACAGTAGCAGTGCTGTTGCTCCAGCCGGCCTGCAGGGGTCATCAGTGTGCAACAAGACACAACGGGACACTGCAAGTCATTGAGGGGCCCTCAAGTCATCAGTCCTGTGGCCGCTCATCTGTCATGGTCGCTACACATACAGCGATACCTGAGAAATGCGTGTTACTTATTAAAATGTGTGTTAAATGAAGGATCACGGTCCGCTCCAGTGTCACATCGTAACCTGTTTTTTCATAATGATTAATAAAAAAAGAAGAATCAGAGTCTAAAATAATCAAAAACAACTAAGTGAAATGTCCTCACATGCAGATCTTTGATAAACTGATACAAAATTAAATGCACATAATTAAAAACATTAAATCGTGGTTAAAAAAATATGCACTTACACACAATGGCCAGGAGGGTGAAGCATTGCTAAACATTGCTGCAGGAGGAGGCCACCGTCACATGGTCAGATAAATATAGGCTGTCAGGCTGGTGGGTGTAAATCAAGCCTGACCGATATTGAGTTCTTTTTTTGTCATAAATATTGTTCATGTTCATCTAATTCACATTAGGGCTTCCCTTAAATCAGTCGGAGTGTCGCAACACAAAATATGATTCAAGACATCAGGTCAGATCTGAGAGGCCACGATGAAATGAATCATTTCATTCACGGCTAAAACAAAGTGTAAAGTTTTGCGACGTGACGCCTGCGTTATATTCACAATGATACAGTAATTACATGTCTGTCGGTGAAACGTGGGCGAGCGATTGTAAATTTGAAAAGAAATAATGAATAATCTGATCTGACACAGATCAACTTTATTCTGTTGACTAGGCGTGTGAACAACATGTGACTGAAATGTGATGAGTCCCTGTCATGAATGGACCCTTGTTCTAATAGGGCGATCCTCATAAATGGTTTATCAGTTGTGGCTTTTTGGATGGGGAATCAATAATTTATCAATGCTTTAAAGGTTCATTCATTAATAGGGAAGGTGTCAGAAGTCTCTTAGCTGGTGTAGCAGTAACCTTGTCATTCGTCTTTTTTTAGTTGTTCAGGTCATTAGCAGAGACTCCTACGTGTGTGTTTAGACCGCACAGCTGAAGATCATCTGGAAACCAAATCAATTATTACTGATTAACATTTACAACTCCAGACTGGATCGATTACTAAGTAGAAGAACCTCATTATTAGTGACCTGCTGACATTTATAACCTCCTGACTCGTTGGCTTATTATTTAAGTTGGCCACTATCTGATCCAAACTCAGATTTAACATTTACGGTATTAACGAGGTAATAATACAAACTCAGAGATATGTATTTTGTCCATAACTGAATAAACGAGCTGTTGAGAGGTAAGGTGACATGTGTTCCCTCTGTTGCACAAACACAGATGATACACATGCATGAATGTACGGAGTGACATCAGAGTGAGAGGGCTGCCATATGGTCAGGCGACCCAGGGCGGTTCGGGGTTCGGTCCCTGGAGGTGAACTGGCAACCTCCAGCTACCAGTCCACACTTCATACTGACTGACCGGTCCATGCTGGACTTGAAACAGCCAAGCATAAAACCTTTGACTACCAACAACCAGCTATATTTTACAAGCCTGTAGTGAGACTGATTTTACTTTGACAGCCTTTCTCCTTGCCATTGGTCTTCCTCATTTTTTTGTTTGACTCGATGTCTTTGTTAATAAGGGCTACCCCTCAATGAGCTCTCGAGTGTAAATAAAGGTTGACTGATTGATATCGGTGTCAGAGTATGTGTTGCCCCCAAAAACCTTTACTTTTTTTTGCTTTCGTTTGCAGTGCGCCTAGCCAATAAAGTTGATTGTTAACCTGTAAGATATCCTGTCTCCATTTCATATCTTTTGAGGGATAACTGCAAAAAATGTGTGTATAGATAAATATATCGATAGATAGATAGATAGATAGATAGATAGATAGATAGATAGATAGATAGATAGATAGATGGATGGATGGATGGATGGATGGATGGATGGATGGATGGATGGATGGATGGATGGATGGATGGATGGATAGATAGATGGATAGATAGATAGATAGATAGATAGATAGATTGATAGATTGATAGATAGATAGATAGATAACTTATAGATTATCATAGCAGTGGGAACATTCAAACACAAATCAAAATACAAGGGCAAATATGTAAACAATGAAACACTATATACAACATGAAAAACAATCAAATATAATGCTTTAAAGTAAAAACAAGCTAAAAACACAATAAAACTACAAAAGTACCGGGAGCTGCTACGACAGGCTGCCACTAGCACGGCGCCATTTTACACTAGCATCAGCACACGTCTCCATTTTTGTATCTTTACCCTCTAGTTTCAGTACCGGCATCAGCCCACGGTGTCAGTCGGCTGCTACTACCGACAGCGACAAACTCTTTGTTTGATTTTTATTCTCTCTCTCACAAAAACTGTGGACGAACCGTTAAAATCTGACGTCAGCACGCCGGCTGAACGCTGCCGCCACACGACAGACGTACTTCAGTCTCACTTGTGTGAACCATTTTTGCTCACATTTGATATTTTTGTGAGTTATTAAAATTGACAGTCGTTTTGTATTGATCTTTGCTGAAATCCAAAGAAGAACTGCTGTTTTTTTGTTTTGTTTTGATTTTATAGTTTGCAGGAGATAAATGGGCGTGGACAGAGGTAGTTCCTCCTCCTCTTCCTCCTACCACCTGCTGATCTGTACTGTGCATTTTCAAATATAATGGAGGTGCTATGTGTGTGTCTGTGTCTATATTCACCACTTATGTATCTGTCTTGTACAGTATTTGGGGGGGGGGGGGCTGTTGTTGGTTGGATTACTTCCCATGGCTGCAGAAACACAAGGGCAGCGTGTTCTTTTCATTCAAACTCATGCGAATAAAACTTTTTCGCTGGATAGGATTAACTATCATAAGAAATGTGGGGGTCATAATAATGTTCATATTCAGACTTTGCGCTCCTCCTGCACAGAGAGAGTGAGCATTTTCCACTCGGAGCGGTTACCGGTGGTTACAGGTGGCCATATTGGGGGTAGAGTCAACAGCACACGAGCCTTTATGGGCAGGTGTGTTACCTGTGGCTACGTCAAGGAAGCGCAACCGGAAAAAAAAGGGCTGCTCTCCTGGTCCACGAATGGAAAGAGGATCAGGCGACGGGGAAACACCATGGAATAGTTCCCCCCACCCTCGTTTCCGCTCATCATTGCTGCAATCCGCCTTTTGTTGTCCGAGCCTGAGCCCGCAGTCAGATCCCGCACGGGCTGTTGGGGCTGATTTTTTCCCTCCCTCTCTCAGTGGCAGACGGAGAGAGAGAGAGAGAGAGTGAGAGAGAGCGAGAGAGAGAGAGAGAGAGAGAGAGAGAGAGAGAGAGGGAAGCGCTTCCTGATAATAGAGAGGTGCGTCTTATTTCCATTCCAGTGATTGACTGCGCACGGCTTTCACCGCCGGAGCTGGGGGCACTGACGCATTGTGGAGTCGACAGGGGGGGGGAAGCAGCACTGCAAAAAAAAAAAAAAAAAAAAAAAAAAAAAAAACCCGGGGTCTTCGCCAACACAACGGAGGCATCTATCGGCGAGACCGCGATGGCCGTGGTGCAGCTCGACACGGACGACCATCAACCGGAGAACGGCTTCGTGTCCCCCGAAACCACGTCGCCGGGGCTGCTGACACGCATCGACGGCTCCGTGCTGCCGTTCCTCGGGGGATTCGGGAAGTACCAGAAACAGCTGATCGTGCTGACATGGATCCCGGCGCTGTTCATCGGATTCAGCCAGTACTCCGACAATTTCCTCCTCGCCCAGCCGAACAACACATGCGTCCAGCCGCTGGCGAACCTGACCAACGGCGGCGGTGGCGACGGCAACCACACCGCGGGTCACTCCGCGCTGACGGACGGTCCGAGGCACCAGAAGCCGGCGTTCATTTACGCCAACGGGAGTTACGGCAGCCACAACGACACGCACAACATGCAGTGTCAGTGCAGCGAGTGGACCTTCGAGCTGCACACGGGACTCGTGCAGAATGTGGTCACCAAGGTAAGCTGTCCATCTTGAGGGATGGGCATCCCCCCCCCCCACCACCACCATCACATCGGGTTGTGCATGTGTGTGATACCCCTCCATCCGCTCCAATCCAAGAGAAATAGTGCCACTTATCAACACTGCACCCTTTCACTCTGCATCATATTAATATACAACAATCATCTTATTTTGCCTCCATTATGTGCATTTTATTCTCTCCACGCCTCTCCTCACATTGAACCTGAAGGCATCAGGATATTGTATATGTGCTGCTGACAGTGAGTCATCATCATCATCATCATCATCATCGCAAAGAGCATGACACAAAAGTGTGACCCCCCCCCCCCCCCCAGTCGCAGAGACACGCTGCAGTTGGCACACCGGGCACATCATGCCGGGGCCGGTGGAATTTGCCTGTTTGTCGTAATGCACATAATAGACATGCAGCCCTTTTTTTTTGGATTATGTGGAGCAAAGGTCATTAGTGCGCTCTCTAGAACAGTGCAACCCCATCCCTGGCCAAACACCACCCGCCCCTATAACAGCCCTAAACAAACACACGGGGAGATATCCTTCAAGCTTTCATTCTCACTGCAAAAATGGAGGTTGATGTCTTCACCTTCCTATCAGCAACAGAGCAGGCTGAGGAGACGGCGAAGGCCCCCCCCCCTGCAGCCATTGTAGTCGGTCTGCAAGCTGGAGCAGGACGGGTTTTCTAATATCTCATTACGCCCATCAGCTCCTCTGAGGATGCTGCGTGCTCGAGATATCAAGTTTTGATTCGCTGGGAGAAGAAAAGGGGGGAGACTTTGATCCACGGGGCTCTCAGGGTAAACTGGGCAGATCTATCGATGGGATGATGTGGTTAAATCTTGAGGTGGGAAAGAGTAGACAACAGCCACCCAAATCCGAGAGATTAAAGGGGCGCTATGACGTTTTCCAGGAGAAATATACACTCAGAATGTTAATATTCACATACATTTTTTTTTCCAGAACTGACTGAAGAAGCTGTTCTCAGAGTAGGAAGCTAGGAAGGTGGCAGGGTCCACCAAATGTAAACAAAGTAAGACAGTTTGAAACTGTGTTGTCCTTAAAGGTCAGTTGGTTTATTGGTTATATTCAGTCATGAAAACAACAAGTTTATTTATATTATATTGAGTTTGTTTAGGCATAAAGAGAAAAGATCTTTCTATCTTGATTAAAATGTCTTCTCAAACTGCATAGTGCACCTTCAACATAGATGTTGAAACACGTCCTGTCTCACAAGACAGTGAGAACAAAATCCTGTATCTGTCCCTTTTTTTTTATCTGGATCAGCACCAGAAGTTCAAAGGCGTCTATATTCTGGGCTGAGATCCATCCTCCATCCAAGTTTCAAGGAAAACCCGTAGTTTTTGTGTGTGATACTGCCCACGAGCCCAACCAACGCTGGCGGAAACGGTAGAAGTGAATAGCTGTTATTCAGCGTTCAGTTTTGCCGTCAAAAGTCTAAAAAAAATGTCAGTATAATGTAGTATTTTAATCTGCTGCATCTTCAGCGCTGAAGAGTTTGGCATGCGGGCAATAATCAAAAAGGCTTATCAGGCAGAGTTGGATGTGAAGCCGAGCTTTGAAGCCCTCTCCGTGCTGTCGGAGGGGGCTGTGGCACCCTCAGCCCGCGTCCACTGTTATGCCAACAGCCCATCTGCTTATCGCTGATAATGTCCCCGTTTAAATAAAGCAAATAAAATGCAGCTGCAGCTTTTTAATTCAGCTACGAGCCAGAGGGGGACGGTTTAAAGTGTTGATTTCATTTACTGTCCGTAGGGTGATTTTTGGGGGGGAGGGGGGGTTGCGTGAACTAAGGCCAGGCTGATAAACTGTTTATATAGATGGATGCATGTGAACTGCTCTGAACCTGCAGCTGAATATGAAGTCATACATGGAGAGGGGGAATCGATTGGGGCGGATTCGGCTTACTAAGAATCAAAAAATGTTAGTTCTCCCAAGGGTGAGAAAAGGCGGAGGACTTTCCAGTGCTCCAACACTGCCGGTCCTCCTCTCTCATGCTGCCGCTGTAACCTGTAGATGCTAATATTTGTGTTGCTTTTGCACGCATACAGAGAATGTCATGTTGACACTACCACCACTGCGGATCGGTGACGGGCCCGAGCAGTTGGTGTCAGCGTCTCTGGCTTTCGTGCTCGCCTTCCCTGACCCGTGCGAGTCCACATTCTGACAAGGTCGCCGTCGGGGAGAAATTGAACCAGGCGGCATCCAGACCAGTCCCTGAACCGGAGCCAAAGAATTGAGCAGAACCTGCCCTCCACACTTGTCTCTTCTTGACAGCCCGTCCCTCAGTCTTCCAAGGCCTCTTTTCTCTCCGCTACATGCAAGCACAGGAACTAGGACGTCACACTACAGCAGGAAGTGATGACTTGGCATTTCTCCCTGTGTTTGGATTGCATAGGCATAACCGCACATGACTGGGCTCAGCTATCTATGACACTCGATCCCCTAAAAGGCAGAGCAGAGTGCCAACACTGGCCAAAATGTGTCGGTGTCTCTGTCAGAGTGTACCAACACATTCTGACCCCATACAGGACACCTCGGAGTGGGTTTAGCCCTGCAGAATCAGCGGCACAGGCTTGCATGGGGTCAGAGAGAAGGCTTTCGGCGGAGGCGGTTGGAGGTTGAGGTAGTGGTGGAGAAGGATCCAAAGTGGTTAATGTGGAGACCCATCCTAATTGAGTCTGAGCTCTCCTCAGGGTCCATCTTAATTGGACTGAGCCTCAGAAATGAGAATGTATCATTACTCAGAGACAGAGTCTCTCTGCAACCTACCCTGCTCAGCTCCCGTTCGGATGAGTAGGAGCTGCACACGCCGACCAAAATAGTGGCTCAGGAAACTCCTCAAGGCAAAGATTCACCTCTACACTACTCCCTGTGAAACTTTGCTTCTTGTATATTGATCAGAGACACTAATTGATAGGGACAGATGATTATTATAATGTCTAAAACTAATTGCGAGAATCCCCTTTTGGACTAACAAGACCCGATGACACCATCTTGCATTTGAGCTCATTTTAGTCTTGACTAATGTTTCGTCAGTGATGAGAAAATCGTCGAATTAATGTCTTCAAATTGTGTATTTTCATCCGACCACTGGAAACTGATGATGTTCTGCATTTGTGCTTCATTTTTTGATAAGCAGAAATCTAAGAATGCAAAATCTGTAGACAAAGGACTATATTTATGTATCGTAAGCATTCTGGTTTCCATTCGTTGTACTTCTGTAGTCTGAGTAGTATTGACCAATCACGGCGCAGTCACCGGGATGAAATGTTGGCACAGCAGAAAACTGACATGCTCACATTCTTATGTGTCACAGTATCGTATTAACATTTCTAAATACCTATCGCAATCGTTCACATTACATTTTATGACCTGGATTTAATGTCTGGAGGTGGAAGAGGTCAACTAGGTGGGAAGGCGTCCAAGCCAGTGACCGCGGTTCAAAGAATGGATAGAAACATTTGAATGCGTTAAACTGCTGGATATTTTTGAGGAGACCTTGTTTGTGGTGCCAAAAAAGCTCAGGACATCTCAGGCCGTGTTGGTGGCGATCAAAGTGGGTATTTTAAACCAAAACATGATGTTTTTCAAACCACCAAGTGGATTTTTTTGCCTAAACGTAGCACAAAGTTGTCAAAAGAAGAAATAGAAAAAGTGCAACGAAATGCAAAGCTTGGATTGGCTTTAGGAAACCAGACTAACTTATTACGTTTTATAGACCTAACAATTAATTAATCATGAGAAATAATGGGCTTTTGGTCAAATTGATCGATACATTGTTGTGTCGTCAGTCCTTCGGTATGAAGGTGGTAGGTCTGCAACTAAAGTTTATTTTCATTATGGATTCAACTGCAGATTTAATATTTAGTCTCAAACCTAAAGACTTTTCATTTACTGTCAAAAGCAGCAACCCCTGACATTTAAGAAAGTTTGAACCATTTGATGAAAATTGACTCAATCATTAATGTTTTCTCAAGGAAGGCAATGCCAATACCATTTCTGCATTACTGCAGGCAGTGAGCCAGAGTATTGTCTGAGAATGATAAGGAAGATGCGCTGTAAAAGCACGCTCGCGGGTACACCCAGACCCGGTATCACTGTGCTGGAGGTTGCACACCCATAGATCTGAAAGATGATACTGTGGTCGAAAAAACCCATGCAGGCCCCTCTGCTCTGTGTCCCTTCATACTGTTTACCCAGCTGGTTGGCTCCTTCCACAGACCCCTGATCAGTGTGGGACACTTTGAAACAGTCTCAGCTGTCGCAAGGCGATGACCCCACCGCAGATACCCAGTCAGCACAAAATCACGCTTGTGGCCAAGAGATAAAACTCTGTCTGAGACCCAATGTGTGTGTGTGAGTGCTTGTGCGCTGCAGGTTTGTTTCTGATAAGTTCTGTAACAGGGAGGGGTGAACATTATGGGGTGTCTGACCCCTCTGCAGATGTTTAGGTTTGTTTGTAGGATTGTGCGATGTAATTCAAGCTGTAGGAGTGTTGCTCCACTGGTGACAGACGCGTGGAGTTATGAATCTGAACTGTCAACGAGCAGAGGAAATGAATAATTGATTGTTAAAGGATTGTTATTTTATCATCTGCCTCTGTTAGTCACTGTCAAATATGTCCGTGCTTTTCAGTTGATGAGTAGTGTCGTCCGGACGCTACAGTTGAATGACAGTTACTTGGTCACGCCTTGATAACATCAATGTGCTCTGAAGCTACAAGTCTAAGTTGATAAAGCTACATGTGCATTGTCAGATAGCTTTGTATTGTTTCAGTCTTGACTTCTTTCTTACTAAAACAACTGCAATGGGAAAAAAATGTGTTGTTTAGATTGTAGCTGCAACGATTAGAGCAGTAATTTTAATTTTTCATTTAGGGGAAAAAAAGCTCAACTTAGCTTCTTAAAAAAGTATTTCACCACCAGATCGATGGCTTCTGCCTAAAACGTGGCTGTCTCTTCAGTAGAAAGACACAAATACTTTTTGAAATTGGTGCTATATGACCGGAGAAAACAGAGACAAAGGGCTGAGGTATTCTGTTTTGCTCAAATGGTAGAAAACTAATGACAACCACAGTCCACCTCGCTGCAGCAGACCAAACACTTACAGACAGCAGACCAAACACTTTAGACTAGTCTATCTATGTAGTTTTGTTAACCGCTTAGTTTACTACACGGTCTTGCTCAACACATGTCAACGACCTCCAATATGGCCTGCCAGCTAGGTGCAGAAAAATTTACTAAAAAAGATAAAAATTCCAATAAATCTGCTCATATTGACAACTAGTGCTGGGCGGTATGACGAAAAATGTATATCACGGTATTTTTAAAAATTCCTACGGTTTCACGGTATATGACGGTATTTTTTTTTTCATGCATAATCATGTGTTCACAGCATTTTCTACTGGTTGAGAGAGGAATTACTAGCCCCTTTTAGATAGAAAAGGCAGCACATTTGCTGCAAGGTAAAGGCAGCACTCTGTCTATCTTTAAGTCAACCAGTTTCTCATTCCTTCTTTCCCAAAAAGCTGCCACTGGGGTCGGCGTAAACATGTGACGTGACGTGAAGCACGAAGTTCGGTGTGAACAGTGACGTACAACATATGTATCGGTAGAAATGTGGCGACATTTGATATATTTATTTAATTATAGATCCGTGGCCCATATTCTCGCCTCCTCAGTCAAACACACGCCGATTTTAAACCCCCACTAGTAATGGAAGCATGCGGCCTAGCGCACCACCCCCTCCGTTAGCTGCCTCAAGCAACAGACAGCTAACAGGAAGCAGGTGGAATTTGTCTTCAAAATAAGAGCTTTACATTGCACCCCATTGGAGTTTAGAACTGGGTTCTTAGCGGGGGGCTTTTAATTTGAAAGTAGCGACCGTTCCTAGCTTGCCGCTACACAAGTAGCGGACACAACCAAACAGTTACAGAGACGAGGAGACGCTGCATCTCCCGGATCTCAGCGGCTTTCCAGTTGCTCATCTTGACGTCCGCGGGTGAAGTCATGATCTGCAATGTCTATCCTATCAATCTTTACCGTAACACAACAAAAGAGTACTACTGTTTACCCTCGCAGTCGCACCATACCTGTTTAGCAGCGCAACATTGAAAAGGGTCCGGTCTGAAACAGTGTCGCGCGGCGCAGCAAAGCGTTCCGAACGTTGTGTATTTAAATACAACGGTATGGCGGTATATTAAAAATTCATATCATAACGAAAATATACACCGGTATTCGGTGTGAACCGGTATACCGCCCAGCACTATTGACAACTGCAGTTATGTGAAAGTAGAGCTTGTCAGTTTTTTGAGCCACTAACATTCAGGACCGGCTCCTCAATGATTTTAGTTAGGAGTCGTGATGACCTTTTAAACAACATGATGACGCGACTGTTGGCTGTGTAGTCTATCTAATTACGACTTTTTTGAGTAGAAAATTGATCTTTTACAATGTCCATCCATTTGCTAGCATACATTTTGTTCCCAAGCATCCGCCGGAAGGGGCGTGGCTTCTACTCTCTATGCAAGGCAATGATTTTCCCTCATTTCTAAAATGAGAAACAGTAAGGTGACCAGCTATTCACACAAACAATATCCTATTACATCTAATCAGGACACGAAATATGTTTTTGACATTTTTTTAAAGAGAGAAATAGGCAATGAACAGGATGGTGGTTCATATTTGATCAGCGCTGCGAAGTCTTTTCAGCCTATGCAGTACAAAAACAACATGGTGGCCACTTTAGTTTTGGCTTTTATGGAGACCAATGGAAATGTTCAGTAAACAGGTTTTTGGGTCCATGTGCAACCAAAATAGTTGCATCCTGGAACCCCTGGACTGGACTCTGTGTGCCCATGGATGCACGCTTACAAAATACGGAACAATTAAGCTAGCTGGAAAAAGTTCCAGTTTAAATGTAAATATTTCCTGGTTTCTTTACTTCTCTGTGACAGTAAGCTGAATATCTTTAGATTGTGGACAATGATGGAAAAAAAAAAAAAATCTCACCATTTTCTGGAATTTTATAGACCAACAACTAATCGATCAATCAAGGAAAATAATTGACAGATTAACTGACAATGACGATGATCGTTAGTTGCAGCAGCCCTCGTATCGATTAATCTTTCCGCTCACCCTGCTTTTTAAATCATTTATCCTCTCTTCCCCTCACCTAAGCCACCACCACACTATAGGATCACCCTTCAGTGAGGCAGCGATGCTAAAACTTGCACTTGGAAGCAGAAAGAGTCTGTTGCTGGGCAGTAACTATGCAGCAGTCTCTCCATGTGTTTGCTGCCTTTCCCCCTAACACCTTCTTTTTTATCATCTCCTTTTCCCTTCCTCTCTTTACCATCATCCTTTTCCACGTTTTTTTCTCCACCCTTTTGCATTTCCATCCATCTATTTGAGTGTTCCATTTCTGCATTGTATAATTCTCCCCCTCTGCCTGTGTTTTCCTCCACTTCCCTCCTCAACCAGCTCCCCCTCTCCTTTGAACCCCCACAACACCCACCCACCCACCCCGCCCGCCCGCCCGCCCACACTCTGTGGTTCAACGAGTGCAGAAATGTGCGGTCGTAGTTGAGAGTGTCTTCATCGGAGCTAATGAGCCCGGCTGGTTGCACGCCGATCATCGGTGGCCAGTCACTTGAGAGAGGTCGGCAGACACCCCGGGGGATTTTAACTAATTTTTTTTGTCTTTGGCCCCTCGCTGTTCAGCATTTTTTCTGTCCACTAATGGGTTTTTATACTTGTCTGAACCCAACTCTGCACACTGACTTTTCTATTCATTACCCCCCAAAATGAGCAAGACAATAAGGAGGGAGCAGCTGGCAGAAATAATAGGGGCATAACAGACGAGCTGCGTGGATTTGACTCGCACTCATCTTGCTGGGATTTCTCTGCTGAAAGCCTGTCCATATCTCTTTTCCTACTTGTGCTAATAGTGGTGTGGAAGCCCATTAACAATGAGCTCGGTCAGAGCGTTGGCCCAGAGAGAAGCCCTGCTTAATAATACATGCTTATTGATGCTTTCAAATATAAGACATTAATATTCGCCTATTAAAGAAACTGCCGTGCTCGGCCCACTTGGCGGCACTCGGCACGTGTGCATCACGGCATCATGTTGTGTTCTGGCATGTGACTCTATAATGCTCGTATGTTACAGCACCGGTCATCTGTCTTCGGTTTCCCTACAGATGTGTTTTCAGCGCAGTCATCTAGCCGTGCCTGTCCCACGTATAATTGCCAACTCAGAGTTCAATTTCAGTGTATATGCCGGTTTGTCACAATTCCGGGGGGAGGGAGGCTTCAGCCTTTGCCTGTGCAGTGATTGTGCAACAGGAACTTGTTTGCCTCCCTCTGTCTTTTTCTCTGCTGACATCGATACCGAAACCATGAATGAGTGGCATGCCTGGATCATGTGATGGCTGGGGTGGCTCGGGGTAATCCTGGAGCGTTCCATTCTGAGCAGGTCACTATGGCAGAGGTTATAAGAGGGTAGAGCCTCTCGGAGAAAAAAAAATGTAAGAAATGACTACGCTTTGTATTCAACACGCAGCAGTTGAGCTGCCGTATGCATATGCATGGTCCAATATTTCTTTGTAGTGATAATAGAGCTGCAGCGATTAATCGATCAGGAGAATATTAGATGCCAGCTATTTTGATAATCGCCTAATCGTTTAATCAGTGTCTTTTGGTTCTGGACTGTCGGTCGGACAAAAGAAGCTATTTGAAGACGACACTTGGGGAAAGTGTCATGAGCATTTTTCACCTTTTTTGACATTTTATCGTCTAAATGATTAATCCTGAGGATAATCTGCAGATGAATCAATGGCAGAAATAATCGCTGGTTATGAATCATATAAAATTCATGGACGGGGCGCAGTTTGAAATCAGTGTTGTTCACTATGCACCTGCTATGGCTGCCACGCCCCTGTCTGCTTCTTCCTGCTGCTTGTGTCAGCAGACAGCTGGGAGGCATATGGTGCCAGAAAGGACCCCTAATATCCACCTCCTCGCTGAAATTCATCCTCTGTTCCTCTCTCGGGTTCAACCCGCTCAACGGGGATCATTAAGTAACCGTGTCAGGGGTAGCTGGTGTTACAGATTTGGATTTCTTTGGGTGTCGGGTTTCTTCCTCACATGCATAAAGAAGTGCCACTGGGCACTCTCTCTCTCTCTCTCTCTCTCTCTCTCTCTCTCTCTCTCTCTCTCTCTCTCTCTCTCTCTCTCTCTCTCTCTCTCTCTCTCTCTCTCTCTCTCTCTCTCTCTCTGCTATTATTTGTCACAACTTATCGCTGCCGTGCGGCTACCCAAAAAAATAGATAAACTCAGGCACACGCTGCATTGTTTGCACTCGACGAAATAGCGCTGCCGCTGCGGTGGAGGGTTTCAGTCACAGAGGAAAATAAAGAGAGGCAGAGTGGACTGTAATACTGTAAACCATTCCAACGCACAGCAGGGGAGGTATGAATAAATAATAGAAGAAGAAAAGAAAAACGTCAGATGGGGAAATAACGGGCATAAGGAGAGATCATTTAATGCCTGGTATTGATTTGCAGGGGACAAAATAAGCTTCTCCTACCTCTCTGGTGGCATCGTGAGGCATAATTTTGGCTTTGCATAAACACGCATACATTTGCCAGTGGAGGATAACCCTGCTGCTCTTAATACTTATGGTCAAATCCCTTTTCAAGTCTACTTTTAACGCTAAACTAGCTGAAAACATATTAGCAGGCTGAGTATGAGTAGTTACTCCTACAGAGGAATTCTAAGAATCTGTGGTGGTGTATTATTTTGGGGGACTAGTGAACCTGCTAAAAGCCACCAGGATAAAGTCAAGGATGTTGTTTAAAAATCCCCATATACTTTGTCATTTTCAAGATATGAATGACGATATGCCAATGGTCTAACAACAGCATAGGTGTTTGTAATAATGCAGTATAACTCAGATAGACCAAGTGAAGAGGCAACAGATAAAAAATATCTCACTCCTATGTTGATTTGTTACCCAGCATACATTTTCTCAGAACTAACGTCCGTCTGTTTCTCAACAGTGGAGTCTGGTGTGTGACTCAGCATGGAAAGTCCACATCGCCAAGTTTTCTCTGTTGGTGGGATCCATCTTCGGATACCTGGTGTTTGGAATCCTCGCCGACTGGTAAGAGTTTTGTTTTTGCATTACAGGAGGTCTTTCCACATTGAAGGTGTGAAAAAAATAATGTCTACCACACTCTTTTTTTTCTTCTTTTTTTTTTAGGTTTGGCCGCCACCCAGTGCTAATCATATCGGTGCTGTTCATGCTGGTGTTCGGTCTGACCGTTGCCTTCTCTGTCAACGTGCCCATGTTCAGCACCCTGCGCTTCTTCGAGGGCTTCTGCCTGGCAGGGATCACCCTCTCCCTCTACGTCCTCAGTAAGTGTTTATCCGTCCGCTAAAAGTTGTGTGCTAGGCTAGTCGACCGTTAGCTAAGCCCTGCCCCATTTGTTACTGTTGCTACGTCTGTCAGGCTCTCCATTGTTGCACCGCACATATATAAGTATAAGTTTTAACAGTGATAATGTCCATTTAAAATGTAAAATGTTTTTTTTTTTTAAACAATGTGTTTTTACACAGAAGCAGGTTTCACACTTCTAGCGTGCGCCTGTCAATTATTGTCTGTGGCTAGCTAGCTGGCTAGCTGGTTCATGTTAACTCAAAGTCACAAATGACTTTTTTAGTGTTTCCAGTTGACTTTTTATAAACAAAAACCTTATTAAAAAAGGTTCTTAATGTGCCTACATGATATGGCGAATGCTAACAGACTGA
The DNA here is from genome assembly GCA_963678695.2 of Diplodus puntazzo. Lineage (NCBI taxonomy): Eukaryota > Metazoa > Chordata > Actinopteri > Spariformes > Sparidae > Diplodus > Diplodus puntazzo. The sequence continues at coordinate 11,077,321 of OZ023166.1, read as the reverse complement.
GGATAAATCTAACATTCCTTGGCATGAGTCAGCATTTTAGAATAGAGAAGGACTTGGACAAGAACAGCTTACTGATAATGTAACACAGCAATAGCGTTGTTAGCAAAGCTCCCAGTAAGTTAGCTGAGCATGCTAACACAACATCTTATCATATAGTAAACGGATACAGTGTCTTATCCTGTCCACTTCGCTCTCTCAGAGTATGGCTCATACTTGAATTTCATGCATACCATTTTAGCATGTGGTGATATGGAAATATTGACAGAGGCAGTCCTGCCTTGCCTACTTGTGGTTCCAAGCTTTAATTCCACAATCACTCCAGCTGATCAATTGACAATCGAGTACTCACACTTAATATTTAATGCAGATACTCTCATCTTTGGTAATGATGCAAAACCTGTCTTCCGAGAAGCAGAGAACATTTTGCTCGAGGCTAGCGGCAGACGTCCTGAGGGAATGGCACAGCAGTGATGGCAATACACTGTAGAAAATGCAGGCCCATTGCATGTAACATGATTTACCTCCTGTCCATGGTTTGTTTGGGACCCCATGTCTAGGAAGCAGCAGCTTTTGTTGCACTGCAGGTTGTCAGGAACAGTATCCCTTTTTCAGGCTGATTGAATATTAAAACTGCTGCTGCAGTCTGGCAAAAGATACAGATGTATCCGCTGCTGTAGCATCAGACTACGATGCAGCTTCTTTCCTCAGGCAGCGAGACACTCCAGCACAAACAATATCCTTTCTTGTGTGGCAAGAAAGGCACTACAGCTCGCATTTTTGTTGTCGCAGAATGACAGTTCTGTTGTGATAATGCTGTGCATTCTTGCAATATTAATTTTGCCCGTACCGCCCACTGGTATCCTCCCACTGGTGCTGTTCTTGTTAAGACCAGACACGCCTAATCAAAAGGAGATTCCACTTTAATTGTCTGCAGCTGAGGGTAGCATTCAGCTTAAAGAAGAGTAATTGTGTTGCGCTGACCTCCTAACATTTATTAAAACGAATGCCATTGTGGGATAAATTCTCATTACAGAACAACTATCGGCCTCCTTACCCTTGAAGTGATCTCTTTAATTTTCATTTAGGTGTACCGGCGTTGTGTCGTTCCCTGAGATTTTAATCCTCGTTACTGCTAATCAATAATGTGATAACAGCAGAGGGGGTGTCGGGGGTACAGACTGTAATATTCTCGGAGATGAATCCTCTCTGTAGATGTGACCTTCCTCTGTTGCACAGTAAAGGTTTGAATAATTACTTCTGTGGGAAAGTTAGTTTCCAAAGCATCGCTGGAAGAGGGCTTTTTGACAGCGTCCTAATAATTGGCCATAGAGTCGATGCATATCCTGGTGTTGGCGATGGATCCTTTAAAAGCCTATTTGGCCGCAGTAATTGACCAGTGCAGACGGATGTTCGCCTGAATGGAGGAAAAGGAAGATGAGAGGGGGAGCAAGGGCGAGATGATGAAGGAAGGGGCCCTCAGTGTCCTTGTCGTTCTAATTTACTCCACACTGTATACCTTGAAAAGCTTCGCCGCGCTCCCAAAATAGAAGGACCGGTCAGTCTGCACCCGGGACAAAGGAAAGAGGGTGGGGCAGAAGGAGGGGAGGAGGGCGGAGTTCAACTTTACAGTACGGTGTCGTGTCAAATTTAAATGAACTTGACATCTGAATCCTTTGTTTGCGCATTAGCCTGCAGTTTATGGTTCAGTAAATCAGCGGTTCTCCGGAAACCAGGTGGCTGGAACCAAATCGCAGGTGGTGGGGCTGCACGGTAATCTTTTCAGAGGAAATATTTCTCTACATTTCAACTGTACAAGCTTATATCTTATATCTAGCAATGTTAAAGAAACTGAGAATAAATACCTGGATCCATCCCTTTTCTGGGTCTGCGCCAAAAAGTTCCGAAGCTTTGTGGAAATCTGCTCAGTAGTGTTTGTGTTATCTTGCGTACAGCAACAAACAAAAAACGGACACCGGCATAATCAGAACTTCCTTGGTTATATATCGGCGTCAGTGCAAAAAAGTCGAAAAGATGACGCACAAACTTGTTGTGTTGGTTTGACCAGTGAACATGTACATTTAAAAAAGATTATACTGTATGTCTGCATCGATGTAAGAGTAGCATAATATGTTAATTCCACTACAGGAGGAGACTTTATGTTCTCTTCAGTTAGATGGAAAAACTGTGTGCTTTTGTAGATGTCGTCCTCGGCGACTGCCAAAAAAAACGGGCTGAAAAATATTGGCATATCAGGTACCGGCAAAAATCCAATATCACGCCTTACTATGTTTTTTGCCCTTTATCCAATTTTTGCTTCTATCCTATGAAATTTTGAATCATATCCAGCCTGTGAATTATGTCTGAGGATAAAAAAATCCAAAATGATAGAATAAGATGAAAATCCTTAATTTGATACTGCAGTATTCAGTTTCTGTTTCTGTGTTTTTTATCTGGACTTATACAAATATGTTTCCGTAACAACGTGCGATCCATCTGACATCTGCTCTGTACGGCGGTGCAGTAAACAATGCGGCTTGCAGTTATACGAAGTCAGAATTAAACGCGCTTCTGAAAGCATAAATCATACGCCTCTTAATGGTCGTCTGCCAAGGCAGTCTCAGCAGTATTTGACCTTTCTGACTGATAAAAATGAAACGCTATTTGGATGCATTTGCGGCAAAGTCATGACGTAGATGCATTCCAAGTGGACTACATTTGTGTCGACAGTCCAATTATTGTGTGTCAGAGTAAAGATTTACCCCTTTGTCCTTACTTTACTCTGATTATTCTGTCTGTGGTCTTAACGTCTGTGATTCTCCTCCCTTTTCTCGCCCGCTTCCTCCTGCCTCTTTCTTTAGCCTGGTTTTACATTCTTTGCAGGCTGCATGGTGGAATGGCTCACACTGCAGTCCTCAAAACTACAATGCAGTGATTGCAAAGTAAATCAAGTGGTCACGACCAGTCTTTCGCAATTTTCTCGGTATTCTGTTCTTCATTCCTGTCTTATGAAAGGTTAACGGAGCGGCTTACCCGCTGCAATCGCCCTCAAGTACCTGCACTTGTTGAACAATGGAGTGGCGGGCTCAGATGCTGCCAAGAATATCTGAAATGTTAGGTTTAAAGTTGCTGTAGCTTCGTAGGAAGGTAACTCGAGACTCGGTAACCTTGTTTGGCCCTGACATGTTAAGAGCCGGGTGTTTAGCGGCGTGACAAGGATTGTGGATTGTGGTTCGACAACACGTGTTGATCCGTTTGCTTTTTAACGGCAACATAAAACTTACGCTCCAGGCTGAAACAGGTCGTTAACATTCAGGCCTACCGGTTCCTCATTCAAAGGAGCGAGCAGCAACATAAACTGTCACCTAGTCACTGAAATATTTCCTCATTGCAGTCCTTGCAGGGTTAAGGTTACTAATCAACCACCAATGTCATTATTCCTTTTAAATCTTGTTCATGGACAGCTTGCTGTAGTACAGTAATATTAAAGTCAGCTTGTGCAGGGCTTGGACTTGACGGATGTTTGTTCGGGCTTTATGTTTGCATAGGTTTTGTGTTGCTCTACCGCCGCCCTTATTTCTGATCATGTGTGGCCTCACATGCTATTTACCCTGCAGCTCCTCTCTGTATTGACAAAACGTTGTGAGAGCCGCTCCAGGAGAGGCAACGCGATCGCTCAATAACACATTAGTGGATGGAATCAATCGTTTTTTTTGGGTCCATGCTAAACGTTTCAGTCATATGACATTATTGCATGTAACGTTGTGAACCACATGACCCTCCTTTTGTGGTTTGCTTTGTTTGAGTCTGCTCGCAAAAAAAAAAAAGGAAAGTCAGAGCTAAATCCCAGCTTCGGCTGTGTTTGCACTGGAGACTGCACGCTAATCCTCCCTTTCCCATCAATCCGTGTGCAATTAAGTCTCAGTTCATGGATCTTGAAGGCTCGGCGCCACTGAATGTCGTATTTTAATCTAGAAAACGGCGATCTGATAATGGCAATCTGTTGAGATTTATACGTCCTTGTGAGTAATTAGAAGACAGCGCCTTCCTGACTTCCCTATATGTTAGCACAGATGATGGTGAAAGGCATCAGTCAGTAAGTCCATCGAGTTTTCAGGATACGACTGAGCCCTTTCTTTTTTTTTTTCGAGAGTGCAGAGCAATTTGCGCACGGCTACAATCCGTTCCGCCAGAATGGCCTGTCACAGTAAGGCCCAGCACCGGGCCCAACATGGCTGATATAATGTGACACTTATACGCTAACTGCCATGTAGAGACAGAAAAAAAAAACGGCATAAGACAATTGGTAGCGGGGTGGTTTCAGACAAAGGGAGAGGATGGAGACTAGTAACTAATAAGATCAGAAAAGAAGGGGGATATTCAAAAAAGCAAGATTTTTCACCTCTGATTCTGAGGCGTGTAAGACTAAGAAACTGGTGTGATACAGTTAACACCACCACCGCAACTGATAGTGAAGTGTTTCTGTAACATTAAGCCCTTTTTTGATAGACCAGTATGATGCATCTTATCTGTGATCTGCTGGCTCCGAAGCATAAGAGCAGAACGGCTTCAGAGAGTCGCCAGATGCAGCGCTGCTGCGTGTGCTAGCCTCTTTAGCATCCCAACACCAGTAACAGGCAGGGCTCATTATCAGCTGGGCATTATGCTGCTCACTATTGCATTTTTTACAGTAAACATCCCCTCCCCACCCCCGACACTCACCTGCCACCCCCTCACATACGAACGCACGCTGCACTCCAGCCTGCTGAGTCATGCTAACTGGCAGCGCTGGGTGTTTGTGTGAGAATTTTGAGTTCGGCTTGAGACGAGGTGATTGTGTTGTGGGGCAGTGGGCCAGAGCTCGCTTTTCTGTTTGCGCAGGTCATATCAGGCATCCGTATCGCCCTGCCTGGGCCTAAAATCAGACGCTTTTCAAAGGCATACATTGCTTTATTTCCCTGACGTGTGTTCAGTTTAGCAAAATGTTTACAGTGACAAGAGCACACACAGGCCAACTGTGAGAGGCAGGCTGGAGTAATAATAATTCAGGTCGGGGATGTAACATCAGTCCACTCATACTGCGTTCTTCTTGTATTATGGTTAAGATTACTGTTTTTTCCAATGTAATAAGAAAAAAGAAACATCCAATTAGTTTGAGGTTACAGTCTCAATAGATTTGTCCTCAGTTTGAAGAGTTTGTCAATTGCCCGTCCATAATTAGGGCAGTGAATATTCACTGATCACCTGGCATTTCCCTTCAGACTTGAATTTATCGTCATGATGCTCTGCGAATGACACTTCCACCTGACAGTAAAAGAGTAGGTCTTAATTTACTATGCATATGCAGTCTCTGCTTTCTACAGCATGATTAAGGCTGCTGTAAGCGTTGTTGTCGTTTTAGCTGACTTACTGTTCGTTTCATGTTTAGCGATCCCCTCCCTCCTCTCTACGACACCACACGAGCGTGCAGCGGCAATCGCCGGACAGAGGAGCGCCTCCTTATGGAGCGCTCTGTCATGATTGGATGAAGTAGGCAGGGATAACAGGACGTACCTTTTCTCTTTTAGTGCATTAGCAGGGTGAGGGGAGACGTGGGTAACTGACTAACACACTGGAATATAGAGCTTTTTAACACTCACTTACAGCAGCTTGAAGTTTTTATAACATGCCGATGGCGACCCTTCTATGTTTTTTTTTTTCCTTTTTTGAATAACTACCATGTCCCCTGCTTGTGAAGGTGTAACTTCACAGCAATTAGCAACACTTTCCTCCTGAAGATTCCTCTTTTCCTTCTCAGCTCTCCTTTTTCTCCTTCTCTCTTTCGCTACCACACTGTATAAGTTGGCGATCTGTGGGCTGAAGTGTATGTGTTTGTGTGTCCCTATGCACGAGCTAAATTTTAATCCAACACCTTTTAACTTCACAAAAGCAACCGTTCGACGTTGGGATATTTACGCAGAGAGATCCGTATAATTGCCTTACAGGACAGAACAAATGTCTCTACACTCCTCTCAAGTGGAGTTATGCTCACTTTCCATGCCTGAATAAGAGATGACAAGCCCATACATGTCCTGGGTGTGTGGGAGAGGAGCCTTTTTAAGAGAAAGATACAGTAGACAGACAGAGATAGACAGAGAGAGCGAGAGAGGAACGGAGACAAACTGACAAACCACATGAGTTTGTCATAGTCTCGAGACATCACAAAGAGAGTTGTGACTTTTCTGTCTGTAACCTCTGACATACTTGCTCATGACCACTTTGCCTGTGGTGACGCGGCTCTAATGGAGGTTGTTTTGGGACAAACATGACACTAATGGGCAGCTGAAGTTGTTGACTCTTGCTATTTGTTAATGAGGGATGGCATTCTTTTCTCTTGACAGTTACACATTTATGATTTCCACGGTGCTACTTGAAATAGCCAAGGGATACACATCCCCTTGAAGAGCTCCAGACTTGTTTTTTTTAAAATTATTATATTGTCTTGGATGGACAACATTGTAATGAAATGGTGTAGTCATAAAATACGTTTACAGCTATCAGAAACTCGAAAAACATAAAAAAATTTAGAAAACCTCCACATTTTGAGACACTGTAATGGTAGAGACATCCAATGCCAGATCACGGCCACATAAATAAAATATAGTGACTGCAGGTCACAAAGGAAGTAAACACGCTTGAGGATGTGACACCGAGAGGTCATGTAGCTGATTTATTATATTTACCAGTTCCTAATTAATGTGGAAAACCTCAACCTGTTGCCTTGTACCACAAAAAGACCAACAAACGAAGACGCCCTCTGCATTGAGATGACCTTGTTTTTCAAGCTGATTCTGTGCTGTGGTTTCTGTATTGAGTCCTTGCTCATATGCACACCGCATTATTGTTTTGCCGTGCTGAGGGGTGTGGATTTTTCGTTTAATTAGCTATTCCAGTCGGCGCTTATAGAAACTTGTCACGTATGGGAGAGACGATGGCAGACAAGGAGGGCGAAATGGACAAAATAGTAATGAGAGGCACAGACACAGAGTTATGAATGTGTCTTGTCTGAGGAGGAAATAAAAGTTTTCTCATTATTTTCGTGGCGATATGGTGCTATTGCTATTGCTATGCTATTGCTGACACAGCTTTTATATAATAGTTTGTATTAAGGGATTTTATTAAGTGTGTTAAAGCTATTAGCTGACTGCCCTCAGTCTATGTGTTTTAGTTAGCAACTCAGCTCAGTGAGGTCACTGCACTCGATACATGCTGTCCCCTATTGAACGTGGACACTTATGGGAAAAGTATTTAAAATTCATGTAAATCTAAATGCTAATGCATTTAGATTTAATACATCTGAAAGAAGTGAAACTGCCAAAAGCAGACAGGGTGTAGAAATAAGTGCTCTGGTGTCCACAGATTGAATAAGTGCCATGTAGAGATAGACGGCGGTCACATATATAAACATTTGACCACAAAAAGACTTCTGTACTTTACTCAGCAATACTCCCTACTTTTTATTTCCCGTTTTTAAGAATTTACGTGCAAGTGAAGCGGTCAAAAATAGAGCACAGTAAGTGCATTTTTAGAGCATTTCTTCTTTTTTTTTAAAATTACTGACACAACAATTTACAGTTTGGAAAAAAAAAACGTACACGATCGCGAACTTATATCCTCATGTCTGATCTGTCCTCCATGAGATTTTACCTTTACAGTCATGTGTATTCGTCAGCTGTCTGTGTGCATGCTCCTTTAGACAGGATGACCTGTGATGTATGCTTCCTGCTGCAGTGCTATGCGGTGTATTTGTCAGGTCAGCCATGCCATGCCAGGCCAGGCCAGGTCAATCTCACCCTCCTCACTGTTCCTGTGTTATTCTGTAATGAGGTGCTTTCTCTCTGTGGTGCTCTCTTGAAACCACAGGCATTAATCTCTCTGCACACAGTTGAGGCAACAGGGGCAGAAAGATGGAAGCTTCATATGTATTTATCTTCCTTTATGTCGACGTCGGATCCCTGTTAGATTATACAGTTTGTCTGCATGCCTGCATGCATTTAAACTGATTGATGCGTGCAGGATCTGGACTCAGAAGATTTTCATTTCCCAGCATATGGCAGTCAAGTTCGCCTTACAACGCTGCATAGATTTTTGAGCTGCCTCACTGAAGTGTTCATTCTGAATGCTGAGAATGGTCTGAAAAGGATGATGAAGTATACAGAGAGGCATGGTGGAATATAAAGTGTGGACTGCGCACAGAAATCAAATGCATTTCACCCGGTGAGAGGTATTTTCCATGATACACAGGTTGACCCGTCCACATCCTTCCCCACAGTCCACTCTAGCCGTCTTCTGATAAATGGGTTAAGGTGCAGACTCGTTTTTCTTTCCTCCATGCAGGGTTAAAGTTCCCTTTTAGTGCAGAGTTTGCAATTTTGGTCGCTAAGCAGACTTCCTCTCCCTTACACGCCAAGCTCAAGCACAGTAAATCCAACATCTGTTTCTTCCAGGATCTTTATTTCAAGAGACCTTGTCCAAAAGAAGACGGGTTGTCCTAGAGGTTGTAGTCGTCATTAACCATTGTTACATGTGGGGCATGTTGTATGACTTAATCTCAAGCTATCTCAAGCCACACATTCCTGAGTGAAGTCCAGTGCTTGTCAGCACGAGGCAACCTTTGCAGCGCAGCTTCACGCTGATATATCTGTGGCAGCCCAGAACCTGGTCTCATGTTTGTGCCGGAGTGTAAAAACTGTGCTTCAAACGCTCTGTTCCCATTTGGTATCTCCCTGTGAGCCAATAGCTTGGTTTTGTGCTGATCTTTTTGTGTGTTGGAGGAAGGGAATGGGAGTGGTGGAGTGGTGAGGTAGTTTGTAGGACTGCTCGTGGTGTTTTACTTATGGTTTGATGGTTGTTAAGTAGATCAGAGGGAAAGGGCCTGTGGCTAGTTGGGGGCAAGTCAGCATTCTTTGCAGCTCTAGAGAAGGGACTAATCAATGAGTGTGACCTTATTCTTAGTCTATAGCCCCTTTTCAGCACTTGGAAGAAGGATTGATACCTCAGGATATTTGTGTGCTCACACAGTCACCCTATATATAAACAAAGAAACACTGTGGAATTTCCCTTTGGAGCATTCTTCAGAAGTTCTTTGTAATTGTAAACAAGCTGCTGTATTCCAGTATGTACGCAGAATCGCAACGATCTACCATCAGAAGGATCTTATCACTGCTCCAGCTCCAGAGAGAAAAAGGCTGTTGACCTTGTCAGAGGAGGAAGTCTATTCGTGCTCCGTCATGTATTGGCTTTCTGCCATACCTTTTTGGAAGATTATTTTCTACTAAGATGTGAAGGGGACCTTAAATGCAGTGTGTCCAATTCTCAGACACTCCAGTTACCAGTCAACTGTGGGTGGAACAGGGCTGCGCACTCACCCCCCCGCACTGTTTGATTTCTGCTCCTATGTGGTCTCTATGTTCAGCTGAGGATACAATTTGCCTCCGCATGTCAGTCTCTTTGGTCTGCAGTAAATCCAGGCCAAGGTTCATTGGGTCCTTATCAGGGAAGTGCTGTTTGCTGACAATGCTGCGCCAGCTTGTCATTCAGAAGAAGCACTAAATTATGGTCCCATTTAGAGTAAATTAAACAATAAAGCAGGCTTAAAGGGCGTGGCTCCACAGCGTGTCCTCGCGTCCTTCGTCAGGTCCAATCAGGATATGCTCCCCGGCGCCACCCTCTCGTCCAAATATGGTCACTTCAGGCTTCTTAAAAGACCGAGATGGCTACTGCTGTAATGCCAGACTTGGGGCTCGTGACCTCGCGGTGGGTTAACACTTAGTCTGGATGAGTCCCATGCAGACCACACACATGAAAGTGACCCAGGTCTGTAAAACGGGTGACAAATTAAAGACCTGAAGTACACTTCTGGTTAAACAAAACGAACACAGATGCCCTCTATTACACAAAGAGCCCTGGTTTGATGAGTCTGAAAATGATGGAAATTATGTGAATTATAGCTGTGGACTTAACTAACAGTCACCAGATCTTAAACCAATTGAACATGCATTGGGGATTTTAGTGGGAGGTATTAAGGCGTCACTATGCTACGGTCTGAAACCTGCGCCTTTCCCAAAATCAAAACTGGGGAAGGCTGCGTCCAAAGCGCATACTTCATGCATGCAGCAGTTAGAGGGTGGAGTTGTCAAGGTAAGGCGGCATCTCTCAACCTTTCTTTTTTCATTCTTCACTCTCTAATTACATTTCTTTGTAGTGCATCACCATAAATGGCTTCAACGAGAGACTGTTGCCCCTTTATGATGGTAGGCTATAAACACTCGCCTTCATTTCAAGGATGCCACAACCTTTAGAGAGCGCACTCTACCTCCATCGAAACGAAAAAACTCATCCCTTCAATCAGAGCTTTTAGTGACGCCTTTCAGCTTGCAGACGTCCTTGTAGGGTCCTTACACTTTGATTTTCAGGCTGTGTCAGTGCAGGGTTGGTCAGGATTGTCAGACTGAAAATGGCATCTTATTTTAGTTTCTTCATGCAGCCTGACATTGTGTTCACGTTTGCCAGTTCGGTTGTGAAGGCAGGCTTTTTTTCATTTTGTTTTGCCGTAATCAATCAGACGCCATCAGCACGGAAGCTGCGGCGATGACTGCAAGGAACTGTTTGACGATAGAAGAAATGTGAATTCCAATTCCAGCTGGGTCAGTGTCATCCATTCTTGTCTCCATTGTCGTGGTCATTTTTCTCTCACTCTTTTTAATGGGCGTGGCTCGATAGTATAGCTCTTTCCCGTTTCTAATTCCTCCCACAAATCTGTAATCGGTCAGATGTTTCACCAACTGGAGGAAACGGACATTAAGAAGCAAAACACCAGACATTTTTAAATTTCTGAACAAATCAGATGCGTGGGTGCCGGTGATTCAGAGGTCTGGAACTACTGATGCTGAAGTGCTGGAATTCATCGCAGCAGAGGCAAAAGACGTGGGAGGAGGAGAGGGAACACAGCTGAGTGATGGTTACTGCAATACAGCTGCACTTCGCTTTTCACCTGTGACACCTGCAAGAGGGCCAGTAGCTCCAGACTTGGACTGTACGCCATAAAAATTAGTCACTGCAAAGCAAACAACCTCGGCTATTCAGTTCCGTGTAGAGAAATAGCACACGTCTCCTTAGTTTGAAGTTAAACGTAACAGCTCGAGTGGCCAGGATTAGACGGTGAAATCGTAGCATGGGGCCATAAGAACCTCATGTGATCAGTAAAAAGGTCATGACATTAGCTTGTGGGTACAGGGAGTGGCTGCACTGAGTGCCTTTAGTGGTCAACCAGTCTCTTTCACTTGCAAAACAATGGGCCTCCTTGACGGAGCCGTGTCCTCGACAGAAGGCCAGTGAGCTACTGTGTCGTGTACCAGAGAGTCTGATTCATATTCTTGTTTTGCCAAAGTCAGCGAATCAGCGAAAGCCTCTTTGGGGATTATCATCTTTATTAATTAGCTATTGGCTTGATCGTTGACTACGTCACAGTCACTGTGTGCAGATACAGTATGTGTCCAGATGCACTTAAGTGTGTTCGTGTTTTTCATGGTTTGTACATCCCACTGGTTTTGTCACCTCACAGACCCCTGGGTTGTGCATCTTTTCTGAGTTTCCCCCTACGTGACATCAGAAAAGTTAGCTGTAGATTTGTGTCAGTAGCACACAGGCTGCAGCAGGGCATTGTGGGAATGCTGATCTAGTGGAATGTGGAGGATTAGGGTCAGCAGGAGTAAGGAGCTCAGGCCTCCTTTCCTTTCCACAAACTCTGGTGCTCATTCTGCAGCTCCATCTACAGAACATGTGTCATATTTGATTTAAATATGTATCACACTTATTTTTTTTGTTTTTATATTAATCATATATCCTCGACGGTCACATGTGTGTGTTAGCACTTCTTCATAGCTCACCGCAGGATGTCCTTTTTTTTCCCGGTCTCAATGCAGCAGCCTGTTCGGCACACATGACGCCTTATACATAACCGAAGAATTCAAATCCCATGCAGTCCGTAACCAGTGAACTGTTACTTTCCCCCGGCAGCACACAGAGAAGGGGTCTCGGGGTTAGTTGGTTCAAACTCAGCAGGTCTTGCACCCATCGCCCTGCTCTCAGCTCATTGGCTTTGTCATTCCAGCTGCGATAGTGTCTGTGAACAGAGAGCATTATTCATGTCCTCAGAAGGGGGCAAGTCCTAATTGAAATTCCGGTCTTTTCCACTGGAATGAAGCGGGCCCACCGACACCCACTGTATTATGCTGGCCTTGTCACCTTGAAAGAGCCCATCTGGAGACTGCTCACATTCCTGGGCAGTAGAAAGGACCCATTAGAAGAAAAAAAAAGAAATAGTGATGTACAACAAAAAGGGATGAATGAAGCAGGACAAAAAGATTTGGGCAGCGTGAGAATAGCAGCGTTACAGTAGTGTTCGCTTTCCACGGTTTGATGTGAAGCCATCCCCTACACTGCAGTAACTAAAGGGCTGGACTGTCTGTGGTCGCTGGCTGCCAGTGTGGTGTGCATGCTAATGGGGGGGTGAATGAATCAGTGCCATTCTGATAGAGGAGAATTGAGTACAAGGAACCTCTTTCTAGCGAGTTCACTCTCACAGCAGCCTACTGTTTTGGTCTGTCTACTGTCTCTGAACAACAACTGTACATGGTGATTTATCGCCTTTATTTAATGTCAAACTAAATCTGACACGCACTGTTGATACAAGGACGTATCAATAGCTCTGCGCTCTATAAAATGATAGATTTCCCAGAGTCCAAGGTGTACCACCTTTTTAAATTGGTTCTTTAGTCAAACCAGCTAAAGAAGCAATGTAAATACTATCAATGTAAAGTGATAGAAACCACAAAAGCAGCAAATGCTTCAAGGATAGGACCAGAAATGGACTATAATATTTATAGTTATGTTTAAAGATGTAATGTAAGAATTGGCCACCTGTCAGATTCGTACTCAAAACAAATGGGGGGTGGCAGCATATCACCAGAGTACCCCCAAGCTAGTTAGCTCAGTTAGCCATACAGCTGAAAATGAAGAATCGCTGTGTTTTCGTTAGCTTAGCATGAGCCTCTTACATCTACGCAGGAAATGGCTCCTCCTCCAGTGAGCTTGCCATGTTGCACTGCCATGTTTCTACAGTAACCTAGAACGGACAAACCAAACACGCTCTGACGAGTGTCTGTCACGTTTCTTTGGGGCATTTTTAGTTGCCACCTTAGAGGAAAGTGAGATGAGAGGTGTTCTGTTTCTTTCACATTAATCGTCACAGTATCAATGCAGTTGTAGTCATAATGTATAATGGCCAGTGGGGAAAATGATGTCTGTTATGCATCAGAGCAACGTTCACCTCTCCTCGTCATCACCGTCGGGATCCATGTTGGGGCCTGTCTGCCTCACCTAGTCACAGGTGGTGTTGTGGTCTGATGGTTGATTCATCAACTCTGGCCTGTTCCTGTCAGCATGAGGAAAGAACCAGCTAATGTTGGGATGCCATGTTCTGTATTTACGTAAATCCTCCTGGACTGGGTTGCACTATCAAGTGTGATGTTCTTATTAACAACTAGCTCATTTTAAACTAGTGATTGACTGAATGGGCTTGCACCATTAATGTTTAGAGACGACTCAGTTGGACTTAAGTATAGTTTAAATAGGTTGTGAGGTCTGTAGCACAGTCCAATCAGAAGCAATCAGCTGTGTATACTGTAAACCTCCATAGCATCCCAAACAAGCATAACCTAAAAACATTAGCTACAGAGGTTAGGATACACATTTAACTTAATTGCTAGCGCTTTGTAAAGGTTTTACTTGCACCAATGGAGAAATATGTGTTTCAGATGTAGTTGCTAGTATTCATGGGGTTTACAATGAGTGTGCTAAGCTAGCTGCCGTTTGTTTGTCGAAGCCTGATATCACTGACATAATATTTTGTAATTTGAGTTATGTCGTGTTATTCTTATACATTTTCCTACATGACATCATTTGGTCAGATATGCCAAAAACATTCCAATGTTATTATTATCTCTCGTTCAAGCTAACGTTGATTTTTCTATTTCGTACAATTTCTTTGAATTTGTTTTTTAGATTTTTGTCATTGTTGCCATAGGTTACATGCTCATTTTGTGTCTTCGTCCATTGCAGGAAAACCTAATAACACATGTGCTCCCTCTTTCTTCGCCTCCTCTCTTTGTACTCTCTGCCAGGGATCGAGCTGTGCCTGCCAGGTTGGCGTTTTTCCATGACCATGGTGGCCAGTTTTGTGGTGTTGGGTGGTCAGCTGCTGATGCCCGGAGTGGCATACCTTTGCCGTGACTGGCAGGTCCTCCAAGCTGTCATCATCTGCCCCCTCCTGCTTATGCTGTCCTACATCTGGTAAGGAAAATAATCGAGCATCTGCTGCACTTTGGTACCAGCGTGTCCTTTTTAAAAATGTTTTATTCTGGTTAAGTTTAAAATGTGTTTTTTAGTTTAAGTTCTCCATGAGACCTTTTACTGCTGAAATATGTGGTGCCATCTGTGATCAAACTCTACGTGTTAGATCCTAAGCAACAGTGTTTTAACAGTCTAAATAAAACCCTGTTAAACCAACAATCCCTTAGCAGATTTACTTGATTTGAACACAGAGGTGAAGAAAGACTTACCTCGAAGGACATTTCTCAGCAGTGAATTCCCCACCGAATTAAAAGTAATGTCTTTCGCTGACTCATTTTCTCTGACCTCTACCGCGACTGCAGTCCATTTTGCTAAAGCTCAGGCTGTAAATACTTGTGTATTCACTTCTATTTACCCTACCCGTGATGCACGATGATCCACAGCGGTGCTGATGTGTTCAAAGCTAGCAGAAGAAAATCGAGGAGTATAGATTTTCTCACACACCAGAAGCCTTGGCTTTCTGTATTGGTGTACCTGAAGAACAAAGGGGGTTTCCACTCAGAAACAGTCAGACGTACTCACTAATCAGCATCAATACTGCTGATATCATGCACTTCAATCAGTATAGGGCACAGAGAGCAGAACCGAAAGGGGATTGATGGGGGTTTCCACAATGATTATGTGCAGGAGTCAGGAGCCTAGTGAGTCCTTGAGTGTTACCCTGAGGAATGAAAACGCAAGAACTCAAGGACATGAAGCCGGTTGTGAAACCGATATTTCGCCTAGATATTACTGGACATTGGACAGTGGACTCAAACTAGCCAACACTGTAGCCTCTTTCCATAGATGTAACAGAGCTGTCCACACAGCACCCACTGCTGAGGTACACAATTGCATAATCAAGCTTGAGTCAGCCCTCACAAGAGGCTTCTGGGAATTTCAAAAGCATGGACCCATGTTGACTTTCATGATCAAGCCAGACAGTGTTTACGGGCACAAGTTGGACTCATCACCCATAAAATGGCTGACACTGTGGACATAAAAATACAGCTGATCGGGCTACAGAGTTCAACCCTGCAGGTGATCGTAGTCTGCTCATTTGAGGAAATAACAGACTTGAAACCACATCAGTGCAAGATCGTGAATCATGCACTTTTTCCTCATGCAGACATCTGCTTCTGAGAAATTCAACCAACTGAGGCAAACGAGGCATTGTTTTTTTGCTGACATGTCCTTAAATCAACATATTTCTGCGAGTAGAGACTTAACCACTCCGAGGAATGTGGGCCACACAACGCAACACAGCTACCTGATAATGGAGTGTAACAAATAAAAGTAGTGATAACAATGGCTGGCAGTCATGTGATTGTTTATTGTTCCTACTGTTAACGACATATGGTTAGACTGATATGTGACCTTTCCACCTGTAAATAGTATGCTGGTATGTCTGAGTGAAGCTCAGAATACACTTTTAAATCTAGTTTTACTACATTTTGTGTTGAAATGACACACTGGTTGACAAATAGATGCAAACCCTGAGTATGAGAGAGTTTAACCAGCCGGCTAAAATTATGATTTGTTTCATCTCGACTCATTTTTCACGTCTTGTTAACAAGGACATCCCTCGTCTTTTTCGACAGGATCTTCCCTGAGTCACTGCGTTGGCTGCTGGCCACGCAGCAGTACTGCCGCTCCAAGTGGATCATGGGACACATAGCAAAGAAGAACCGGGTGAACATGGAGCTCGACGCCGATAATATCCTCACAGGTAACAAAACACATTGCTGATTTTTCTGATTCCTCTTCCAAGCCCTTTTTGTTTCTTCGTTGTAGTGCTTCTCCCGGCTGTGCTTTTTCCTAAATTAGACAGATTGACAAGGCTATATCACTTTTCCTGTCTGGTTGCCATAGTAACAGGTGTCGAACATTACATTATGACACCGTAGAAGGGTCATTAATTTCATTACAGCGTGGCTGGCTGGACATGAGCTGACATGTTGGTGTGCAGACGGCAGATGGACTTAGGTCGGGCACTTTGACCCCGAGGGTTAACTCTGTCTGGGCTCAGACCTGCTGGAGGCAAAGTGCAAGAGTGGACTGTGCCGGTTTTAAATGTCCTTGTAGTTTGCATTTGTGCTGAGCTTTAAAGGGTTATTCTGGTATAAGTTCTGACACTTAAATAAAGGCTGTTTTTTACACTTTTTGTTAATTGAATCCGGTGGCCTTGAACAAGGTGATGGAAGCGCCATTTCTGGTTTAATAAAATGGTTTTACTCTTTCCTCAAAGGTTAGAGGGATCCTTAGAATAACAAGTGGACAAACTTTGACGGGCACTGAGGAGATCTACTGGACCAAGTCTAAAACTTTTGGTCCCTATTAGTCATTTAGAGCCTAAAATATGTTTAAAAAGTAACAAATAAAATAGGGCCCATGCATAAAAATACCCAGATTACCCTTTAACAGTGTTGTTTACTGTAATATTTTTTTCATCTCTGTCCTGTCATTGCTCACTGTATTTATCAATACACTAAATAGTGCCACTGCTAGTATAGAAAAGGAGGAACTACTCGGTGTGAAATTGACTGCAGAACTCAATGACTGTTTGCTGATGCAGCATTAAAAAAAGTACACTGCTATATACATTAATTCATCCACTCTTATATTTATAGTAACTGGATGTCCCCGGCCCTTACTGTAATATTGCCTACTATAAACTGCTCAGCACTAAATAAAGTATTGAGAACTAAATGTTTTCGTTGCTGTCCTACATAGCCAAAAATATGTTGTTTTTTTTTGTCCGTTTAGGTTATAAATGTATAATTACAAAGACAAAAGCAGGTTAAATGTGCAGGTGAACAAAACAAAGCTGAAAGTCAAATCTACACGGTTTGCCAAAGCAAGAGAGACAAATCCTGTTAAAGCTAGCTAGAGATAGCCACAGTTAGCCATGACTAAAGCCTGATAACTGTTAAATTAATTTACAAATTTTGATGGTTGAGTAACATCTTAGTGAATTAGTTTGTTATCTCGTGTAATAAGGCAGAACATAACTCCAGTCATGGGGGATGAAAACGGCTAAACTAGTCTGGCGAAAACATTAACTAGCCTAACATTAGCTTAGCAGAGTGTCAGTAACATCTTGATCAGTTTCTGATGGTTTCATGTGGTCAGGCTACTTTTGAATCACCTCTTTAAACATATTCCTAATTTATTATTTACATTTCAAGGTTATTGTTTCCAAGAAATACCAAATAAATAGTAGGTGGAAAGCTGAGAGGACACATTTTGTTTGTTGACATTTTGATCATATTTCCAAAAGGTCTAGCATTAGTGATTTTGTTGTGGTAGAATACAAAGTACAAAAAGGCAAAACATGAAGGAATCCTATCCATCTGTTATCATTTACTCGGCCATCTTGAAAACTTAAGCTTTTCATGAGTTCCTCCTCTCTGCCTTTTGTAGGGAAGTATAGCAGAGCTCTTTTTCAAGCATCGAGATATGACCTATGCATGTGCAACCCCTGATGAGGTCATCTTTGGAAAGTGAGCGCGTGGATTTGCATACAGTAGATCCCAGGAGGGATAGTCTTACACAGAGGTTTGTAGCTCGGTGAGGGAACCACTGGAAAAGCCTGAGCGATACAGCCAGAGATAACCTTGAGGCAGTGGTGTGGAATGTCGTCACATGCCTGAGTCAACATGAACATACTGTACTGCAAAGCCAGAGATGTGTTTCTGTGGCAACCCGCAGTCCGATACCAAAACATCCCAGCCGTGTGTGCCATGCCTCATATCACTCGCGGCTCTGGGGTGTTGTCCTCTAAGGCACTGTTCCTGTTCTTCGGTGAGCGTTGTCATACCTGTCTCACAGAGCGGCGGGAGAGCGGTCATGTGGGATGAAACGTGCTCATTAAAAATACATGTGGAGTTTTTTCTGTGGTCACAATAAATCAGGGACGTCCTTGTTCGACTCCTTGGAGAGCTCAGACTGCTGTCAAATTTTCCTTTTGAATTGAAAGCTATCTGATGTTATGTATTAACTAGAGCCTGACGGGTATATAAAGATTATATCACATGATTATAGATGTATTGGAATCCATGTAAATGGCAGATATGCAAATGGATGATATGCAAAAGTAATTCATTTTTCATAGGCTGAACCTTATATTACTAAGGACATGTGACATGCTCCTGAACCGTAACTAGCCCCGCCTTTAATGTGTGACTCTGTGACATCACACTATGTCAAAGTTGCGTCATTTATGCCTAGCTGCATAGTTTGTCATGTAAGAATTGATTTAGCACAGCTACACTGTTGTTGTTAGTGATGCCTGGTCAGGCGTGTGTGAGCCGACCAATCAGAGCTGACTGGGTATTCAGGAGGGCGGTCCTTAAAGAGACAGGAGCCAAGCGTTTCAGACAGAGTCCAAATACAGTGCTGCAGCACTTAACAGTATGAGAAAACTGATATGTTTTTGAGCATTAAGCTTGTAAATCTGTTTTATTAGTAACCTGAAATACAATGATGGACCTGACAATTAGCATAATATGTCTCCTCTAAAATAATATCATTTCCAGTAGAGTTTATTGCTAATAGGTTGTTTGCATCTTATGTTTACAGTCTGATCCTTCTTAGAAAACTAAATTTTTCTACAGTAAATATTCTGCCTCAGTAGATTTCTTTATCACAGACATTCAACAAAACTTTATGGGTTAACTGTCAAAAGTTTCATAGTTTTCTGTGTAAACAAAGAAATATATAAATATTACAGGTTTTAGTTTTACTCATTTACATGCTTAAAGTACAAACATGAACTATTTTTTGTGGGGGAAAAATCACAAAAATCTCAAAAAAAGTTGAATTTGGTAATTTGAATGAATCATATGTGCTGATACAACAACACCAAGAAAAACACAGACAAAAAAAACAATAAGCATTAATGTGGGGAGTGACCAGGTGTCCGACAGAGACTGAGGCACTGTATTGCACTTTGGCATATTCAAAATGACCAACATTTGCATATATTTTTTTTCAGGATCTGATGTGAACATGTTTGTTTTTTTTCCAGAACTGCAGAGGGCTCTTCAAAAGAAACCCAAAAAGACGTGCATCGTCAAAATGGTCGGGACGAGGAACCTGTGGAAAAATATCGTGGTGCTCTGCGTCAACTCGTAAGTGCCTGTCTCATTAGTACTTAGAACGTTTGCGTGTCAAGTTAAGTGTGTGGGAGGATCTGAAAACTGAGAGAGGAGGAAAAAAAAAAAGAAAAAGGGAAATGCTTCTGTGTCTATGCGGGGCGAGGCAATGCCAGTCAGAAGCGCCATTTTGTGCAGCTAAGATGCCACTATTTAAACCTGCAGGCTCGATACAGCATTGATCAGTAGCCCTCAATGCTTTTGTCCTTCCATATTTGTACTGCTCTCTCTTTTCATCTCCACTGGGATCTCTCCTCCTCTTCTCCGGCTTGGCGAGACCCAGCTTTAGCTCTGCCTCGGCAGCGCACGGTGTCCCTGACTCTCCCAGTCAGCATAAATTTTGCATGAGCGGTGTCCTTATGAAACATTAGACAACCATGGGAGAGGGTGGGAGTGTTTGCTGCCGTTTTTATGTGTGTGTATGCTTGTGGGGCGTGTGCCTGTGTGTCAGTGAGTCAGTGTTTACATGTGAGCATAAGTTGAAATGAGAGAAGATGTGATTAAAAACTTGGTCCTGCTTCCTTTTCCGTCTCCTCCCAAACTCTTCATCTTTTGCTTGGATCTCTCTGTGTCTTCTCCACTCTATGTTTAATCCCCCTCCCTTCTTCATTTTATTATTTCTCTCCTACTTCTACACACTTGGATTACTAATATACTTTAAACAAACGCACTGTATCCTCTTAAATGTTTTCCCACCTCACCAGTTTGCCATGTGTCTCTTCTCTACGCAGGCTAACAGGCTATGGGATCCACCACTGCTTCGCCCGCAGCATGATGGACAATGAGGTTCAGGAGACAACCATGTTCCACAACTTCTATGCAGATTACTACACCATGGCGGGCATTGCGGTGGCCTCCTGCATGGCGCTGTGCCCGGCGGTGGGCCTGATGGGCCGGCGTGGCGGCCTTCTCATGTTTATGATCATCACTGCCCTGGCGTCGCTGCTGCAGCTGGGCCTGCTCAATTGTGAGTACTTTACGAGGAACGCGTGGCCGCTGAAGCGTTTGGCAGGATGATGTTTATTGGATGTGAATATCAGTTTTGAAGAAACTCCATAACAGGCTCTAAAGTATTTAAGGGCTCTTGGCTTCTCTTTAAAGAAGAGTTAAATGAAAAGGCTGGTGCTGTTGTATGGTTCAAATTGTCAACAAATCCAACGAAGATACAAAACTAACAAATAACCGATGCTCTCTGTACTGCAAAGTCATGTCTGTGTATCCAAAGCGTCATATATCATATTTTTTATGCCATAAAGATCAATTATTGTCGAAAAAAATTAATTCAGGAAGAAAATAGTCACGTAGAAACATACTTTTTACCTATATTTATGTAGCGGAAGCTAAAAAACAACAATACCTCCCTATTTCAGTTGGTTAGAGTTAGTGTTTAGCCTTTTTGAAAATAAAACTACACACAAGTGACTCTTTTAAAGTGTTATTATCGAACAAACTTTAATTGACTATTAAACATGAATGAATGCATGAAATGTAGATGTTGCAGGTTTTGCACACATTATTAATGAGGCTGTAGCCGGAGAAACCTTATAAAGAGGAGTTGGCCTAATAACCAATATCCCATTAAGACTGGGTTAAATAATGGCAATATGTCATCACTGTGGTTGATTGACTTTCGGTGCAAAAGTCGTCGTTGCTTGGGTGGTTTGTCATCGTGCAAAAACCTACGTCCCATCACGAGGGGAAAAACTTTTCAGCAGGGCATTGGAAAATAGTCTTTTGAGTCTAAAACATACAAACCTGGACGAAAATTTCAATTTTCAGATTTGACTACTTAAGGAACACTACTAGTGAGCTAAAGCCTCTAAAACACCAACAATAATATAGCAAGATAGGGCAGATTTCAATGTTTGATTCGGCTCTAAATTAAAATGCGGATCTCGCGGAATTAAATATGTTTAATTTAACCAAGCCTAATAAAGCAAATAAAGGCGGACCTGGTGGAGGTGTGCACTCTAATGAGTGCCATTGTAGTTTCATGGTGAGATCATATTGCATAGCGTCTTACAAAATTCTGGTCACGTGAGTGAATAATTTTAGGCAAATTAAAAAGAAAACAGTGGAGCACAATTCATAACATTAAATACTGATTTGATTCCCTAACATGTTATTTTGAACACATATGATATATGTTGACATATTATAGTATTATATATATGTATATATCGTATTATAATAGTTTGATTGCCGCCATCTTACTTATCTCTATCCCGTGGGGGGTTCTTATGTTATTTTTTAATACTATTTATTATTTTAAACTGACTCATATTTGAGACATCTTGAACATTAGGGTTAGGTTAGGTTAGGGTTAAGGTTCAGTCCTGCATCTCCTACACATGTGCTTTAAGTGCCAACAGTCAGTGTGGTGAGTGAACTACGTCCGGGATCTGTTTAGCTTTAGCAGTTGTAAAAGAGTTGGCGAACATGATTAAAAACAACTGTTTTAGTCAATGTGTACCAAAAAAAAAGCGGTACACAAGTCAGTTTATTCAGTTACAAATGAGCGTGACTTAATATTTAACCTGAGTCAACACATCAAGGTTATGCTCATGTTTCACGCTCCCGTTTGAAGTTGAAAGTGTGTTGACAAGCTTCCGCCAACATGTGTGCATGTTTTTGTGTCTAATGTTTGACTCTGTATTGAATTTACTTCTGAGTGTACTGTTTCGTGCTTCATCACTGATCCATATCTGTTTCTCTTTCGTTCTCCTCTAGTGCTGGGGAAGTACAGTAACCATCTGAATATAGGTAGGATTGTCTCTTTATTTCTCTTATTTCGAGGTCTTGTATTCAGGTTGATCTGCTGATCAACAACTGTTTTCCTTCTGTGTTGTTCCACTATCATTTTTATCAGCCTCACATTCTTCCAAAGTGTGAAATGAATTGTTTAGCCGGCCGCTTTATCTTGATGAGGTTTTCAGAACATGTGCTGCATTCAGGCGTCCTGCAGTATTTCATTAGGCGTATACAAAACCCTGCAGAGACACATAATGAAGTCAGAGATGTAATTATGGCTAGCTTTTCACTTATTTATCCCCTTTTGTGTTGAAGAGGGCGAGCCTCTTTGTTACAGAAATCTCACAACCAAGCCTTCCTTCACTGTTTTTCTCCTCTTATCAATCTCTTTATTCTCTCCTGTCTAATCCCCCTGTGGGAAGCACAAGCTGATCACAGAGCACTCTCCTCTGATCCGCTTTATGCCATCTTCAGCATGTCTTACTCAGAGAGAAAAACACTGTATTCAAACCATATTTGGCCTAAATGGGTTATTTCTGTGCAAGGCAATTCCTCAAAATTTCATCAACATAAACATCACTGCTGGGAATCCATTATGTTTTGTTTAACCAATATTTTTATTGCCGCTTTACGTCTAGGTTTTCCAGATGCAAAGTTCGAAATGCTCAAGTTTCTTCTGAGTGTTCCAGTTTCAAGAACAATTTTGCAGAATCAGATTTTGTAGTAGTGTGAAGTGATACAGTATGGAGTATACTACGAAAGCAAAGAAATGCCACGAAGATTTTAAATTATAAGCAACTTAATACCTGATTTGGAAATTGAAAACCTACGGAAAACTTGATATTGAACTTTAAATACCACTGAATTCATGGAAGTGAAATATTTAACCTTGAATAACCTTCTCAACACACAGTACAGAAGCCTTGTTATAGAAGAAATCTGAAATTGAATGCCCCCATTACACATGTTGTGCCGATTTTTCCCTCTTGTATCGAATTGATATTCATCAATCTATTGTATAGAAGTCAGAAATTCCAGTATCAGGACAACACTACTTTTAAATGAGTGTATACTTTGATTTAAGTTTTTTTTTTTATTTAAGGGTGCATAAATGTCAGTATTTAAATAAACAAACAAACAAACCTTTAAATTCCAGTCAAATTCTGTTTGAAAAACATGAAGTCAGTTCAAGGAATTACATCCAGAAACCAGAACTAAAGATTTAAAAAATGTCAAGCCTCAACATACCAACAAATAAAGAACTGAACCTGAGGGAATCAATCACTGACGTCTGTCCTATCAGATTACTTCTCGCCGGTCACGTGATTCAAGAAAGAATTTCAGTTGAGTCACTGGAAACCGCGGTCAACTTCCTGAATTTAAAGTACTTTTTTATATTGCACCACTCCAAAAAATCTATAACCACAACTATGAAATATGACACATACATTTAGATTGTAGTTATTAAATAAATTTTAATGATACTGTTAGTGTAACTGTGGTGTTTAAAATTAAACATGAATTATTCAGCAGTGGTTAGGTGTACAGTGGACTTTCTACGCTTCTGTACATCTTCTATTTTTCACCCAGACCTTTTAAAACACTAGATTGTATATTTTATTATTCAAAATTGGTGTATGCTGTGCATTTTGGAAATACTCTTTCCCTAAAAAAAGTAGAGAAATTCCACCCTCCCGTTACCCTTTTATGTGCATGGACAGCGCTCTTGTCCTTATAGATTACCGAGTGTAATGGCCACATGTGTGTTTTCTCCTGCTTCCGTCTGCAGAAAACTCAGGTACGCTGAATAAGAACTTCTCTGTCGCCTTCTCCATCATCGGCATGTTTTCCTCCCACGCAGTCAGCAACTTGAGCATCTTCTTCTGTGCTGAGATCACACCCACTGTGATCAGGTAAGCCCACTGAAAACACAGGGACTGAACCGAAAAGAAATTTGCTTTTACACTTGAGGAGTGATGCAGCTGTGTTAATGTGAAGCACGTTCATTGTCATAATGATGTTTCCATGTTCAGTGCAGTTATGTACAGCGTGTCATCAATTCACAGGCTCTGAGTAGCTGTTTAAAGGTAAACGCATTGCAGAAATTGAAAGTGCTCTTTCTATTGTCCTGATAAGCTTATAATTCAGTTAACACCGAGGTTGGTTTCCATTGCATCACATGTTCCTGCAGATGGATTAGCTGCTCCACCTCCCGTTAAACGAGGGTATGAAATTATTGAACTCGTGGAGACGACGCTCCTCATGACTCTCACAGTTCAGTGTCAAGTGTAATCCAAATCTTTGTACAAATTAGCAAATGTCCGCTGAGAATATATGACACAGCACTGGATGTTCGTTATCTGGGGTTATGTGAAGTGTGTTGTTGCTCTGCTGACAGTTGCTTCAACGGCGACCCCTGGTGGTAAACTCAGCAGCTACATGAGAGGAATGGCCCTGCATGTAGAGAAGGGCGTTTGGTGGTACTGCAGCACACTCTGCTGCTGTTTGATAAAATGGCATAGAGTCAACAGAGGCATACAACAGAAATAAAGGGCTTCCCCACCTGGAAAAGATTTAGGTGACAGTTCTTTAGGGCGACATGTAAATCATGGTTCACTGTAATGTTGGTGAACCGTCTTCCCCATTAGTTTTCAGGAGGTTTATGAGGTTTTATGTGTGATCCTAAATCCTGAATCCTCCCCTGTAATAACATGTTCCATCTCATCATAGGGGTGGTGGTCTGGGCCTGGTCCTAGCCAGCGCCGGATTCGGCATGCTGACGGCCCCCATCATGGAGCTCCACAATCAGAAGGGCTACTTCCTTCACCACATCATCTTTGCCTGCTGCACACTCATCTGCATCATCTGCATTCTTTTGCTCCCCGAGACACGCTACCAGCCCCTCCCTGAGACCCTGGCTGACGGCGAGAGCTACACTCGCCAACCCCTCCTTCCCCCGAGGAAGCCTGGAGAACAGCGCCTCTTGCTGGCTCAGTCGGAGAGCAGCAGGGACTACACCAGGGTGCATGACACACCCCTCCACGAGGCAGCCACCACTGTCGTGTCCACCATGGACTCCACCGCCTCTTCAGCTGTCGACTTGACCGCTCCGTCGGTCGCGGATGTGTCCGCTCCAGCGTTCATGGAGGTGCACCCCTGCAAGGCGCAACCTAAAGACCCCAACGGTCACTCAGTGCCATCTTTACCCACGACCGCCCTGGGTAAAGATGGAGTCATACATGCCAGCAAGGAGCACCTGTTGTCTTCTACTCCTTTACACAAACCATGCGTCACAGACCCACTTTTAGCCGACGCTGAAGAACCTTCAGCAACAGTCTCGGATCCTGTTGATCCACTGACAGATTCTGCCGTTCCCGAAATGAACGACATTGGTCCTTCCCCGACAAAGGAGTCAGCTGCTGCCCCTGCCCCTTCAGTAGACCCCTCCGCTCCCTGTGGAACTGTGCCTGCCTCCTTATTGATCTGCACCACACCCATCATCGAACCCCCGCCAAGCATCACATTAGAATCCCCCGAACTGCTGGCCAACGACATCGAGGGTATCACCCCGGAATTCGACGCACCTTTGCTCGAGGACGCCCACGTCACGTTAGCAGGCTCCCCTACTCCATCTATGCATGAAAGTCTCCCTCCATCCCCAACTCCCTCCCCCGTTCCGATGACAGACTGCAACATCACCACTGACCCTCCACCCTCCATTAGCCCACACTCTGACATTCCCATCCAGTTAGAAATAGTAGATGAATCTACATCCAGAGACTCCCCCGTACCTCCCGTCATAGACTCCCAACTGCCGCAGTTAGACTCTACCTCTCCCTGTGTTAATGATATATCTCCCCCTTCCCCTACTCCCCCTAGTCCCATCTCTGTTTCCCCTTCCCCCCCTCCCCCTCTCCCTCCACCCATTGACCCTACGCCCTCAGCGGACTCTTCCACTCCCCCTGTCGTAGATGTTGTCAGCACAGCTGTGCCGATTCCTACCATCCTCCCCGTCACAGACATTGTGCACACCTCCATTCCAGAATCGACCACTCTCACAGACATTGTGGAGCCCGCGCAGGATTCAGCTGCTCCCCTCGCCATAGATTCCACCACAGATTCAGGCTCTACAGAAGCAACTCCACCCTCTCTAATTGACTGCACCGTCTCCTCCCCCATAGACTCTGGTGTCCTCCCCATCAGGGATAGCGCCAGCACAGAAAACAACACTGTCAACAGTGTGGCATCATCATGATGCAGGAAAAAAGAAGCTTTACGGTTGCCGAGGAAGCAGCCCCACGCCAGACGAACGACCGAGAATGGGGGGTCGCGAACTGTCCTGCTCAGACTCCAGGAGTTGGAGTTGGGTAGACGTGTCTTCTTAGGGAGCCGCTGTACGTTTCTCGATGTCCCCTCCTTCCCGAATTTAGCCAATAAACGAGACCATACAAGTGAGAGAGTGCCAGAGGCTGGTTTGTGACAATGTGACAGTATCTTCTGCTCTTTTTCGAATGTCACTGGAAATCACCAGCCTATAAACTACTTTGATGTAAATGAAATGGGAAATCACTGTCTGTCGAAGAGACTTACAACTATACCCACAATCACTGAGAGGACTGGTGAAAAATGCAATGATGCTAAAAACAAAAAAACAAAAAAAACAAAAAAAAACTCGAATCACTGGTACTTTTCGCTCAAATCAAGTGTCCGTCTAACATATTTGTATAAAAATAACGCCTTACCTGTATGGACAAACAAAAAATCTGAATGTTACAAGTATTTTTTGCCGTTACAGAGGTAAACAATCCAAATTGGGGTTTTTTCTAAATACAAACGCCAAAAAAACCAACTCTGACCAAAATTAAATGTAGACATAGTGCCAAAAAAAATTAGTGTTAATGCAGTATTTGCCTGTTTGGGGAAATACTGTTTAGTGCAGTCCCCCTCCCATAGACTGAAATGTGGTTCACATCAATCCACATACAAGGTTCAGAAATACAAAAGAACTAAATCATTTATCCAAATGAATAGAAAAGACTGAAATGTTGATAAATTGGAACTGAAAAATGAGAAGGCTGAATTGCTTTCATTGACACCTGGTTCATCGTGTGAAACAGCGATATTTGAGAAAAAGAATGACCCATATTTTGTCGGTCTGAAGAAACTTTTATTTTTCCAAATGTTTAGGTCAATGAAATATATGGTATGCAAATGCTTTTATTTGTAAATGTGATATTGTAAGTAAATGCCTAATTAGTTGTTGAGCTTGATCCAGTCTTTTTTCTAAAAAAAAAAAAAAAAAAATCTAAGTATTATTTTGAATAATCTCCCATGGCGTGCCCTTATTGTACAAACCTATACTTCATTCTTACAGTATTTGTGCCACCTCTGTGTGGTGGCACCTTTATTCTTTTGCAGTTGGGACAAAAGCATGAAAAATAATCGTGAAACGTATCAGTAAAACAAAAACCTTAAAGCAAAGCCTTGAAAAGACACAAAAAGCTATTTTTTTGAAAACCAATGGATGACAAAATGTTTCGACTGCATCGCTAAACTTCAGTGTGTTTTTCTCAAGTCATGGTTCATGTATGTCGACGTGTTCATACATTCACGAGTTTACCTTACAGAAATGCAATAGTTCATACAGTTGTTGAATTGACATTTTAAAATGCAGGTGAAATCTTTAAAGGGGCAGTATGTAAGAATTTTAGCTGAGAACGTCATCAAAAGCGGCAGTTTTTGAAGTTACGACGTCTGCGTGTGGTAGTTGCAGAGATATCCGCTAAGGTTAGCGTGCTAACCAGCTAGCCCTGGCCCGTCCTGGTCCAAAGCTCATGTGCTAGTGGTGCAAACTTGAACCCTCGCCTAGTCCTCGTGCTCTCTGTCCGAACCGCTAGCTGCAACGCTAACTGAGCTAACGATAGCTACCAGTTAGGAGCAGTATGCGGGTGCCCGGGTGCTATGCCACCCCCTGCAGATTCTTACATGTTGCACCTTTTTTAATTATAGATAGACAAACGTATTCATATTCTTGAATTTGATGGACTTCTTGCTTAAGGAGGCACTTTCTCTTCCAAAGCCTGCGTCCACATGTGGACAGCGTTGTACTTGACTCAATACTGTGTGCAACTTGACAGTTGTAGTTACACACTTCGTGCATCGGAAGTTATAAGGACATACGATTACTGATAGACCACTGTTTACAATGATAATATAATAATAATAAGAATAAGAATAAGAATAAGAATAAGAATAACTACACATTACTGTAAAACTTAAAGAGCCAACTGAATGATGTCTTGTCATTTCAAATGTGATTTAATAACTCTCCCACTCGTCATATTACATTCATCCAGGAAGTATTGGTGGATCTGTGAGGGTGTCATTCAGGAGTTTGACAGAAGACTTTCTGTTGTTCACACCCTCTTGTCGGTACGCTTTTACGAGAGCCTTACAGGTACTTTTTACTCACCAAAATTCGAAGTGTGCACTGACAAAAGCTACATATCTTTCGGTCTGCTAATTGATTGAGCGAACCTTGCCTGCGTTCGTTGCGATAGCTCTATTTTCGATCATCGCCGTCAACAAACTTCCATTTCAGCTGGGAGATTCATCCGAACGTTAAACGTGTAACATGCCATGCTGCTAAGCCTCAAAGCACAATGCCCTGCAATCATGTGATGTCAAATATTGGTGGAGCTTGGCGTCTTGACATAAAAATAAAAAAAAAAAAAAAAAGGGAAAATGGAGTGGGATTTTGACTACAGAAACACACATTAACTTTTGCAATAGACCCACATTTAATCTACTTTGTGGAACGGGGTGTTGACACTGGATTTAGTGAGGAATTCTTGGCATCTGCCGGAGCGAGTGTGGTGACTGCAGTGGTTGGTATTGTCACATTGCTCGGAGTACTCGTTGTCCCGTTGATGTGTTGGTGTCTGTCTGTCTCGATGTGCATATTGCAGAAATTGAACTGTGTATTGCCAAAAAAAAAAAAAGCCCCATGCAACACCAGTGTAAAGACAAAAAAACACAGCACAAATACATCCAGTGTCTTCTCTGAGATCTGTTGCTTCCATTTTCCACTTTCCACTCCCATGCAGCTATTTTACGGTGCTGATTGGAGCTGTGACACCTGTATGCATTTGGTTTGACTTTATTTGGAGTAAAAAAATTAAAGTAAAAAGCAATCCAAAGCAATGTTAGCACCAGCGGTAGAGGTAGACTTGAAGACAGTGGAAAAGCAAAAAAAAAAAAAAAGAAGAAGAATGGGTTATGCCTTTGTAAATAGTAAATGTGTGGACTGGACACCCAGTTTTTGATAAGATGAAGGATCATAGATCATAATGGACTGGTGAATAGTTCTGAACTTGGTTAGATAAGAGTCTCAGAGACATGAAGTCCCCAGTGTACACATTTCAGGTTTTGCTTCTCTCAACCGTGCGACTCAGAATCTCTCGATGGGGAGACTTGAATGAATGTAAAAACCATGGATTGTACCATTTATAATTTCCAATTGTTTGGTTTCATTTTTTTTGTTTTGTTTTAACAAACATAATGCACTTGTATATAAGCCATACCTGTTGTTAAAATAAACCACTATTTATTGATCAACTGTGGATATCAGTGAGTCCTTCATTTTGTTTTTGTTTTTTGTTTTTTTTACTTTTCATGGATTTTATTAAAAGTAGATTCCAGTCAAATATTCCCTGCTGGCCTTGAGGCCTTGTATCTAAAGATCACTTTAAGACAAGAAAAACAGGGGGATGCATGACTGTTTTTTATTTTACTGCTTTTATTTTACTCATCCAACAGGGTTGCAGAAAATCCCAAGGGGTTCGGAGCCAAAGCTAGATTACCAATGGAGCAGAACAAGCAAATGCTCCAGACGTGCCCCAGAGACCCTGAAGGTTGTCTGTGGGGCAATTACTTTGTGGTGATAGGATTGATACACATTAGGGTAACACTTTATATCAGCCATAATAAATATATGGTAAAGTTAAAGCAAATTAAACAAACAAAACCGAAATGCTTTATTAACCATTCTTCATCAGTTGTTGGTGTTTATGAACTTATAAACTTTTGTTCATCCAAATAATGTTTATAGATCAACTACACCGTATTCACACATTTGCAAAGTTTCATTGCAACTGAACACTAAACAATTGCTTGGTAAATGGTTTGTAAAGCATTTCATTGTTAACAGGAAAATGACTCAACTAAAGTTTAAGTTTCAAGTGCTGCCCACATTTGTTTGCTGAAATGCTTCACTAAAGCAAAACATTAACAACACTATCCTGAATCATGCTAGCCACTTAGCACGTAGAGACTTTTTGACCTAAATGCTAATGTCAGCATGCTAATATGCTCACAGTGACATTGCTAGCATGCAGATGCACACCTAACCACTAGGTGAATGTTGTTTTGCAAATATTGGACACAATTAATGCATCATTATCACCATGAGTCTGAGGCTGTCATTTTTAATGTAACAAAGTAACAGAATGTTGATTTAATGCTGGTTATTATAAAGTGGTACCCACATTTGTTTGGTGAAATGCACTAAAACCAAATTTCACTGAAGCAGAAATCAACAATGCTGAGAGTCCCGAGTCATGCTAGCCATTTACCATGGAGATACTTTGACCTTAATGCTAATGTCAACATGCTAATATGCTTACAGTGATGATGCTTACGTGCAGATGTTACACAGCTACAATGCTAACCATGTTCAGCAACATGTTGGCTTCCTGACAGTTGCTAATTAAATCTAAACACTAGGTGACTTGCAAATATATTTGGCCATTGGACAAAAAAACAACAAAAAAAAACATCCTTAAGGTCATGAATTACCAAATGTGATACTTAGGGACATCCATTCCTTCCATGCTATGCCTTAGAAGAAAGAGGTGTCATTACTTGTTAGTTTAAAGTTCAATATGTAAGAATTTTAGTTGACAGCATAAAAAAAGTAACCAAAAGGATCAACAGAATGTGTAGAAATAACAGTTGTGTCATTAAGATATCTCTGTATTGTTACAGAGATGTCTACTGAAGTTAGCATGCTAACCAGATAGTTCACAGTCTGGACCGTAAGCTTCACAGCTAACTAAGTTACTAGCAAGCGGCAGCTACAGTTAGCATTAGTTTGCAGATAGCCTGGTGAGATGCTGCCCTGTATACCTTTAATCTATTTTCAGATCTTTCTGTCTGGATCAAAGTGGTGGCCCTGCCGTCAAACCTCGTCGAGCTGCGGATAATAACTGAAAACTAACGGCCCTGTCCAAGTGTGAACCCTACATTTGATCCAGAATCTCACTCGACAAGATGCTTGCGTGGTGCATATCCTTTATACAACTTTATGGTTTATCAAATTGTCAGAGCTGCAGAGGAGCTGGGTGTTTACCATCACTGAGGACTGATCTTGGTCATCACACATCACCATCCTGGTTTTAAAAACAAAGCACAGAGAAGGCCCCAATGCAGCAAATCTGAGGGCATGGTGGGAGCATAAAAAAATAATCAGTTGTTGCATGAATGGGTGTGGTGGGGTTTGGCTTTATAAAGCACCACATATCATGTTTTGCCCCCAGGTCCCTGAGAAAGGTTCTGTTTTTTACAGCTTATCTTTATTATTCAAACTAAAACAAAAAACATCTCTGGGTTTATAATCTGGGTTAAAAAAAATCTGATCCAATCAAGAAATCAGATAATATTTTTCAACCTGGAGCTTGAAACTCTTTAGAACAAGAAAGCTTATAGCTTCACTTCCCTTCACTCTCACCCTGATGGAAAACAGCACATTTCAGGATTTTACTGAAAAAAAAACATTTACCTGAGCTTCACAGAACAAGCTCAGTCCATCCAGCGGTATACATATATATATAAAAGAAGATAATGGCAACATTTCTCCTGCATGGGACAGGGGGGTGATGTCAGGGTACAGTCAGGGGGGGATGATGCGGCATGATCCTCCAGTCCACTGCATCAAACCGGGGCGCTCCTATTGGCTGACGGGGATACAGGGATGCTGCGCTGTGCGCGACGTCATCCGACCAGCAGCACGTTTATCTATCTCGCCGGCTCCAAAACTCGACCTGGAAATGAGGCAAGCGCTGATTTTGAGGAACACAGCGGCAAGAGACTGAGGACTGAAGACTGGACACCGGTTGAAGTCGAGACAAGACGCTCTCTGCCCGCATCCGCAGCGCACCATGAGGGAAATCGTTCACATCCAGGCTGGACAGTGTGGGAATCAGATCGGGGCGAAGGTATATATATTATCAAAATGAAGTTAAAACAGATGGGAAATGAATGGAGTAGCCTTACCGTTATTGTTATGACTATTATTTCTCATGCGTAACGCCACGTGCGTTATTCACCGGTGTGTATGTGTGTGTGTGTGTGTGTGTGTGTGTGCTGAGCGATTTACTACCGATTTAGAGGAATATTTTGATTTCTATTTTACAAAAAAGTTTGAGATTGATTATTAATTGCTGAGGAAGGGTGCGGTTCGGTCGGGCTGGGCTTTGCTCTGCAGTGATGTGGCCTCCCTCCGCTGCTGCTGCTGCTGCTGCTGCGTGTCATTTTCTCACCAGGCAGATACGCAGTGACTTCAAAAAAAGAAAAAAAAAAAAAAAAACACCAGCCGCTCTAAACTCGTCTTTCACAGCACGTTTTCTTTTTGGTGAAAGCTCACATCATGATTCTGTTTGTTCCCATCATCAGTTCTGGGAGGTGATAAGCGATGAGCATGGCATCGATCCCACCGGGAGCTACCAAGGTGACAGTGACCTGCAGCTGGAGAGGATAAATGTCTACTACAATGAGGCATCGGGTAAGAAAACAAAACAGAAACATGTATCATAGTTTGCTTCAAATAAAAACACATTGTGTGCTGTTTCCATTCGCTTATTAACCTTGCATGACCTTAACGCTGCCACAGACCTCATTTGAACGCCACTGGTGTCACTAAATTAGCTGCCAGGGGAAAGTAGGTCCCAGCATGAGTGCAGGGAAAAATTAGGACAGTGAATCTGCTAAAAAATCTCTCTTTCTGTCTCTCCATCGCTCTCTGTCTCTCTCTGTGTCTCTCTCTCCCTCTCTCTCTATAGGGAGTACAGGTATCTGCAGTCTCTGTATAGCTGACCCAGAGCTCTGATTTTACCTCTTTTTTTTTTTTTGCCTTGTGCATGTTGAAGGTCATCCCGTGTGCGTCATTTGTCATTTAAAACATTCACGTGGTGAGGTTCAGGTTCACAGGACAAGTCAGTGCTCAGAGCTCGATCCATGCGCAGCCAGGATTGGGATCAAACAGTGCCCACTCGTGTGCTTTGGATAAATGAAAAGGCCTGAATAGGAGGCCGTATGGGCCTAAAAAGCATGTTCCACCATTATGTCAGCACAGCAGGCCATTATTGATTCCTTGTTTCCATGTTGCACACTCGCATCAGTGTCACCTACTGGGTCATAGTGCATGTGAATTGATGGTGCATCCCATGAATAAATGTTATGGAACAGAGAAATAAAACCAGGTGAAGCAGGGGGAAGATGGCGCCTTTGTTTGGCTCTGCACAGATCAGCACTTTGAAAGCCCCACTGGTCTAAAATAAGCAGTGCAGCATGCTGAAGATTTTTTTTGCTTGCGAGAGGGGTTACAGACAGACAGAGAGGGTGGAGCAGAGGAAAGTGCAACAAGCAAACAATAGAATGCATGAAGCAGTCTTTCAATGTGCATCTTGATGGACAGGCTGTAGTTTCCTTTAAGAGAACGTTACCAAACAGCACTGCTGTATTAATATTCCTTGAGATCAGTATTCTTACTATGGAGAGTTTTTTTTCTTGGTTCCCTACAAATGTGCTGACATCATGCACCACCGAGACTGTCGATATCCTACCCCACCCTTCCATCCTTTACCTCTCTCTGTCCCTCTATCTTTTGCTCTTTTTTCATCCGCAGGCAGCAAATTTGTGCCTCGTGCCATCCTGGTCGACCTGGAGCCAGGCACCATGGATTCAGTTCGCTCCGGCCCGTTCGGACAGCTATTCAGACCTGACAACTTTGTCTTCGGTGAGTGAATGATAAATCTTGGTGTCGCTGCTCATCCTGAACCAACTGCATATCCGTACAATATGTGCGTAAGTCAGCAGCGGCTGTCACATCCTGTTAAGCTGTGCTTAGTTTCACCTGCGAGCGCTGTACAGCGCGTAGAGCACGAAGCTCCTGCAGCCTCTCAACGATGTGCCAGCAGCGTGATGCATTGTCCATGTGCAGCTGTGTCAGACTGAGACAGCTCTCGTGGTGACTCAGCGAAAAGGAAATCTACCAGGAGATGATGCTGCAGTGCTTGGCACAAGTGAGGATACAAGGGCGGAAAACTCTGACCGATTAATTTCTATTTTTCCTCACCAGAAAATATGCAAACAAAAGCTTTGATAATATAAATGTAATTAATTCTGAATCCAAAGAATTATAACTCACAAGGAATATAACTGACTATATCCAGACCATGTAGGAGCTAATGAACAAATGTACATCTGCTCCATGAATGCGTTGCAGATCAGTGGTAAGACATCAAAAACAATATTAGGGTTGCCAGGTCAGCATGGTAACATGCTAACAATAATGATGTTAACATGTTGATGTTTAGAAGATATAACGTTTACCATTTTGACATTACAAAAACAATACATAGCTGCAGCTGGTGTGAATGTCATGTTGACATGCCGTCCAAGAGAGAAAGTAAGGGAATGATTAAATTTGTTTGGATTGATCCTCTTTGGACCGTGACTGTCTGTACCAATTGTTATGTCAATCCATCCAATAGTGGTCAAGATATGCCACTAAATACACAAAACATGCAATTTCATGACAGCACTACAGGAAAAGTCATGGTTTGGCCAAATTCATTAGGATACATCCTCTGTGGATTATGAACATCTGCTATCCAGTCGTTGTCCAGACATGTTTCTAAATACCAAAAACGTCAACTTCATGGTCACATCACAGTAAAAGTCAGGGCATCACTAAATTCAGTAAGGTATATCCTCAGCAGACCATGAATGTCTGTACGCAATTTTATGGCAATCCATCCAAACAGACATAAATTACAACTTAAAAACTTGTTATAAAATATGCAATACCATAATTTGCCCAACATGATTTGTCTTTTAACATTACATCCATCATGCAGGTCAAAGCGGAGCAGGAAATAACTGGGCCAAGGGTCACTACACAGAGGGAGCTGAGCTGGTGGACTCGGTACTGGACGTGGTGAGGAAGGAGTCCGAGAACTGCGACTGCCTCCAGGGCTTTCAGCTCACCCACTCACTGGGTGGAGGCACAGGTTCAGGAATGGGCACGCTGCTCATCAGCAAGATCCGCGAGGAGTACCCTGACCGCATCATGAATACCTTCAGCGTCATGCCTTCCCCCAAGGTGTCCGACACTGTGGTGGAGCCCTACAACGCCACTCTCTCTGTTCACCAGCTCGTGGAAAACACAGATGAGACCTTCAGCATTGACAATGAGGCCCTATACGATATTTGCTTCCGCACCCTGAAGCTGACCACACCCACCTACGGCGATCTTAACCACCTGGTATCAGCCACCATGAGTGGGGTGACCACCTGCCTCCGCTTCCCTGGCCAACTCAACGCTGACCTCCGTAAACTGGCTGTCAACATGGTGCCCTTCCCCCGCCTGCATTTCTTCATGCCGGGCTTTGCGCCCCTCACAAGCAGGGGCAGTCAGCAGTACCGTGCCCTCTCTGTGCCAGAGCTCACGCAGCAAATGTTCGATGCCAAGAATATGATGGCGGCCTGTGACCCCCGTCACGGGCGCTACCTCACTGTGGCAGCCATCTTCCGCGGCCGTATGTCAATGAAGGAAGTGGACGAGCAGATGTTGAGCGTGCAGAACAAGAACAGCAGCTACTTTGTCGAATGGATTCCCAACAACGTCAAGACGGCCGTTTGCGACATCCCTCCCCGTGGCCTCAAGATGTCCGCCACCTTCATCGGCAACAGCACGGCCATCCAGGAGCTTTTCAGGCGGATCTCTGAGCAGTTCACGGCCATGTTCCGCCGCAAGGCCTTCCTCCACTGGTACACCGGAGAGGGAATGGATGAGATGGAGTTCACCGAGGCCGAGAGCAACATGAATGACCTGGTGTCTGAGTATCAGCAGTACCAGGACGCCACTGCTGATGAGATGGGCGAGTATGAAGAAGATGAAATGGAGGATGAGGAAGAAGTCCGCCATGATGTTCGCCACTGATTGTACACCACTTGACATGACACTGAGTGAACGAGTCCCCTCGAAAATTGTAATTGTTGTTGGACAAGTGCAGTGAGATCATAAGACGTATGCTCTTCAACTAACTATCGCAGTGTGCAGACACAATATCGCTGTTTAGCCGAAATTATATTGCAAATAGATATGGCTTCTTCTGACAAAGACCACAAGTGGCGTTAGAACCTAAAAAGATGCAAGAACCACAGAAATGGGTTTTCCAAGTCCACGCTTTGCTAGTATCAAAAAATAAGTCTAAGTCTAAATACAGTTTTGTAACATTCACTTCAACATGCATTCACTGTCTCAAGTCTCGAAATAAAGATCCAGTCCGGTCAAAACTTAATGTCATGTTTTTATTTCATACATCTAAAACTGTCTATGGTTTAGCTGCAGTTTATGATCTGTTTACTCTAGAACTCTATATTATGCATAAGTCACCCTATGTTGAAGGAAAGGAAGGCAGTTCTGGATAGTTGATTGTTGAGTCTCATTGACAGATCGACAAATACGGATGCTTTTTGGACAGCATAAATTCAAACCCAAAACGATTTGACGACCTGGGAATGAGACCCAACGATCAACTATCTCGAATCGCCTTCGCTACTTTTAAGCGGTAGGTCTGGGGATATTCCATATTCTTCTAACTGAACCCAAAAACCAACAAAAATCCGTAATCAAGTACTTCTATGTGTATCCAAAAGCCCAATATAGCTTATTCCTTGTGCCATAGACCATCCAGGTGCACCACCTGACATGTTCCATCCTAACAGTAACATGGAGATAGTACTTTGAGTCAGTCCCGCATGCGCATTGCAGTAAATATTCACAAACAGACAAAATGCCCCCAACAAATGCACTGTTTACTCGTTTTTGAGGAGCTTTTGCTCAACCATGGTAACCAGTTATTAATTATTCAACATTTTCTGGAGACATTTGAGACCTGTTTTAAAATATTTACGTCTCTGGTTGGAAAGAATAGGCCCTAGGGCTGAGTGCAACAGACAGGGTGAGGAGGTTTGACACTACTAGGACAGACAACTGCCTCATAGTGTTTGATCTTGTCAGGGAATTTGTTTTATGAACAGTATTATGTATGTAGACACAGAGTTCCTTTAAGATGAGTAATAATCGCTTGATGCACATTTCGCAATATATGAAGTTGAGCAACCAGAGAAAACCAAGGAGAATTTCACAACACACATTAATCACTGCCACTCTCTCTACGTAATGCACAGGACTGTGACATGATGCAACTTGCTGATATGAAGCACGACGCACACTTCGGCTTCTGCTGTCATCACCAGGCGGCTGGCTGTTAAACAACTCTCTCAGAGCAATTGAGCTGAAAGATGTTAACACTGCCAGCCACACCCAAGTCACGGCTGTCAGGGAAAGAATGTTATATTTGACGGATGATGGAAAACATCTGCCTTGACATGACGGATGGCCAAACCAGCAAATCCTTGAAGATATGTAACCCACAGGGAGCAGTGCAGCCGGGAGAGAAAACAAATACTCCCCCAACAGGCTTTTCAGTATGTCTGCTGAAGAAAATCTGATGCGGATCATGTTAGAAACTGTTTTCTTTTGGAGAAATTGGGGGGCCAACGCTAGTATCTATTTAATAAATTATCTCAGAAGAAAGAGACGCAGGGTGGGTATCTGCGAGATAGAACAGAGAGTTACAGGTCTGATCCTAGCTGTCAAGTCAAACCGACTCAAGGACGCCACTAAAGTCTTATAAATGATATGTTTGTGGGCTGACGTGTTATCCAGAGGCCATTTTTGTTTTGGCTTACTCAGCCACAATATTACAGCAATAAAACTGAAGTTAAAGAAGTCTCTCCTCTGGATACTATTTTATTCTTTAATTACTGTCTAACCAGTTCTGGCTTGAGCCATTACTGCGTCTAGACTCAATACTAATTACTTCTCGCTCTGACTGAGATGGACACATACCACATTGATAGAGAGATAATGAACTACCTTCTTCACCTTTCCTGTTGAGCTGACTGAGCGGCCTCTGTGACCCACACTGACTCTACAGCACTCGCGTTTCTATTAGAACAGCAGCGTGTTTCTTACTGTGGATGATATCTAAAGAAGATGCATTAGAGAACTACAGTGGACACACTAGCTCCAATGTATATTTATACACCTGTATATCACCTCCATCTGTGCACCATCGAACCCACAACATACGCCCATCTACTGACCGCATGACTGGATGTCTGAGAGATGAGATAGCGGTAGAACAAGTTCTTTGACTCTGTGCATCCTTCCACAGCTAAGTGAGAACCAAAGGGCAGTAGGTGACATATGACCTACTTTTACGAGAGAGCCAAACCACCGTATGACCATACTTGTGGGTTATGCATTGCTTTTGCATTTGTTTGCTCCAACTTCACTTCACTTGAGTAAACAACTTTCTGCTAGATAATTTTAATTCCTTTGGACACATTTCCTGTGCTGCAAATTCTTTTTGTTTTCATGTATAGACCGACATATATGCCAAAACCAATGTCAATATCCCTCCTCTTCCTCCTTTTTCTCTTTTTCATAAGCCTTTCCAATCTGTGCGTTACATTAAAATCAGTGGATGATCAAAACTTTTTTTTACCCCCTTCGCATTCGTGTGATTCCTTGAGAGGTGTGTCCCTGGGTGCAATCATCAAGATAAGGTCCACATCTACAGCGGATGTCAGACCACAGAACACAGTGCATTTTGCATTGGAAAAAAGTTTAGCAATATTATTTAATTTAGGTGAGACAAACACACCCAGGTGAGCCACAACACAGGCTGTCGGCAAATTCACTTCAGACCACAGATGCGATCAAAATGAAGGCTGGGTTTGAAGATGGGTGCGGTTCCACTCATGAGTGTCGAGTAGTCATGAAATAACCTAGTAATGAATACTGCGTAGTCATGGGTCAGAATGTCCACAGGTTGATCGCTGTCGTTGCTGATATGGCCCCGTGACAATCATCGATAGTTGTTACCTATTCCATATTATACTACAACCGAATTACATTCTCCATCCCGAGGGTCTTTATGTGCCTGTGCCTGCTGACAGTCTCATAGCTGCCAGCAGTAAGAGTTTGCTGGTCTGTAGTGTTTTTGAACTAGGGAAGTTGATTGCGAGTGGGTGAAATGGCATAATAGGTTAGATTAGGATAAGCAATTTCACATCTTGTGTGTCAAAAAAAAACATTTTCGAAGGAAAAATTATTAATTTGTCCTCACCTGACTGGCAGTGCAAACTGTATAGACCAACATATATGCCAAAATCAATATCAATATCCCTCCTATTCCTCCCCTTTTTCTGAAGCCTTTCCATTTCGGGCATTGCGTAAAAATCAGCAGATGATCGAAACTTATTTTTTTTACCCCCTTTGCATGTGAGTGAAGGGGATGCAAACGTTGATTTCGCTTGGGGCATTTGTGCCATTTCTCAAGAGGTGCCTCCCTGGGTGCAACCATCAAGACAAAGTCCGCATCTATAGTGGATGTCAGACCACGGAGCACAGTGCATATTATGAATATAGGTGTGACAAACACACCCAGGTGAGCCATCTTATCTTGTGTGTCAAAACAACACATTCATTTATCAAATCATTTTCGACAGTGTTACACCAAAACGACTTTTTTATTCACACCTGACTGACAGTGCAAACAAATACGCAGTTCATTTGAATGAAACGCGAACGCCTCCGCCCTTCCTGCGTCCTTGTTGTGACATACATGTACGTGTGCACCGCAGTTCCTTTTCAACACACCCAATAGTGTTGGGAAAACACAAACATGCAATACAAGTATTCTCATTATTGTGAAATAATCACACAAGGTCATATCCGATTTCTGATATGCAAAACTAACATGTTTCTCCATTATCTCTTCATATCATGGTCATGTTAACTCAAAAAAACAGGGTCGACACAACAGCTTTATTTTTCAATTTTATTATCACAGCAGGTGAAAAATACAGGGAAAATATCATAATCATGTCCAATACAGCTACTTCACTACTGCAGTGCTCTAAAGCAACCCATGCCATAACACAGCATCTACAGCATCAGATATTACAGATAATACATATATATCAAAGCATGAACGGCAATATCAAACAGTGTCATTCCATCAAATGTTTGTCAGTGCTTGGCAAACTCATCCTTGATTACTCTGCCTTTCCATATATCCAAATTATGTTACCTTCACACCCACACACAAACACTCACATACACAATAAAAATATCTTAAAAGTCAATCTGGTAATTATGGCACACTGTACATTTGTAAAAAATAGGGCCATCATACACAATCTTTACAGCTTTGGCACTTGGGTTAATACAGAACATATTCTGTAGAAATAATAAAACAAAAAGAGTGCAACAATAAAATAGAGACTTTTTGGAGTACTGTCGTCTCATGTTTATGGTCTGTAATGACTATGATAAAAAAACTGCAGATAAAAGGAGTCTAATCTTTTCTCTGAGCGCTGAATCAAACACTTTTGCATTGGGGAGGGCGTTTTCCTCAGTTTTACAGTACAAGCAGCATTTATCTAGTCTCCAAGGAGGGCCACCCATATAAACAGCACCATAAAGGTTAAAGTATAACTAACTTCAAAACTGTCATGGTCACCAAAAGACAGTTTGAGGCATAACTGAAGCTAAAACATTACAAAATGCTACCAGAGAATCCCACGACTCTTAATTTTTTTTTTTCTTTTTTAAGCTACAGAAACTTTGTTCCACCTCTCGCAAAACAATTGTGTGCTTCTCAAGACTGACGGTATCATTATATTTACACTAGGAATGTATTATACTGCATCAACAGGCATTTTGGCTCGTGATTAAGGATTAGGAACTAATTTCATGAACACATTTGAAAAATGAATCAGCCATGTTTTATGTTGTTCTTATCGACAAAACTTGAGCATGAGATATGGGTTTAATAAAGAGTACTGATCTGTATCAATGACAAGACCATTTGTCAGGTGCCGTTGGCTTCGAATACACAGGTTATCATATCCTTGTGAGATTTTTCGAGCTTCGAGATGTTCCCACCAGCTGTCTAGTGTTGCAGCCCATTTTCTTTTTCTGCATACTGGTACATTGTGTTTTGTGTTTCCTCTCTTGTTCAGATTTGTTTGAGCTGCAGTTGGGTCACTATGACTTGATGGTAAGTTACTGCGCAGGTGAGTGCTTGCTCCTAAATTGGTTCCCAAGTGTAGCCTCCAGTAATATAGAGACCTGTTGCAACCAGTGAAGTGCTTCCCTTCCTTCTCCAGCTGGCAGGTTTTCGAGCGGGACTAGAAAAGGGATTATCGAATTGTAAAATAACCTTGTTGACACTTGCTTATTGGTGCTGCGTGAGATGGAGGGGCATATAGCCTTTTTTTGTTTGTACTTTTTCTACTGTCTCTTTGTATACGCTGTTGGTCAGACTGGTTGAGCTCTGTAATGCTTACTTGGGTGTTCCCTTGCTGAGGCCATGCTAGTTGTGTACCTGAAATAAATACAGTGCTTCTAGGGCTGTCATTTGGTGCAAAACTGGTAAATCCTGGGACTGAATAAAGAGGGGAATGACACTGTCATAACATCCCACCAGAGATTAAACTTCAATAAATGATGGAATAACTCTTAAAATCTGTTACCTTGTCCCAAGTCTATACTTTATACCAATACTGTAAAGTATGTA
Source organism: Diplodus puntazzo (assembly GCA_963678695.2). Taxonomy (NCBI): domain Eukaryota; kingdom Metazoa; phylum Chordata; class Actinopteri; order Spariformes; family Sparidae; genus Diplodus; species Diplodus puntazzo. Next base: position 11,034,987 of record OZ023166.1, on the reverse strand, counting down.
TAGAAATCCAAAGCCTTTTATGGCATTTGGTCATGTAGTCAATACCCTGTTTTAACTTCTTCAGGCAGTAGTGTTGTCATTAGATGAGGACATACAGTCTCGCACTTTTGGTAAAGCAGGCCAAACTGTCCTTTTAGCAGTTTTATCACAATCTCTCTATCTGAACGAACCTAAATGTATTTATTCATTGTAGTACTTTTAGTGTACTGAAATATTTTTCAGTATATATCATATTAAGTGTGACATTAGTGCATATGCTGAACAAAAGTGCTGCTTTACGCTGTTGTGCTGGATTCAATATTCCTCACTGACACCTTCTTATGTTGCACGACCACTCTCTGGCCTCCGTGCACTTTGGGTGTGGCTGTCATTGCAAACTCTTCATTTGACCCCGCGGAACCACTTGAACCTACGGAAAAACTTTGAGTTTTCACCTGCATACCTTGACCTCTGACCTCCAAGCCTTGCTCTGCAGCAGACCCATGTGCTGTCTGGACAAAGCCCTGTGCTAAGTGCGCAACTTGCGCTCCGCCTAAGGACCCATTCTCCACCAACACTTGTCTGGACCTGGAGATGGTTCCCTGTGAAAGGCCTTGTGCTACCTGCCCTGTCATCCCACCCATTCCTACTTGCCTATCTACAAGGACCACACCCTGAGAACCTTGGAGGCCACCAACCTGCACCAGCCCTTGAGTCATCCCAACATGGCCAAGTGGTACTTGACCCACTGCCTGCTGGGCACCACCTGCCACCAGCACCATTTGGGGCTTGGACTCGACTACGTACATGGGTGTGGCAGCATAGTACATAGTGGGCTGCTGTATGAGCATCGTCTGATTGGGAATCACAATCTTTTCCTGGACATGTACATTGGGAACAGTGGCTCTTTCAGTGATTCGTTCTTCCTGGACGATGGCAGAGGATCCAGATGCTACATTGGAGGTGTTGAGGGTGTTGAAGCTGACGTGGTCCCTGTCCCTGTCCCTGATCGTTTCTCTGTGAGTATGAACATGCGTGTGAGTGGAAGTGGAGGGCCTGGCAGGAGACACAGGTCTGGGTGGAGAGATAGAAACCCCAGCATCCACAGACTCAGTCACCAAGGTTGAGCCGTGACAGATCTCAGCCAGGGTTTTGAATTTGGGCCCAAGATCATCGAGGAACGCAAGATCATCCTCATTCTCAAGAAGGCTGCAGCAACCTACAGAACCCGCCAGGGACTCCTGACCCTCATAGTCATAGATCAGCAGAGCATCCTTCTGCTGGGATTGTTGAGTGGCATGGTCGGCTTTCTGTAAACAAAAAGCACCAGAATATATGAAGTACAAAGTGAATAATACTTAACAGTTAAATTGTGACTGTATAATAAAGCTGTTACTTGTCCTAACGTGATGTATGATATGCCAAAAAGAAGCTTAACTATAAGAATGTAAGATATTTTCATATATATTAAGTTTTGGTTTAAAAAAAAAACAAAAACATTATTCCTTGATCAGATTGGTGTTTTCAGTGACTTTTTCTGTACTTACACTTGAATAATACTCCCCCAGGAACTCTTCAGACAGGGCCATCCCATCAAAGGCCCCAGCCCTGTATCTGGAGTGAAGATGTTCTTGTCCTGTCATCATCCCAGCGCCTGTGTAGTCCGTCCCCATTTGCCCACCAGAATAGTTATACTGGTTGTACTGGTGCATGTTCTCGGCTGTTACGTTTGGCATGTTTACGGCACCACATGAAGCTGCTCCTCCGAAGTTTGCTCCTCCTAGTTCTGCCTGTCCTTCGGGGTACCTGTTTGCATAATTGTTGACGCTCTGGGTAGTTATGTGGCCACCATCGACTTCCACTGGGGCAGTCATAAGAGGAACGTCCTGTGGGAAAAGGATGAGGTCTCATCAAGAGATGCAACATTTCAGGCAGGTTTAATTCAATTTTACAAAATTAAAAATATCGGAATATTTTTACAGATCCATTCATACCAAGGCTATGCTAATCAAAGTACCTTGTCTTCTCCCTGTCCCTCCGTGTGATACGAGATGAGCTGTTGCTTTGTATCATACGGAATGGACTTGAAAGCTCCAACAGCAGCCGCATCTCCACACAGGCAGAACAGCAGCAGCAGTGGCACCACTGAAACACATATTTAATGATATGTCAACAGAAATTCATATATAAAAAGATAATTGTCCGGCCAAATTAAATCATCCACTCATCAATGAATAGCTCTTATTCCTCAAAGGGATTTAACTCATTGGGAAAAATGACCTAATAGTTGTGTAATCCATGATCACACTCTCTTATTCCAAAACTGCCTGTGACCCACCCCTTCTTTTTATGTTTACCTCTCCAAGCACATTACAACATGTATGGTGAGGCAACGTCGCAGGGAAAATTCAATGTCTCTTATCGAAATAAGCCAGAGAGAGAGAGCAAGGTAAGTTATACTCTACTCACGCAGCAGCAGCAGCAGTCCCAGGAGTAGTAGCAGGATACCTGAAGCCCCAAAAACTGCTTTTGGCCTGTCTGTTTGGCGTGCCACACAGGCTTTAATGGTCTCATGGCAAGTGCACACGGTAACGTCCACCATCTGCACATTATCACAGGACTTTCCCTGCTGGTCTTTGATGTCCACTGCCACTTTGTAAACACCTGGCCACATATAGTCTTGGTTCCGCAGAATGGCCGCAGTTGCTGAAGGAAGATGAGACCAACATTTTTTTTTTTTTTAAACATGCTGCATGAGTTACAGAGAAGTTTGTTCGTGTCTCGTAACAGTACTAAGTAAAGCATCCTCTTACGTTAGCCAGAAGTGATAAAACCAAGATGGACTGTTGTTCAGACAGACTTGTTATGGCAAGAAAAGCACAGATGGGGGTGTAATTAAATAAATGATACTTCAGTTTGTTTCAGTAATTCGTGCTTGTGACTCCCTGGAACTGAAAGGCTTACGTGGTATAGCAATCTTTCATAAAGCTGTTCCCAAGAAAACAATAAAACATGTATGCGCACTATAAAAATGTCATAAAAAAGTTAGTAAAATGTGTGCAATTTTCCAAGGAATGACCAATAAAGTATGCGGCATTAAAATGATCAACATCGAGTCTTTTCAAATTGAATGTTTTGAAGTCCCAAAATACCACATTTGTCAATGCAAACATTAATGAGATTAAAGCAAATTCCCATTTACCAAGACATAATTGGAATCTCACCATTTAATGGCTCCAATTGCCATTGCCCCTTGCTGAGCTTGTGGATCAGGTTGAACTCAAATGGTGCTGCATTGGGGAACTCATCTCCGTCTACGGCTGTGAGGTAGACTATATTATCCCCAAGGCACATTGTCTCAGATTTAGCAGTCAGTTCAGGACAGTGATCATTGAAGTCCTTCACCTGAATGGCTATGGTCCCTGTGGCAGTTTTTGAGGGAGCATCTGAAATCCAAGAGATTAATATTCAACTGCTGTGCACCATATAAGTCCACTGGAGAATAATGACAACAGTCGTATTTACAGAACTCACCATTGGTGATGCATATAATTTCAGCGTAGTATGTTCCATTGATCAAGAATTTGGACTCTCTGTCAGGCAGTTTGTTCAGCCTGATATCTGCTGTATTCCTATCAATAGTCAACCAGTTGTCTCTGTCGCGGAGTTTGACATACCTACGAACATGAAAATCCACATGTCAGCTCAAAAATAAGCCGTTAATGTAACAAAGATGTCTATACAACTGTGGTTCAATTCACTTTGTGGCCATACCTCACATTGGTGGCCGTCTTTAGTGTGTCACTGTCAATCGCAGCATAGGTGCTGATGATTTTGCCGATGGAGATGGTCGAGTGGTCCTCAGAGAGAGTCACCACTTTGACATTTGGTTGGAAACGGGGGCCTTCCTTTTGATTGACCACATTGATTTTAAGGGGGTATCTTTTTGGAATTGCGGGCCCCAGTGAGACGTGCGAGCTGCCAAAGTTGTACTGTGCTTTGTTGGAAACGCCCACTTCCAGATTGAGCACCTTTAGTTCTTCATAGTCCAACGCCTGTGTTAAATTCATGTTAAAGAGTTCACATTAGCCTTCATCCTTCAATCACGCTCACTCACTTCACCGTTTACAATTTCAGTTCATAAAAGCAAGGCTACCTTGTTAATCATGATGATTCCCTCGTTGGTTTTAGGATCAGTAGTGATGTTGAAGTAGCCAGCCTCATTCCCTGAAATGAATTCAAACATAGCCAGCCAGTTGTCAGTGTACATCATATCCATGTCGAGAGCTTTGATCCTCATCACTTCCACACCGATGGTGTTCTCCTCCACGCTCCCTTCATACTGCAATTAAAAACACAAACCACCAGTTTCTTTAGAACAACCGTGAAACATTACTACACAGGCCATTTAAGGAAAAAACAGAAACATTGCTTGTGGTTATTGTGTTGCACATACCGACTCTTTTTCCAGGGTTGGAACATTGTCGTTTATGTCCAGAATTTTGATCTCAATTTCGCCGGTTCCACTGAGTCCTCCAGCCTCTCCACCCATGTCTGAGGCTTCTATGGTCAACCTATATGTATCTTGTTTCTAGAAAAAAAGAGAAAGAAAAAAAAAAAAGATTAGAGATAGAATATGCTGATTAATGTTTTATAGTGTTATAGTGTTTATAGTGTTTTTTTTAGCATTCAAGAAAGGTTGTTCACTAACTGTAGTAAAACAATGTGTTAAGGTGACATATTACGCTTTTTGCTTTTTCCCTTTCCTTCAGTGTTTTATATAGGTTCAGGTAAAAGATATTTAAAGTTAAAAAGCCAAATGTCCACACAAATAAAAGCGCCTCTCTCCCACAGAAAACCCTGCTCCTGAAACGCCTCGTCAGTAGTCCGGCCTTCAATTTAATTTAATGGCTTTGTGACATCACACTATGTCACCATGTCACACATTTGCAAAATTCATACCTGGTGGCTAGTTTGGCACGTAAGAATCTATTTAGCACAGCTGCTCTGTTTTTATTAACTGTGATGGCCTCGGGCATGTGTGAGCTGACCAATCAGAGGAGACCAGGTATTCAGGGGGGAGGGGGTCTCAGACAGAAAAAATACTTAAGTATATTGATCTGACTCCTGTGTTCAAACCTTGAATTAACAGAATTAGTTCGACTGGCCAACAAAAAGAAGACTTTCCGGTCAGTCAAGTGACTCACCTCACGATCTAGAGTACTCTGTCGAACTGTGACCTCTCCAGTCTGACGGTTGATGGAGAACATCCCAGCAGTGCTACTCTGCTCCACAATCCTGTAGCTGATCTTGGAGCGCACTGTGTTCTCTTCATCTGCATCAGTAGCTATCACTCTCATCACAATAGTACCTAGAAATCACCCACGTGAACAAAGCAATACATCAGTTCAGCACAGGTAAAAAAATAAAATGTTCTGCCATGGCACATATATATACGGTAGAAGACTTAAAATACCTCTTGCGCTCGATTCATTGACAAATCCGACTTGCTGTACTTTAATGATGGGCGGGTTGTCATTTCTGTCCAAAACAGTAATATTCAGGTAAACATCCTTTTCAGCGAAGGTCCCGTCGAGGAATTTGGCAATACCTTTTAACTAAAAAAAAAAAAAGAGAGAAAACACCAATTACTTTAACATTTCCTCACTGTACAACTTGAAGACATGGTTGTAAATGCCTCAGATTCTGCAAAAAGGATGTATGTATACGCTCTTACCCGATAGAAGCCGATCTCCTCTCGGTCCAGAATGGAGTAGACTTTGACGTAGCCAGTGTCCTTGTCAACCCCGAATCTACCTATAGGAGGCTCGTCACAACCAGGCCCCGACAGGAAATAATTAATCTTTGTGTAGTTCTCCTTATCGGAGCGAATCTGAAAAACAAAATACACAAACAAAATGAATCCAACTGCTCTGGAAATATAACGAGGAAATGTTTAATCATAACCAGTTACTGTCACTTTTTCTGATGTCATCCAAATTGTTTTCTCACAGGTCTGCATCATTGTTTCTTAGCAACCGAGCAACATGTATATCTAGCTGAGGTATGAAACCAGATAAGCTTTAGAAAAAAGGTGTATTTCTCATCATGTACGGCATCTGAGTCATTATGGAAGTCTGCCAATGTGCGGTATGCTTTACTCAAACACACTCAGTCTTACTTCGGCTTTCAACAATACAAAAGTAGAGTAGGTGGAAACAATAATTTTGTAATTAGTTCATAGACTGCTGCTTTAAACATTTGTAAAATAATTTTAAACTGATAGGACTTGCTGTTTTAATCAAATTCTTTGGACAAAAAAAAATTAACAAGTACACACTATTGCAATATAGTCCAAGCCGGTGTAGTCATGTCCCTCATACAGGTCCCTGGAGGGAACGATCCACTCTCTCTTATGTCTCCGTAGCACTTGTCCATTTCCTTTCGCCCTCACCGGAACAAGCTGCAGGTAAACAAACGAAGGAGGAAAAAACTTGATCATCGTTCATGTTAAACAATTACAAAATCATATGACGTATTGTTGCTTCTTACTTAATCACATTTGGCATTAGTTTACCCTTATCTCAGGGTAATACATGATTTATGTTTGCCATTTTCATGGGATTCATTGACAGTACAGAGGAAGATTGACAGGAAAGGGATGGGAGGGCTGACATGCAATAAAAAGGGCCTCAGGTAGGGTCACAGGAGGTCACAGTTGAGGGTGCTGAGGGGTCGAAGTGTTAAATAATGTCACAGTAAATGGAGCGCACTATTACTTTTTTTTAGCATTCATTTGCGTGGCCAGGGAGACATAAACTTTACAACATTTTGTACTACAGCTTAAAAACCAACATAGCTTAGGTCAAAACAGCGACATCAACAACAGTCAATAACAGCAGGGAGATGAAGAGACTCCTTTAAAACAAACGTTTATTCTATGAGTTTTAGTGTTGAGAAACTTTATAAACTTTGTATATTCGGCATATGTTTAAGCCTCATTTTTGCAGCCACATCAGCACCCCAGCTTCCCACATCCATGGCCGGATTCGAACCCTTGGCCACAGCCTCAGTACAGTACAGTACAGTACATGAGGCTCCCCAAAACTTATACAAGTTTAAAAACACAACTTTAAAAAAAAAAGTCTCCTCATAGCAAAAGGATTATATTAGTATATTCCAATAAAAATAGCATGTCCATAACATTATCACCATCCCTTGTGCCAATGCGTAAATCTCCTCAAAACTTTGACTTGTTGGCTATGAAAGTTTACCCACATCCCGTTTTTTTCAGGGAAATAAACACGAAGAGGAAATAAAGATAGAGCCGACGGCGCATTCACTTCTCATCAATCCTTTAAGCTTTGATCTAAACTGTGACCGCACGCACAAACGTATCCGATGGTCCCAAACGCACCACGAACAGAGGAGCCACACCTGTTTGCGATCTGTTATTCCGCTCTTACTCGCTCTGAATTAAACAAAAGGTGAATCTGGATTGTTATGTTGTACTTACCGTTAGGACGACGGCCAGTAGAATAACAACGGAGCATTTTAGCAGAGGAGCCATCGGCTTCAGGAAAAAACCGCGTAAAACCAAAATAAATCCTCCCGTTGAAGTGAAATCGTGTCAACTTGAGTCTGTTCTGGAGCCCTGCGTAGGTCTCGTACAGACTTTGACCCTTTTAGAGGGGTAGGGACTTTTTACAGCGAGAGGCGGTTCCTCTCTCGGGTTGATTGCTCACAGCCGACTCCTGATAAGACGAGAGAGAGCGAGAGAGAGAGAAAAAAGACAAAGAGGCGGTGTGTGTCCACTTTGCGCATTGCTGCAATGGTTGTGTGTAGTCCCATTGTCTCTGCCAGAGAGGGAAGAGAAAGGTAGACAAGACTGAGAGGAAGTGCCTCCAACAGTGGGATCTTTAAAAACAAAAGCAAAAGACAGACATGGCTTTTTTTTCTGTGTTGGAGTGAGACTGCTGGAGATAAAAGTTGTTCTGCAACTGTGCTTGGTAATCAAATATAAGGGCAACACTTCATTTATTCATGATTTTGATATTCAGCTTAAAAAAAATGTATGAAAAAAAAAGTCTTGGAGTCACTTTCAGATCAACTTTCTCACTCATCTGTAAAACTTCCCCCGTGCCCGCGACATTCCTGAGTGCAGCATCTCTGTTTCTGGGGTCACCACACTTAGGACTGCAAGAGAGAGAGAGAGAGAGAAAGAGAAAGAGAGAGAGAGAGAGAGAGAGAGAGAGAGAGAGAGAGAGAGAGAGAGAGAGAGAGAGTGTGTGTGTGTGTGTGTGTGTAAATATTGGCACAGTGTTTGAGTTTGCGTTGCCAAGTTACATGAAACTTTCACTCCCTGTGTCCAAAGGTGTGTGGGAGAAGATATTCATGTCTTCCACAAAAAAAAAAAACTGTTGTAAATTTATGTAACAGCGAATCTCATGATTCACTGGGAGTCTGCAGCGTCGTCTTTTCGTACGCTTTTTTTCAGAGAGAGGCTGCTTTGCGATCGACAGTTTTTATCGCCCCTCTGTCACGGTTCTCTCAGCACAAAGGTGAACGGGTGGTTTCGATGGTTTCGTATGACAAATCCGAGGGTTGCATGTGAGAAAAAAGGTGGACCGGTCTCGTGTTTGTGCTGTATGAGAGTGAAGCTACCAACTTTCTTAGTCATGATCTCCTTGATTTAACAGAGATTAAAATGAAAAAGGATCAACAAAAGATGAGGAGGAGAAACCAGCCACAACACCAGCGTGATGAGCCGTGAATAATAGTCACTACCAACATAATTTCATGAGTGCTCAGCGCTGATGTGTCGGATAACGTCTAATCTTCAAACTCATCTCCGCACCTGTTTAAGTTTCCTGACGGCATCTTAGCAGTCTGAGCAAGACCGAGACACCAAGCAGGACCACTTCTGTGGTGGTTACCCCCGCGACCACATTTCCACACGATGACTCTCGCAAAGATTCACAAAGTCACAAAACTTCCATTTTTTCAATTCTGAAAATGCAGCAGAGCAAGTTTGTGACCCAACATGAAACAGGGTGTGTCGTGTCAGTGTCCACTTTGAGTGACCAAACTGCTTTTACTGGATTAACGATTCACGGCGTCAACATTGTTGGAAAAACCACCAAACTGTTGCCTTTATTTACAGATTGAGAGACACGTACGCTGTGGTATTAGCGAGGATATTACCTCAGGCGTCGGTTGCAACGGTGTAGTGATGAGACCATGACATGGGAGATTAATTAAAAAGATCCAGATCAGGAATAAATTGTGTATCTGTTAGTTAAAGCTGACAAGTTCATCGCGGGCAGATCGCTAAAACTAATGCAGCTCTTCAATAAATCCTTCGCATGTGTTGTAATGTTTTGTTGAAACTCTCTTAAAAGAAGTTTTGACCTGGCTCTCGGGTCATTTTGGGATGCTTTGTCAGATTGTGTTGTGTTATGATGAGATGTGTTTCTGATTCTGGACATGGAATCAAATATTACAATATTTTTGAACAAATACCCTCTCTGATCCGACAGTGTTGTAGAGACACTACTGGTTTCCTTTATAAAATATCACCGCAATAAGATTTTTGCCCCAATAATCATCAATAATGTGGATACAATGACCAAGTGGGTAGAACAGTCTGGTAAGTTCAGTAAAAATGACATCACTTTACTTTAATGCAGCCTTTAAAAACAGGAAACACTTGTGACATATATTAAAACAATATCCATAATCCAAGGCTTAATCTGATCTCCATGTCCTGTCTAGTTAGACGAACCAACGACGGACACGTACGGGCATGTGTGGAGACGAAGACGCTTTTAAACCCCACTCGGATTTATGTTGCACGCCGGCGGTGTTTTTTTTTTTTCATCACTTTGTTTCATCGTTTGCCAATTCTGTAGACATAAACCTTGATTAAAACGTTCTCATCGGGAAAGGAGTGGCGGTGATAATATGGCCGCCAAGCGAGAGACCCCAGTTCGAGACCAGTTTGCATCCAACAAAAACAAGTGATTTTTGCTAGACGTCGGGATATTTTCCAGGCACGTTTGTGGCAGGGAAAGTAACTAAGTGGTTTTTGTTCCTAAATCTAACCAGACCTCTTGCGCAACATTGCCACACAACATAACATTTAAACAAAAAAAAAGTAAAGTTTATACCTTAGACTGTTTTAATTGATTTATGGAAACACCTTTTGTGTGAACACCTCTCAGTGTATCACAGTGAAATTCAATAGAAGCACGAATTAGCATGAGTGCGTCACCGCCTCTGTTGATTAAGGCAGGAGTTATTCCTATAGACTGCTCCCAGGCGTGCCAGTCCGGAATGCGCAGGTTATTTACATGGAACTGTAGGTTTCATCATGTTTGATGTCACTTCCACGAAGCCGGGTACTACATGTCACTCACTTACAGTCAGGTGGCCATTACTCACATCAGTCTCTAAAAAGACATCGCTCAGCAATTCGTCTCACCCAAACATGAACTGAAACACATGACGCGCACGCCACACCCTGCCTATCCCTGGCGCTCAGCCAGCGGGAGTGGAGAGAGAAGGGCGGCGTAGCTGCGTTATGCACTCAGAAAACTTTCTTAGCTCAGGGATATATGTCGTTGTCATAAACTGATTGATAAACTCTGCTGCCGCACACAGAAACGGTTGCGTCTGAAGAAACAAACCTGTCATGTGCCCTCTGGCACTGACAGTGCGTCGACACCAAGCATCGCACCTTTTTTCCTCAGCAGCCTTCAACTGTTGACTGTTACGATGACGCTGGAAGGGATTATCTGCAGAAATACACACTTCCTTCAAACCGCACTTCTCAGGAAAAAATCAATTTTAAAAAAGAGTCATTGAGCAATTCTGTTATTTACAGGATCTTAAACGGCTCAGCTGTGGCTCATTTGTTCTTGTGAGTGTGCAGCAGCGTGGGAGACAGAGGTCAGACTCAGAGTCACCAGGAGAATAAGTAGAAAACATTAACGGGTTTAGTTGTGTGCTGTGTGCAAACACTGAAGCCCGAGCCCGACGATAACTCACTTTCATTTTTAGGCCTGGGAGTGACAGGAGGGTATTTTGCTCCGTCTGTTTCACATTCAGCCGTTCAGCCTCTCAGTCCGAGAAGCCCTTTTTTTGCATTCACGTCCACGCCCATGACTCAGTCTTCCTGACATTTTTCTCACCTTTCCTGTTGCAGCCCCCACGTACTGTGCTCTGACTTCCTAAACAAACACACCCCCCCCCCCCCCCCAACACACACACACAAACACATTACAGTAGATGTGAGTGGGACATGCCTTTGAGGACACAGACCTCATGTTGCTGGCTGCTGACCGCTCTCACTCTTTTTTTTTATCAGCAGTTTATAGAGATAGAGATTGCCTCGCCGTGGGAGAGGAGCCTCCCCCCACAGCAGGCTTCATTCAGCAGCACATTCCTGCGGTGTTAAGTGCGGAGCCCAACTGTGTTCCTCCTGCACCGAATGCTTCAGTGGAGTCTGCAAGACAAGAAGAGGAGGGGGGGTCAATCTAGCTCACCTTACGGTGAGATTTTCTCAGACCAGATTCTCCTGTTAAACAAAAAGACACATGCGTTCATCTTAAAACGTGGACACGAATCAATGCAGTGGTCCTATAAAAGTGGTTTTATGCTCTTTTTTTGGCAGAGCAGTAACTCTCCCATGAGAAATGATATGGTGTGCAGCTTTGTTTTGGTGTCTTGCAACATTCAACAGTTGGGTTTCAGAATAATTTACAGAATATGTGAGCAATGTGTCCCCCTGCTGGCAGAAAGAAAAAAATATATATATATGTGAGCAAAGTTTTAAGGGAGTGTCGAGCACGTACCGCTCTGTAAGGTGCTTCTTCGCCCCGGAGGCTCTCACAGTCCAGGCTGGGTGGGGCAGTCCTGGCAAAGGTGTGTTCCTCCTGGCTGTCTGACTCATCGACGGTAGCGAACTTTTATCACAGTCCTGACAGAGAGAGAGAGAGAGAGAGAGAGAGAGAGAGAGAGAGAGAGAGAGCGCAAAGCTGTGGGAGTAGACCAGTTCTTTAATTTTTTTGTCTTTTGGGAGGTTTTAACGCCGACGCTAATTCAGCACCTCTTCACTCAGAGGTCGATAAACCTCCGGTGAGTTTTCCCACGTCAAGAGGAGTTTTAACAGGGAAAATGGCGAGTGTTTTATTCTCGAACCTCTGCCTGCTGCTGGTGAGTGCTTGCATATTTTGTTTTTATGTTCTCTAATAGTCTAACTTAAGCTTTTTTTTTTAAAAAAAAACATGTTGCCTGTCAGAGTATAAATAAACAGAAGTGCTGTTATCTACTTATTTTTTGTATATATATATTTACTCGATTTGAGAAGAGGGAGCTTTAGGTAGGCTACATTTTCACGCAGTTTTTTATTCGACTAAAACTCTTTTACCGACTGCCTCCTCAGCTCCTGTCCGCAGTGGAGTCGTGTTTTCTCCCGCACTCTCTTTACATACATGTGCCACAAACAGTCGAGGCCGGACAACACATCACAAAAGGTACACACGACTTATTATGTCTTCATTAACGACCTCTATTTTACTTTTCCTTCCCCCGCATTCGCTCACGTTTCTCTTTCTTTTTACGCCCACTTTCTCGTGGTTTTTCAGTGAATCTCGCCGACTGCGGCGACGGACCGGTGCTCCTGTCCGTGTCGGACCCGAGCTTCACGGTGTACAGTGATGGTGAAATAGTGGCGGTGAGGTCTGTATCCGTGTCGGCGCGAGGGCAGACATTTTCTGTGGAGGCTCGCGACGGCGGCGGACAGAGGCGCGAGATGGAAGTTCACCTCATCCGCGCTCCGACGCAGCGACGAAAGGTAGGAAGGCAGAGAGAGAGTGTGTGTGTGTGTGTGTGTGTGTGTCCTCCTACATGGGTCTTTGTCTGTCAAACAAAAATTACAAAAAAACAACATTTCCTGATCTGGTTCCATGTCTCAGCAGACAGGAGGACAAGGCTTCCTGAAGCGCTCCAAGAGGCGGTGGAGCCCCCCAACCTTTCACATACTGGAGGAAGATGATGGACAATATCCAAGAGACATTAACAGGGTAAATCTTGTCTTTTTTTCTCCTTTCTCTCATGCTCTTTGTCCCCCGGATTAACTTCACTCACACACCCCAGACACACCTGTTAATCATGACATCATGACATGACTTTCACCTGACTTTATGCAGTGATTAATCCCTTCAGGGTGTTTGTACCTGCTTTATGTGATTGTGAGCAAGGTGTGAGATTTATGAGAAACTTTTATTATTATCATCAGTTAGAATGATGCATAAAGCAAAAGTTCGTTTTTAGGCCAAACACACATGTTATTATAGTGTCAGTCCTGTTCTCAGAGATGGGAAGTACAACTACTTTATATATATAGACAACGTTTTACTCTACTCGCCACATTTTAACACAGAGACCTGTACTTTCCACTACCTCACAATGTCAAAACATTGCTCGTCACTTTAGTTTAATACATTTGAGAAGGATTGATCAATTATTTGCTGCTTTTGACCAAGAAATGTCATAATGTTCTGTCCTGGGAACGAGACTCGACAATCGACTATCTTTCTGGAGCATTTCCAAGTACAACCCTGACAAATCCTACTGATTCTATCTTTTTTTCAGGTTTAATAATCTTTGGATTATATTAATATGAAATGAGCTTTGGTTAGCTCTGCACAGAAATGCCCTGGACTTTCTTTCTTTTTCTTGATTGAGGAAGTTGAATCAACACTTCTACTTGAGTAAAGAAGTTGCACTTTTGCAACCCTTTGCCTATATTTCTTTAATAACAGTAATAGTTATCAATAGTTCTCAGTTTTCACAGCATGTTATACCACGCAAATGGGTTTCCTTAACTTTGAGAGATGATTTCTGAATTACAGAATCTGTGTGTAACTGTGTGTACCTGTATCTCTTTTAATAAATGATTTTCTTTCTTTAAAAAAAAAAAAAAATTCTTTAGATTGTTTCAGATTCAGAGGCCCAGTCCAGAGTTTACTACTCCTTCAGTGGACCTGGGTTCGATCAGTATCCAGAGGACGTGTTCAGTCTTGACCGGGAAACTGCCATGTTAAGGTTGCACAAGAAGGTTGATCGTGAGCAGTTTTCAAAATTTACAGTGAGTGTTAACTAGTCCAGCAATCAGCTTTAGTTTTTCCTCGCCGATTAATCTGACAAGTGCTTTTCTTCAAAGACTTGATTAACCGTTCGATTTATGAAATTAACCAATAGACTTTTTGTCTTCTAAACAGTTAGTGACCAGAGTTAGAGACAGAATCACTGGAGAGGAGACAGACGACCCTTTGCCCATCACAATAGAGGTAGACGACATCAACGACAATGCTCCAGAATTCGTGAAGCCACTGCAGTTCACTGTGCCAGAGAAAAGCAAAGCAGGTGAGGGATATGAAAATATACACCGGAAGTTCTGTGGTGTTTGACGTTCCAAGTGTGAATGACGCTCCATGACCACGTCTTAAACCACAGGTGAAGTGGTGGGCAAGGTGAACGCTACAGACCGAGACAAAGAAGGTACCAAACACGTCAAGATCAGATACACTCTGCTGGATGGACTAGACCTGTTCGCCATCAACCCAGAGACAGGTGTCATCACTACAAAAACTAACACCCTGGACAGAGAGGTGAGCGCCACTGAATCAATGATCGACTTAAAAGCATGATGGTCTAAATTCTTTATCGTGGTCTCTTGCGTCATTATAACATCTTGCAACTTTTTAAAAATGTTTCTATCTGTAGACAAAAGACAAGCATCTGGTGACAGTAAAAATCCAAGACATGGACGGTGCAGTCAGTGGTCTGTTCAACACCGGAACAGCAACCATTACTTTGACTGATGTCAACGACAACCCGCCGACTTTCACAAAAACATCTGTAAGTAATCAGCAGTTACACATCTGGAAATAATGTCTTAAAGTTTGGTGTTAATCAGGCCTGTCACAATAATTATATTATGGATTTATCACACAGATTTTATTGTACATATCTTAGTTACATGACCTCGATCACATTTGCCCGATGGGTCTACACACAATTTTTGTCAACAGGGTCCAAGAGCCATTTTTTCTGTTGTTGTTTATATATTTTTTTAATATTTGTTTCACATTCCAAATTTCAATCTCTGAATATTCTGAAGAATTGAAAGTGTGTATTTGGGACAATATATTGTCAAACAGAAGTAGTTTATTGTGACAGGCCTTTTAAGACAACAGGTGCAATTTGTAAAATGTCTTTGTCATCACTGTACAGGGAATTAAACCAGTGTTTTAAAGCTGTTAGAAGAAAAAATTGAATAAAAATGGACGTCTCACTTAAGTGTTTTCCCTTTTTGTTTCCCTCAGTACACAGCCACTGTCAAAGAAAATGAAATAGATCAACTTATCCTCCGAATTCCTGTTGAAGATAAGGATCTGATAAACACGCCAAACTGGATTTCTAAATTTGTCATCACTAAAGGAAACGAGAATGGAAATTTCAGAATCGACACCGACCCCAAAACGAACGAGGGGCTTCTGTATGTCATAAAGGTGAGTACATTTTTCCTTTTTATGGAAAGCAAAGACCTGTATCACAGCATTTGTATTTACAACACATTTCCTCCCTCTTTTTTACCAGGGTTTAGATCATGAGAAGAACAAAAATGTAAAGCTTGAGATCATGGCGCGTAACGAAGCTGACCTGACCGGCACCAGCGCTCAGTGGCTGTCCATCCCTGTGGATGTGACTGTCACCAATGTCGACGAGGGTCCACAATTCACAGCTCCTACTGTTACCTTCACTGTCAGAGAGAACATACCGAATGGCACGCTGATAGGAACATACACAGCTGTAGACCCTGAAAGCAAGAGCAGCAACGGCATCAGGTGAGTCATCTTAAGTCAGTGACAGTAACAGACACAGTTGTGGCTAAATCCTCAAGACCCCAGCTACATTTTTGGTTACTCCTCTTAAACACTGGAGGGCAGACTTTCACTGCCGAATGGAAGAATGTGCTACTAACACACAAGTACTTTTTCTCCCTTGTTTCTCAGTTATTACAAGGTCGAAGACCCAGCCTCCTGGATCAATGTGGACAAGAATAGCGGGGAGCTGAGGGTTGCAAACACAATTGACAGAGAGTCACACTTCGTCCAGGATGGAAAGTACAACATCACCATGAAGGCTGTGGATGCCAGTAAGTTTCTTGTACATTTCCTTTTCCATTGACTCCACACAGCTGTAATTTTAATCAGAAAATAATTGCACGTATAATGCTTAGAGCTCAAGTTTTTCTCCTGTGCTTTCATAACCATGCTAAGCCTTATATAACCACTGGACTGATAAAAGAAACCACAGGCTTTGAAAGTGCGCTGTTACCTTGTTCTTTACCACATCTCTTACCGGAATTCATATTTAGCGATACCTATCATGCTGTCACCAAGACAACTCTGGTTTGAGAAGGTGTTTGTGTTTACAAATGGAATAACCACGGACGACACATTTGTCAGCTCCACACCTTTCAGTGGTATTGTTACACCAGCTGAACATTATAGGGGACTTCAGCCACACCCATACCAGTATCTGTCTGAACAAACTGACAGCTATGTTCTGACTAGTTGTATACGGTGACTCACAGTTGTTTGGTGAAAACTGGGCTCTTATCTCAGATGCATGTCTGAGTTTCACATTTTCCAGGGAAATGACAGCCAATTGTTGTCCCAGTGCAGCTAAGTCTATTGTTTTTTTTTTTTCATCTCTGTACTGACCAGTACTAACATATTTCTAATGTATTTCAGGCTCCAAGACAGGCACAGGAACAGTGATCATTGTGGTGGAGGATGTCAACGACAACATGCCAAAGGTCCCCAGTAAGCTGGTGATGTGTGAGAAGCCGGGAGAGCTCGGCTCTGTGATGGTTTTGGCTGAAGACCCCGACCAGGCCCCCTTCTCTGCCCCCTTTAGCTTTAGTCTTCCATCTGATAACGACGGCAAATGGTCGGTGACACCATTTAATGGTAGGTGGTTGAATATTTACCCATTTGATCTGTGTTTGTTAAAGAGCTGCAGTTAGTTCTGTTATTGGACCTTTTGGCTCAAAACTTTTCATATATCAGATACTCACACCATGTAGCCTCCAATGGTGACTCAAGTTGACAGGAGACATGTTGAACAAAAGCAGAACATTACTGGAAAGGCTCTGCAATGCATGGTCAAAGTACTCACACAGTATAATATTTGTGTGTGTGTGTGAAAGTTGTCAAAACAAACCACTAAAACACAAAATCTAACAGAAGCATTCATGGCAAGTCAACGAGCCAGAGGCAGATTGTTTACCACTCGACTGATAATGATTTTTTGAGAACTGTGGTGGAAGAGGAGTTCAGATCACACTGTACAAATACAACTTGAAGCAGAATGATCCCTGTTAGTTATATTTATTACATTATATGATCAGTAGCATTGATGCAGAAAGGTTTCAGCAGCATTTTAACACACTTGGAGGTAGTACTAATTTAACTTCTGTTTAATCATCTCTCAAGAGCTCAGAGCTTACAAGTTTGCAACTGTCACAAAAACAGTCAAGTAGAAATCTAAATTAGTAAAAATTAAAATAAGTACTTAAGTAAAGTACTTTTGTAAATGTGACTACTCTAACATTAAACGCTAAGTATAAATGTGATGACTGCATATTAGCTAAAAAGATTTTATTTAGACAAAATAAACAAACTCTTCATTTTCATGACTGAATAAACAAACTCACTTCAACAGAACAACACTGTTTTTTCCCCCCTGTTTTACTTTGTTTATATGTGGCGGACCCTGCCACCTTTCTAGCTTCAAACAGTGCTCTGGGGACTTTATTTTCCTCTGAGAACAGCTTGTTTATCAGTCATGGATAAAATAAATATTTCAGAGTTTGAATTTCTTCTCCAGATCTACACAGGGACCCTTGAAAATAAATGCAAAACCCAAAGTACACTTTTAAAAGAATCATGACCACGATATGTACTCAGTGGGACATTTTTCAGCTGAAAAATAAACTTGCGCTCCCTGGTGGACAAACAAAATTAATTAATGAGACACAGATTTTTCTAAATGGAAACAAAAGTATACAAAATGATAATGTACTGTACATTGTACACATTGTTTTAATCAGTTTAAAAGTAATTTTGTCCTATTTCTGATGGCAACCAATTGTTAACCTTTTAAGACTTTTTGTGCTGACAGTCAAGAGTTATAGAAGGTGAATATATTCATACAAAAGGATATGTTTGTTCATTGTTCTAAGTTTTGTTAAAAGCATCATATTTAAAACACCTAACACTGCTCTGCCCTGAAAAAAGGTTTAAATTGTCCTGTGAAATATTAAGTTGCTGTAAGTCTCTTCATGCTTTCTACACCTGTGTTTCCTCCTCAGATACAGCAGCTACGTTAACGCAGGTCAAAGACCTTCCCACGGGGATTCACAACGTTGAGGTCATAGTTACGGATCTGCAGGGCCATGGTGAAAAGCAGATATTGCCCGTAAGGATTTGCCAGTGCAGGAATGGAGTCTGCTTGGCCAAGGATCACTCTGTGTCATTAGGGGGACTGGCTTTACTGACTATGCTGTTGCCTCTGGCCCTCCTCCTACTGCTCGGTGAGTCTCCCACTGCTATACTCTTTGCCTGCAGAATTGTGTAGGCTACACTGTGTAGATAATAAAACAGGACTTTTGTGCTCTAGGACTGATAGAACTTTAGAAGTTTAAGCATCTTATACTGTGTTTAATGACATGATGTTCACTCCACACGTGGAGCACTGTTGATCATGAAATGTACTTCTTGTGCACCCGTTTCTTACATACTTGCTTTGTTGTTGCAGGCTTACTGCTCGCCTTTTTCTGCGTGACAAAGAGACAGAAGATGGAGATTGACGATACCGGAGACAGCGGTGGAATCCTGCTTAAATCAAACATTGAGGCCCCAGGGGATGAAGTGGTAAGGACGTAATAATGAAAGCATTGCCTAGGCTCATACCCTCGTAAAGAAACATTACTTTGATCCTTTTTCCCCCCTCAGTTTGCTTCATTTATTCAATTGCAGCTCAACTTTTTTTTCTTGTTGTTGTCTTGCTCGACAGGATCTCATCACTGTTCCCACTGCTCCGGTTCAACAATTGACGATGGGGTCAGTTAAGGGTGCCGCGGTGAATGCAGGATGGCTCGGGAACAAGAGCTCCAGCACGATTGGAGGCCATAGCGTACATGAGAACGGGATGTATCCGTCCGGTGTTGTCAAAGGCGACACGCACGAGTTCTACTCGGCCCAATACGACAGTAACCTGTACGGCGCTAACCAGTTTAATGGAGGCCAACTTCATGGTAGTTGCGTGGACTTTGACAACAGATACTTGCAGGACACAGCGTTTCTTCAAACCTGGCAAACAAACGGCCGCTACCTACACCAGGTAATGCTGTTTTATGGTTGAAAGCGTGCTTATATTCATGTATGTAGAGGTAGAAAAAAAACATGTCCGAGTGAAAGTGGGAAAGTGTGGAAGAATCAAATATGTCCAGAAGTGTACACCTTTTTATTCTCTGTGGTTTAATAACGTCTCTGTTATCTGGAAGAGCTTCGGTAACTCTCATGTGTAATATAATCTTGTTCTCTAAGCCGTGATAGTATCCTCTGTAAACTTTAATACTTCTCAGCTTCTTGCCGAGAAATAATACTTCTTTCTAACTTGTTTGTGTTTGTTCGCTGTGTAATATCTGGCTGCCAGTCATATCCTGAGCAGACTTGCGTTATCACACTGTGGAGAATCTCGCCTCCTGCAGCTCAGACTTTAGTCTAAAACAAGTAATAACACGCTTTCTCTCCCTTCCTCTGTGTTTCACAGAAACTGTCCTTCATGGGAACAGAAGATGATGGGCGCTATGCGGACGACATAGTACACGCCTACGGCTTCGAGGGCGCAGGCTCCGCAGCTGGCTCCGTCGGATGCTGCAGTGACTACGCCGACAACGATGACCTGGACTTCCTAAACACCCTCGGACCGAAGTTCAAAACCCTAGCGGATGTTTGCAAGAAGTCATGAACAATGGTGCTCAGGAAGAATGGTGTTTACGTTTGACTGTACAGGAAGCGGAATGAATGGGATGCCCCTGAACATGAATGACAAAACAGAACAAGCAGGTGGTGACAGAGTGCGTGCAGTTCCCTGCTTTGCTTTTTGTTGTTAGTTTTTTTTGTTTGTTTTGTCTTTACTTTTCTTGCTGCTTTTTGGTAAAAAGTCTTTTGCACTGAAATCTGTGTTGATGCAATCTGTTGTACATACTTTGTGTTTTGTATCGAGTGTTGTTTGCCCGTAGATTCTTGTTTTTTCCATGGATCCACCCGTCAGCTTCATTGTGGGCTGGTTTTGCAGGTTCACAATGGGAGCTGTATAGATGTATGCAATGAAGGGCTGTGGGGTTTTCTATCAATTGGTAACAGACGTTGGGTATTGTGGTAATTATTGATAAACTAGTCACAGTTTTGCATTCGTGTGGCTGATTTCAAAATATTTGTTTGGTTTTGATATATTTTTTAAAGAAAAAGAAAACTAATAAATAAAACAATACAATAATAGAAGTGCCTTTTTAAATAGGTCACATGAAAATACCTCCTTGCTCACAAACATGCATCTCTTCTAAACAGCAGTGTTGACTTTTGACTGGTTTTCCGAATCACACTGTAATTATCTGCGCAAACACATTCCAGCGCGGCTCTTGACCGCCAACTGGGCGTAGTTTCAGCCCTCGGTGTCATCGAGGCTGTTGCGACATTCTGACAGTAATCCTGTGAAAGTCAGCACAAGGGCGTGAACGGGCGGAGCAGGGTGTCACTGACACCGCCTGCAACAGTCAACAATGATCCGACACAAGAGAAAAGCCAAAGCAGAGCAGGAAAATGCTTGAACCTGCAAGTAAAAAGGGAATCTGACATTCTCACACGTGTATATATAAGTTGTTCAAGTTGTAATTTTGCATGTCATTAAAAGAATGTGGTGACTTTAATTTAATGGAAAATAAATTGTATAATTGAACAGGCTACTTACGTTGACTCAGCTACATGCACTTAAGGCTTTGCTTACAGCTGGGCTCTCATGTTACAGTATGCTTTCTGATACACATTAACTTGTAGAATTAAAAAGACAAGGCCTCCTCTCACTGTTCTGACTTTGTACTTGTGGTGAACTGATAAACAGAATAAGAGAGCCGAGCACAACACAGTGGTTCATTGTGCTCAGCCTTTGTGTGTACTGTGGTGAATAATTTACTGGGTGTGGCACTTTGAGCTTGCACAAACTGGCTCCTAGCTAATATTTACCTTCGGTAGATGAAGTTGTTGCGCTCGAACATACAGTACTGCAGCGCCTTTCCTGTAATTATCCTATTTTCTCTGTGCCAGCAGCGCTGTAGGCTACCTGCTGCGTCAAATGCAGCGATGACTGAATTGAATAGTAGTCATATTTTATGGTCAACAGTAAAATCGTCTTCCAGCAACAAGAGTTTCATTGCGCAGCCCAATCAGTGTCACTTCGAATCAATTATTGACAAAAAGAAAGAAGATGAGATTCTGTAGGAAAAAAAAACAACCTAAGCTGCATAATGCACAGACCTCCATAAATTAATAAAGCAGTAAAACAAATGTATTGAAAGACAAATTGAATTCCCCAATGAGCTGGTGATCCTATAACACAGGCTGATTATGGATTATTAATTCATAGATGACATAAATAAAAGAACAATTCCTCCACTTTTTGCTTAGATGACATGCAGAACTGCATCGCTGTGAAGAATTACAAATCCAGAAGCTGGAAAATATGATTAGAGGATCTAGAAAAAGGACCAATCTGTCATGTAATTGTGGTGCTGAGTATCCAAGATGACAGCAGGGAGCAGGGCGGGGTTAAATCTTGGAATTAAATCGCCATCAAACACTGGGATCTTGTTAAAAAACAACAAAATATACAACAACATTATCTGCACAGATTATAATAATACTGTCACAATTATGGGAGGATGTGAACGAGATGTGAACATCAAAGGGGCTTTTTTGCACAAAAATCCCACTGGGACCAATTAGGAAAGGGGAAATCTTGAAAAGTCACTTAACTCGAAATGATGAAAAATAAGCAGTTAACCCAAATATCTAAAGGACGCACTCCAACCACAGGCAGCAGCTCTATTACCCCTACTTTACCAATAAGCGGTCTCTTTTTAATTAGTACCCTCTGCAGAAATAAGAGCTGTGCTGTGTTTGACTTGTATTCTAGAAATGTGCAGCAAGAAAGCTACAGCGCTTTAAACGATTAGGTTTTTTTTTTTGTTTTTTTTTCCCAGAAGTGCATCACACTTGCAGGCCCTGATATTTAACATTGGTGTGGAGAGGTCGCACTCTCTGCCGGTGCCGTCAGGGAATCTCTGACTCACAAGCTGGTCACAGTGATGACACAGCATTGTGACCCTGGAGTGAAAAAAAAAAAAATCACTTGACAGACAGTTTATTTATAGATGCTTACAAATCAACGGGTGTGAAATGTATCATGGACGTCCAAACTGAGAACCACGGGAGGGGAGGGGGGGAGGGGGGGCTCGCAAGTGACTGGATGCCTCATGTTTTTCAAAAACATTGTCATACAGAGCAGAAGAAGCTTGGAAACGTGCAAAACAACATCCCTCAGCTGTCCCCAACATATGGCGTGTGTCTGTGTCTATGTGTGTGTGTGTGTGTGTGTGTGCCATGGGAGCTACATGAAAAAAAAAGAAAAAAAACCTCTCCAGCAATTAAAACGACAAACAAACGAGGGACTTTTTGGAGATAATTTCTTTACGGATTATCAAGTGCATCCTCATGTAAAGTAATGGCGCTGATAAGCCCACCTAATTCAATGGACCACTTTGTGTGTCCAGGCCCCCCCTTATCGGAGCTGCTTGAGCCATCACTTCCCCAGTCACTTCTGCAAAAGATGCAATTAATTCTAAAGCGGTAGCGTGAAATTAATTTATTGCTTGTAATTAGTTTTCGGCACACTGTGAAAACAATCTCCTCAGATAGGGGTGTGTGTTTTCACCCTCCAACAGAGGAGTCTGAGGACACTTGGCTTCATCTGAGTTCAATATGGAGTGGTGTATTTTTTTTTTTTTTTTTTTCAGGCTGCCAAGAAAATGTGGAGCTGCGGTAAACTTCTTAACCCCCTAGTTGACTTTGGGGTTTTTCTGTGTGTGTGTGTGTGTGTGTGTGTGTGAGAGGTATTTTTGTTGCCATCAACGCACATGACAAAGTGATTTCTTGGGGAAAAGCACAAACCGGGTCATGTATATATGGAATCGAGGTTGGGGGTGGGGGGAGGTTTGTGAATTATTTAATCACTGAATTGTGTGTGTGTGTGTGTGTGTGAGAGAGAGAGGTGTGCAACAGACCCCTGTTTCCAAATTACAATGATGTATTCACAAAAGCGACAGCAATTATCCATTGTTCAGAAACGATCCTCATGCCACTAATCATGCATGATTCATTTGTGGTTTCCCCTCATGAAATGAGGGAAGCACAAAGCAGTTACCGCCTCGGCCACTAGGTGTCACACTTACCCTCCTCTCTGAGCTCAAAGCCCACCCCAACAGGAGGCGGAATATTAATAGAAGGCGGCTGATTTCCAGTCAAGACACTTTCCTGTCTGTCACTTGTGTAACCAAACACCTGAAATCACTTCAATTAAGCTGTGAAGTCACGACAGCTCAGTGAAAGTGAAGAGACGTGACAGTTTTGCGGCAGGTGGCCCCTCGTTGTGCTGTGACGTGGCCCGCGCTGTGATTATCACATTGCTCTTAAGTCACCTTCGCTGATATTTGGTGTCACTTACCCAACACGATCAGGCTTCTTCTTCTTCCTCTTCTTCTTCTTATTCCCTTTTGCACCTTGGCGCTCATTATAACTACAGTGAGATGGGAGCCGGCCGCCAGCTCTTTAGGATGGCGCTCTAATGAATCTGCCAGGAGTAATGATGAGCTTATTTAAAACTCTCTCTTTAAATGATTTTCAATATTTAACCGTGTCTTAGGGAGCATAACATTTTTACGCCTTTTCACAGTTCAAAGTAAGGATCGTGTTCTGTTCTTGTCAGTGATTTATTTACAGTAGCCGAACAGGAGGTAGCAAAAGGACAAAAAAAATTGATCTCAGAGGCGGTTTTCCGTGAACATTAAGTGGTAGCTCTGGTAACCACATCACTGAAAATATGATTTATTCAAGAGAAGAAAGGATTTGACTACTTCTATGTATGTGGGGCTTTACACATAGAAGCATATGGCAGAATGCACCGCACCTAAACTTACCGTGCAAGAGCTCAGATGACCTTGTTTTGTTTGAGGTGTCGCTCTTTCTGATTGTCAGTATCTCTTTCCACACTGGATTGAAACACGTGCAGCTCACATATTAATTAGATAAATCTGTTAAGTAGCGGAAAGCCTTCAGTGAGACATCTGGGTCTTAATTAGTCAAAAAGGATTTCCAGCGATAAACAGTCTGAAAAATATGAATGTAAAATGCCAAATTAACCCATTCAATTAAATCCATAATTATTGACAGTAGAATACCCCCATACAGTCTCAATAATCGGTCTGACATTTTGTTTCTGTGGTGTTTTTGTTTCGGGAGATGCAGATAGTTTATTTTTTATTTTGTATGATTTCAAATCTGATTAACTGCTTTCAGAAATGATTTTGGGTTAAGTGTTTCCCACACTGACATTTGATCGTTGTCTCTATAGATATCATTGCAATCTCCAAAATTCTAGTCTCGTTTAGTGGGCTCGGATTCATTTCCCTAAATTTTCAGCAAAATTTAACTAGGTGGCTTTACTTAAAGGGGCAATTTTCTTGCATTAATCACTTTTTTTTATTGGCCATAGGTGAGCGGATTGTGACATGAAGGGACTGGGGGTTTCTTTGCGGAGGACTAGGGCCGGATTTTCTGTGATAGTCCAAAGGACTTTATACGCGCCTCTCTCTTGACAAGAACAACTGACGCTAACGTTAGCTCAGAAATGGAAGTCCGCTAACGTAAACAATTGGCTTCAAGCACAATGGAGAAGTTCAACAGGGCCAATTTAAAGTGAAAAAACAGTCAGAAAACAGTCCAAAGCAAGCACAATGTATGCTGCAAACACAATGATTGCAATCAGAGCCTTTTGAAACATTCTTCGGTAACCAGATTGTGTTCTGAATGCAGCGGAAATGTGTGGCACCAGGCGCCACGACTTACGAACACACGACATTATACCACAAAGCCTGTAAGGAAACTCACTAAATATAAAGTTCAACAATAACATCTATTAGGGGGAACGTTTACGCTAACGATCGCTACAATGGCATTTTCATCGGGTGAGTGCAACCGCATAGCAACAAATGCTTGGATACGTCTGGGATGAAAGGGCTAACCGGTGTCGTTCACTTTGCTCGTTTTCTTAAGTCAAGTCAAATATAATAAAAACATGAGCTGACCAAAGTGCTTTACAAACAAGGACAGAGCCAAAGAAAATGAGGTCAACAAAACAGACAATAAAACAAACTGCATAAACACCCAGTTCAAGATAGAATCCCAAAGCAATGTAAAAACTAGTACAACAACCATTATGAGAGTCCGCTGAGCGGTCACAGATTATGATGAGCAAACACAACACAGCATTTGAAGAGGGGGACACTTTAGTGCAAACCCTGTTGATATGTCATTTGAATATATACATTACTAAAATGATAACACTGATGCTTTTAACCCCAGAGTATCTCTGGTGCTGACTAGCGACGGTCGCAACCAGGGATGTAAATTTTAAGCACTCGGTTGCCCCAATAGACGATTGTCGTTTGATCATTAATAACGTATGAAATGTGTTGGACTGTTTTTTCCATCAGAAACCTGTTTCAACCACCGACTTGATCGATGTCGACGCAACATCAGAGAAGGCTACACATTAAGGGTTAGAAGACCAGGTCAAGTTACTTGAATAATGAATCGAATAGACACATAATAAAGACTCCATTTTAATTGTGGAGCGCTGTGGACTGTGATCGATTGTCGAACTCAGTCCCCTGTTTTTTAATGTGGTTGTTTTTTATCTGGATTTGTATCATCTGATCCACCTGCTATATGCTGTGTCACTAATGTAAAGTGTATTGGGCCCGCACTGGAAGCCATTAGTCCCCCTGATTTAAATGACAAGTCCATGTGACTATGACTCAGCGGACACAAGGACACGAGTGACGCACATGGTAAAAGCATAGATGGGGGGGAATTGAGAGGATTCTGGGAAAAATTGTTTTTATTTTCTTCTTCGTCAAACAGTAAATGGTAGAGCGTGTACGAAAGAAAGCCCGACTTTCATCTTATTGGGAATTTAACAAGGAGGATGGAGCGACTGCATTCATCAAACCGGTGTTTCGCGGTGAAGTGTCCACTGGGTTGAAAGGAAAGCCTCAGACTCATTACTGTATCGAATGAATGTCCGAGGTTGACCGCGCTGAGGCCATTCATCTCCGCGGTTGCACCTCTGAGCAGCATCACAAAGGTTAAGGTGTGCGGTGTGAGACGTCCACTTGTGTTCGTCTCTGCTGGAGAAGGAGTGCAAGAAACTACCAGAGGTCAGCAGACTTAGCCCGCGCAGAAATCATCAAATATGGCTTCCGTTCATTAGCGCTCATCCAGCCGAGGCTCGCGCCGCAGATCACACTCTGGCTTAGGTGGTTTAGGCTTTGAAACGCTGTTCTGAGAGAAATTCACAGCTTGTCTTGGTTCTTGCCTAGTGTGAGGTTTGAAATCACTTCTGCGAAAAAGGCGTGTGTGGGGAATGTACAGAGCTGCTTAATGAACACACTCATACGGCATGAAAAAGGAAAAGAAAAAAAACAGAAAACAGACTCAAAACAAAACAGATTACAGAGAATAGCTGCAATCTCAAAGGGGCGTTGTTGTTGTTGCCTGAGAGCCTTCAGAGAATAAAAGAGTTTCTGTTACTGTCTGACGCCCGTGACGTTGTTGCTCGTCAGAGAGCGCCGCGCATTAGCACAGTGGCCTCGTTACATTTTATCTGACAGAAACAGGAAGGGGAAAAAAAAAAGAGGGACCTGACAAAGTGTTTCTCTCTGTACTTATCGTAATCAAAGCGAGCCCTCTGCAAAAAAAATCTTACTGTCATGTTTCACCAACTGCCGGAATTTAACAGTTGAACTGCGAGGATTTAACAGCTGAACACGCAAAGGATCAACAAAGTGCAAGTTGCCTGGGTGGATAAGAAAAGGAACAGACGGGGGTAAGACAGGCTGAGGAGGAGGAGGAGGAGGAGGAGGAGGAGGAGGAGGAGGGTAAACAGGTAGATTAGGAGCGTAAAGAAGAGTGGCAGGGGGTCTGAACCACACACGAAGAGGTAAGACAATTTTCACGTGGGTGTGAGTTGATTTCGGGGACTGATGCCCGGGTGTAAAGTCGGCACTAGGACGGAAGCTCACCCCGGCTCTCAGTGTGAACCCTCCCGCAGTGAAGATCTGTAAGGCCCGCTCAGAACGCCTTCTGTGCGAGCGGCCGCTTTTGCCTCACCGCCTTGTCTCTTGGCTGGGGTGCAGAGCGAGGCTTCAGCTAGACTACAAAACACACTCCTCGTACAAGGGTTATGCCCTGATAACCACACACAGTCTTAGTGAGGAGTTTAATTGGCCCGCTGCACGTTTGACTTCAGGGAATGTTTTGACACTGTAGGTGTCAAAACAGGATGAGCTAAAGGTTGGAGGCACAGATATGGAGCGTGCAGCTGAAATCTCGGCCCCCTCAGTCCTCTGAGCTCAATGGCCATAACAGGAAATTTGCATATTGATGAGAATACACTGAAAAGCCACAAGTAAACATTCAAATTAAAAATCAAAAAATGAGGATTATTGGGCTAAATGCAACATTTCCTTTCCCTTTTTTCACATATATATATTAAAAAAACATGTCACAGCAGAGCTGCGTATCACTCGTTGAGGATCTGTATTAGCAAATGCTGCAAAACGCACATACTGCATGTAAAAGTGAATACAACTTCATTATCTTTGAATAAATACATCCACAGAGTAGTCAAAAATCCAATACCGCACAGCAGCAAATCTCTTCCCGAGCCCTCTGACCACTTTGTTGTTTATTTATACCGAAAATCTGGAGAAGTTAAACCACACCGACACCCCTTACATGCCGATCCCTTTCATGTTCTAAGACTGAGCTCTGAAGACATTTTTTATATCCAGCAACAGTGATGCGGAGGGAATACATTTTATTGATTTGCTGTCAGGCTTGGATCAACATGGTCCTATCAGGAGGCTTGGTACACAACAACACAGGCGGCGGACGGCGAGCCGAGCACAAATAGACCAGCAAATGATGATGTGCACCGCGGAAAACACAGAGGTTGACCCCATATCTCACGCAGCCGGCTCAAAAGAAGTCACATCACACAAATCTGCAGCGCTCCGTCGAGCTCACTCAGCTCGTCTTCCCAGACAATTGGCAGCCGGGTGAAAGATATCGTTGTCTGGAGCTGATTTAACTGTGTTAGTAAATCAGATAATCAATACAAAAAACTGAATCACAGCAGCGCACTGCGCTACCATATATCCATCATCATGCTCCATACTGAAAAGTGTAGCATCCGCCAGCAAAAACCACATGGTTTTGCATTTGGCAAACTTTTAAGACAATCCTGAAGATCTATAAAACTAAACTCCCGAACAAGAACTTGCACAATGTTAGCACAAGTTGCACCAGTCTGAGAGCACTGTTTACATGTGGAGAAGAAGTGCCTCCGTATTTCAGCCTGCTTTTCACCTCCGTTACACTGAAATGCCTGAGCAGCAGGAAATCAGTGAAAATCTGATCTGAAGTCTTCTTCAGCTTGCGGTCGGGGTTCGTCTTTTGCTGGAGTGGTTTGAAAAGACAAGTTTTGAGATGTGAGAAAACTTGTCTTTTCAAACCAAGTTTACCAGTTCAACTTGAACCAAGTTCAAGTTTAGTGATAATACAAAATTTAATTTTGTCAAAGTTAGAGAAATTTGTCTTTTTCTGACAAAGATTTATGTGACAAGATTTCCGATACTTGTGTGTTAAAGATTAATCAAATGAGATTTATTTAATAAAATCAAAGTGTACAGACAATAATAAACGTGTTTCTTGGCTTGGGTTAGTAACTTCTTTGTGTCTCTGCAGTGGTGACTTCAGGAAGTGGTCATCTGTTTTGTACAGATTAAAACAAGATTTATTGCGTATATGAGTGATGTGCTTTTGTACAGATTTTGTAACTGTTGTGCTGTTTCCTCCTGTTTCTAGTCTTTCTAACCAGCTGCTGGCTGCAGCCTTGCGTTTTAGTAAAACTGACCTTCTAAAAACAAGAACAGACCAACAACAACCAATATGAATACCATCATAAATAGAGTTCATAGAAGGTGTGGTGTCAAAGTGCTTTGTAACAAGTCGAAGCATAGA
This sequence comes from Diplodus puntazzo, assembly GCA_963678695.2. Classification (NCBI taxonomy): domain Eukaryota; kingdom Metazoa; phylum Chordata; class Actinopteri; order Spariformes; family Sparidae; genus Diplodus; species Diplodus puntazzo. The sequence continues at coordinate 11,005,450 of OZ023166.1, read as the reverse complement.
AACTAGAAGCAGATTCTCCGAATTCAGTACACACCCTGCAAACAAAATCTAACTTTGGGTACTAATAACGTAGCTTGAACTTGAATTTGAACTCGAGTTTAGGCCGAGATAAATGTATTACTCGAAATTACTGAAGTGATCCTTAAAAAAAGATCACTACAATACACTCATAGAGAATGCATGAGAAGCCCGTCCTCCGTCTCAGCGCTAACAAGGTGAACAGTGTTCATGTGGTCTTCCAGAAGGTCCTCTTGTACTTATTTCAATGCCGCATCACGTTGCATTGTGCTGAAGCAATGGTTGAGTGGGATTCAACCTCCTTGCTGGACAGACTCGAGTGTTTTTTCTTCTCAGAAGCCCTCCTTATCATTGGCGTTCATCGAAAATGAATGAGAAGGCTGTGTGTTTGTCGCAGTGCTATTGTCAGTCTGGACACGACCTTAGTGCTCACGCACCGTCACAGTGTTGCCACAATGTTTCATTTTTAACACCTGCTCACAATGCGCACCTCATTCAGCAGACACGCAACCTTGACCCGTTTGCTTTACATGCAGGATCACCTGTTCCGCTGCTGTTCCCTCCCGCTCGTCGTGTGCGGCGAACTTCACGCTTTCCCTTTAAACAAGGGCAAGGTTCCCTTTTCCTACCCCCCCATGTTCTATACCGACCAAATCACCTCTTCTTCTTCTTCCTCCCTCATCGATTGCCACCCCAACATCACAGAAAACACTCCATCCATTGTGAGTGGCGGGTAAAGGAATGACGGAGGAGGATAAATCGATGCGAGTACATTTGGCAGTCATTCCTTTCCTCTAACCTTTCATCCTCTCCACCAAGAGGCCAAATCAAAGGCCGGTCATCAGCAATTCCGACCATGCGGAAGGAATTGTTGCGTGTTTTTTTTTTTTTTTTTTTGGAATTGGAAAAGCATTTAACTTTTTTCTGCTATCGTCAATACGACGGCAAAACATTTATCTTAATATTGAACAAATAGCGCGTAATGACTGCGATGTCATGTCCTGTCACACAATGAATTTTCCTTGGTTAAAATGATTTCTTACATCTATCTCGAACACATTTAAATTCAATCTTGGTTGTGACTCATTTAATATGTGCATAGTGATTAACATGTATTGACTGGAGGAGGATCTCCCCCCTCCACGCATCCTGCAAATACAGGTCTCAAAGAATGACCAAGACCTGGGGAGTTTGACCTTTTCAGTGGGTGGGGGTGGGGTCACCGCCAGCCCGGTGAATCCCTCGAGGATCAGATGAATGTATTACCAGGCGCCGTGATTAATTACTAACAGGTCCTACAGCAAATTGCTGCCACAGATGACAGCTCGTGTGATAACGTTTCTTATCTGTGACCTCTATCGCCCCTTCCATAAGTCACCCAGATCACAGAGCCCTGATTTAGACCGTCTTTCATGGACGGTATTAATGGAGCCATTGATGTTAAATGATTGATTCTTAAAGAGGAAATTAGAACCCTTATTTTTTTTAGGGCATATTACATGTTTAAAGTCCTAATAACCTAACAGTCCTAATAACACCACAACAGCCGTCCAGTACTTCCTACTTCATGTTAATACAGAGTATGTAGCTTTAAACCAGGATGAATGGTTGTTTTTCTGGTGTGGACGGTCTGAAGAATTTTACTTTCCTGTTTTGTTCCATGTTTTTTTTTTTTTTAGCTTGACATCTGTATTATCACCGTACACTCTGAGATCTTCACTAGAATCCAAAATGATGCTCTGTGGGGTTTTTGTTGTCCACGCAACATGAATTTGGAATGAATGAATCTGGAATGAGAGAGCCACCGGCAGGTCAGCGGAGTCGAAGAAGGATGAGAAAATACAACCGACGAAGCACGTACGCCGACATCCATATTAAAGTGTGCATAACTTATGAGATCACTTTCTAGTCTGTCCACACACGTATTACGGAATATGTGGCAAAACAAACCCACCCCCCTGGAAATGCTTGTTTGAGCATCTTTGGGTTTTCGTGTGTACAGAGATATTTATAAAAGATATTTATTGGGAATGCAGGATATATATATGGGACCAATACATTGGAAATTGATATTATCAGCTATTTATCATATCAGGGAAATTCTGTCCGATGAATAGAGCTGAAAATATGAAGCTAACCTGCTTTCATAGACTTAACAAGCTAGTAAGGAAGAAGAAGAAGAGGAAGAAGAAGAAAAAGAAGAAGATAATTGTCAGTTATCCTACTGGTAATTAACTGTTATTGGTATAAAGTAAAAATATGCATTTAGAAAAAAACATCTGTGCAGACAAAGCCGAGTGAAAACAAATATTATTTTAATAATTATGCATACATTATCTTCAAAACCATTGTTTAAAGTCCTTGGGTAAAAGTTCGGCTCGCCCAAAACGGCAAAGCTTGTTCATCATCCCGACTGCGGTAGAAACCGCGTCTATTACAGAAGCTCAAGGGTTACGTGGTGAAAAACAGTCCATGTACTCTCAGTTGTGGACAGTATATTTATGAGGAAAAACATTTTCCATTACTAACCTGAAGACTAATGGCCAGCGCTGTTGCTAGGAGAAGGCAGCTGAAGCCTTGTGTACAGGAGCACATCTCATCTCCTCCTCAAGGAAGTCACACTCGTCTATAAAAAACACAAGACAACCTCTATTATTCATCTGAATAATTATTTTATAACTTGCCATTATCAAACCGAGTGAAGAGGCTCTAATGTGAGCTCATATGCAATTCCATGAAATAGTAAATGGAATATTAAGGCAGCATGAAAGCCTAAATGTATCGCTTTAGAGCTTTATAAGTGATATTTGCGTCTCTGTGGATTCATACGGCTAATGCGTCGAGAAATCCCGGGGCGACAGCAGCGTCGGCACACGGTGACTCAGTCCATAGGCAGTGGAGTAGCCATAACAATAGAGAATAGGGCAGATGAAGGTTGCATGTAATTACACCTACCCTCAGGCTTAATTAGGTCACCCTTAAGTGAGTGTTGTGTGATGGTGTGCCTGTGTGTGTGCGGCCCCGCGAGCGAATGTGTGTGTGAATGCTATCCCCAAACAGACCAGAGGTTTCATGAGTCACAGCATCAAGGTGAATATACAGGAGGCTGCTGAGACGTGCCTCTCTGTCCAGCTGAGAGAAAAATGGCTCAATGCCATTTACAATTTTTAGCCTTACCTCTCGTTTTTTCTGAGTTTTAACAAGGGGGACTGATGGAAATCTTAAACCCTGAAATGGGACAGCCCCTTCAGGACCGTCATACGTCATCGGTAGTGGTGGTGTTGTGCATGTGAACAAACGCAACTGGACGTTTTCAGTGCGACGTCTTCGGCTGTGGGGATTTCACTTGCACTGCCGTGACAATCGTGGTACTGTCACGATGCCGTTCATCTGATGGAGAAAGAGAAAGCATGGGTGCTCAAAACTCTTTCACAACTTCATCCCATCGATCACGTCGTCACAAAAAAACAAAAGAACACTGTGTCAATAACTTGCCACTAGCCCTGCTCCTACCCTGCCGGTCTGCACTGATATTACAGCAGTGAAACCAAGTGCAGCTGGACTTTACTTGTATTTTGGCCTCATATGCTATGAAAAGGGCTAGCTAGCTATGGTGACACCAACAGACTAGTAACCACTGTTTTATGTTTCCTATAGAGAATAGGACCGTAATGCATTGAGACGACAGAGTTATCATAACTCTCAGGTTGAAGTGTGCCTCTGAAAACCTCCATTTGGAGAAACATGTAGCCCTACCACTCTATCCCAACAAGAATTGGTACCCTTAGCGTGAGCATGCAAAATGGGGGAGTAGGGCTCAGTGGTAAGGACATGGGGCTTACTGGGATTGGGCCCAAATCTGGAAAAACATACTTGAGTCAAATCCAGATTTGTAACTTTCTTTGGGATGCAGTGTTCACATGGAATGTGGTTATTAAAGGGCAGTTCATCCTAAATCAGAAATACATGTATTTTTTTTTTAACTTAACTACACCTGCTAACCATGTCCATAGTTTCTGGGGAGCAACAATACTGTTTTCTTTTTGTTTTATTTGAGTGAAGGCAGACATATCTGCAACTTACACCATAACAGTCTAGATGGATAAATGGCACTACAGGAACGAAAAATCCTTTTTCTGATTTTAGGGTGAACTGTCCCTTTAATATGCCTGCGTGCACATCTATCCACATGTTGGATCGCTGCTTGTTGTCTGTGCTGACGAGTCTCTCACTCCTCGACATCGCAGTCAGTCTGCGTCATCTTTACGGGCCACCTGATTACATTATCTCAACGTCTGAGCACGGAGCCACTTTAGTTTACAACTGCCAGCAGACTGCTGTACTGCGAGGCGTCATCGTGGATTTGACTGTTTCATCTTATCGCCAGTCATGGAAGTTTAGAGCTTATCGTCACGTTGGGATTTTTTTGTTTTTAAACTGCTGTGTGACTCCATTTAAAGAAAAGTCAGTTAACAGTGAACAGATACCTGCATTGAAGCGCACTCTTTGCACAAGTGCTTACCCATATTTCTGCAGCACACACTGGTAGTACAGTTGTGGCATCGTTTTTATTTATAATATTCTGTTGAAATCTAGTTAGTGTTTAGAGCACCTTTATACACAAGTCCAGTCCACTCCTACGTACCACTGTCAAATAAAAAGTGTTTTCAAGCGTTTTCCAGATCCATTTTTAACTTTCTCTTTTTCTGAGGACATAAGACAAAGTACTTTGGTAATAAAAAACCTGCTTTTTTAATTTAACCAAGTATCCTGTATCATAAATACATGTCTGACATTTGTAGAGCTGTCCACTTAAATTCAAAATTCCCCAAATCAGAGCACTTTTAAACACATTAAAGCAACATAATGCAGAAATTGGCATTTTGTGTACGATCTGGCGCTCCCCACAGTTTCTGAGTGCAACAAATGCAAATCCCAGGCCTGTAACTGTCTGATGTAATGTAAGCGCCGACTTTAAACAAAACTCATTACGTCATAACAATGTCATGTGTTGAAAACGTGGATATTGAAGTAAAAATGTATGTAACACGGTGATCCTACCCTCTCACTGAAGTTACAGAGACACAACTCACCCTGTTAAAAGACACTTATTCAACTTAAACATAACTTAAAAAAGAAAAAAACGTGTTTCAATGGTTTCCAGCATCTGTACGAACTCCGTTTCTAATCTCATCCTGCACCTCGGAGTGACTAAAAACTTCACACCGAACTTCTTTTCAGGATTCGGTCGGTGTATCGACTCTTTTCAGATACTGTCACCGCTGAGAAAATGGCTGGAGCAACTCATTTAATCATACTGAAATTATTCCAAGGTGACATTACAGCCTGCATTCCACATGTTATGCTGTTTTTTTTTCTTCCTTCCACCACTTCCATTTTTCATTGTCATTTTAAACTGTCAACCTTGTGTCCTGCGCTCTCTCTCTCTTCCCCCTCTCTTACTGTGTCCTTGATATAAGTGCCCACTGCTTCTGTCTGAAAACACCATTATTGCAATGCACGGCTGTTTGCTGGAGAGAGAGAGAGAGAAAAAAAGAAGAAGAGGGAGAGTGAGAAAAAGCTAATGATGTTGGCTTGAGCGCAGAGCTAATTAAAATTCTATAAATATGGTGGAGGTAGGTGGCGTGATGGATGTAGTCTGTCAGAAGTCCGGCGAGCGGGGAGGTGCGCGGAGATGTCCGGTCGATCAATACTCGCATAGAGAATGCATGACACTGCATATGCATTTAATGAACCAACAGTTTTATCTGTTAATTACACACCGGGACGCGCACCTTCACATTCCTCACACTGCGCTAAAACCTTTCCTGGCTGTCCAGATAATGGGCCGAACCATTTCACACAACAAATCTGCAAACTGCGGGAACATTACTCTAATTTTTTTTTTTTTTTTTTACCCGCTCACTTTATCTCCCCCTCTCCTGCCTGCGCTTTCATTTGTTGTAGGTAATTCTCCACGCAACACACTCCGCGGCGTATCAGTAAATGTAATGCATTTTCTTCTTTTGTCCCCTTGACCACCTATTTTAGAGGAGCATCGACATTCATTCTGCAAACTGCTGTATCTCTGGGAAAAAAAAAAAGGGAAAAAAAAGCCAGAAGTTTTCTCAGTGTGCTCGGTAAAAATTGTGAGGCAGGCAGACAGAGGTAGGGTGCTGGGTATGGGTTAATTGGCCTAACGCGTCATTGTTGGTAAATGGAGTAATAAAACCCTCATGTTAAAGCCCACGCAGCAATCATCTTCAGCAGCTGAAGAAAAAAAAAACTAAATTTTACTGTCCAAACTCAGTCGGGAGTGCTTATGTAAAAGCGAAACAAAGCAATACTTCAATGCCTCTCTCTGCACATCCAGAGCCACGACCGCAACGAGATAATTGCTGGTGGTGGGGTCGTAAAAATATCTATCTATCTATCAATGCTTCTGTTACACTACAACTAATTCTTCTTTTCAGAAGAACTTTAGTGCCATTTCAGCTTATGGCTTTCAAAAATCCTGCGGAGAAAGCCGCTGTATAATCCCTTATTACAGGGAGAAATCCTTCTGTGATGGTGAATTATTTTTTGAGAGTTAAGCTTTGAATATTATCTCACGCAAAAGTGGTTTGTTGTGGGGTGAGGAGGTGCTGCTGGTCGCAGACAGTTATGTAATTTACTGTGAAACGTAAATAACGGATAGAGGTGAAATATTGACCTTTGCCATGTTTTAGCTGCCGCTCACCGGTCGAAAAACCAGCTGTTCCACATCATCTACTCACTGGCTAAAGTTACCATTGAAACCTACAACGACTATGAATAATGACTGTGCTGTCTATACATACCTGTAATATTTCATTTGTTTGCTCTAGCACAGAGGACCTGCTTCATAATCTTCTTATATCTATATACATGTAATCATCTTACGTGGCCTGTCCTCTTCCAGGTCACCGTGGTGGAGAGGAGGTTCCACTTCAGTCGGCCTCCTGGATCCACACTCACACTCACATTATCTTGATCTGGGAGGGGGGCTGGGGGCTTTTTTCTTATTCAAATCAGGGATCTGAGGGCAGAGGGTGTCATTCACTGTGCAGACTGTAAAGCCAACTGAGGCAAAGTGACTTGAGATTGTGAGCTGTGTATATAAAATTGACTTGACATGCCCAAAGTTGGTCCGTAAGTTATCAAAATAAAACATAAAAAAAATCAATATTCATGTGCACACTACGATTCAATTGATGCATTTTATTAACAACAACAAGGAGCAAACTCTGCCTTTAGCATGTTGCTTTATCAGATTTTCCTCCGTCCTTGTCATTGTTAATAAAATAACGTCAAATAGTATTCTGGAGTGCGCTGGAACTCTGGTCAGTTCTGTCCTGGACGCACCCAGGAGAGAAGCACTGCTGTGCACAGGACATCTATTATCTAATACTTTTTGACAATAATAATAAAAAAAATTATTATGTTTATGTTTTATTATTTTGTGTGAGGTAAAACTCCCTTTTAACTATCTAGTATCCCTCATTAATCAATCTTTTTTCAAAATCTAAAAAAAGGGCCAGTAGAGTGACTCTGTGCAGGACGTCAGTCAGACCTGAGAACTTAAAACTGAGTTGGGCCATTTAGCATCTTAACAATACAAGCGAGGGGACTCTGGGATGGTGACTCAGCCGCTGTGAACGCCTCGGCTGCAGTCAACGCAATACAAAAGGTGTATGTTTTTAGACCATGTCCGCCACTGAGTTACAGTTTCGGCCCTCCACTGGAAAAAGCCTTTGCCTGTGTGAATTTTCCAAAATGAACTTGAAATTAGGTTAAAGTGACGACTTTCATCTTCAATTTCAGCATGTTTGCATCCACATCAAAGACTTATTATTACCTTTTTTTATTCACATTTAAAAAAAAAGGTTCCTACAATGTTCACCTCCGCCCTTAAAGCGGCTCGAAGGCAACGCCTCACATCTCACAGCTATCGTTCAATTCCACATGCGGCATACTGAGCGCAAAGTCTTCAAAATTGTCCACTGTAAGTTACCTGTGACATACTGTACGTGACGCACATACAGTACTGGAGGTTTCTTAAGCTGCAATAGCAAAGATATGGCGAGCGAGGGGACTCTGGGACGGTGACTCAGCCGCTGTGAACGCCTCGGCTGCAGCCAAAGAGCGGGGCGCCGGCGAAAAGTTACTATTCTTCCTGCAATTCTTTCAACACGTCTCCCCTCGGCTTACATTATCAGAGGAGTATCTTGACAGCTGCCAGAACACCACTCATGTACGATATGAAAGCTTTCATTTTTTTATTTTTTGGTTTTTACATCAGCACATAGTAGGGGCTGGCAAGCAGAATCCCTAATAAGACTCGATAAAAAACGTTTCCCATTTATCGCCGGATCTTAGCTCGTAAAGCTGGGACCGGCCCTGCGTAATCTCGAATTGTGATAAAGAGATAAAAACAAATGAATAAATGAGTAAACGCTGTTTTTTCAGGAAGCACTTCTTTCACCATTATGTTCAGACACACAAACAATACAATTTGGACTGCAGTAATGTTGTGTGTTTAATGTTGGTGAATGTGGATTTTAACATTTTCTGGATTACGTCTTTCTGTTTAATTCTCTCACAGTTTCTGTATCATTTTGTGATGGTGATGTTTTCGTATTCTGTGGGACTTTCCAAATCTTCCACTCTCTTTCTCTTTCACTCTCTCCCTCTCTGACTGACACACACACACACACACACACACACACACACACACACACACACACACACACACACACACACACACACACACCCCGAGTGCAGTGACCTCCGGACCATTAGGTCGACCTCTTAAAGCCCTCTCCACAGCTCTCTCCAGCCCTCTTCCCGTCAGTACAGTTTCTGTTTATTTTTAACTCCGGCAGCTGCAGTTTGTCTTTTCTCTCACTCTCGGCTGAAACTCGGACACACTGTACATCCAGATGGGCTCCGATGGAGGAGGCAAAGATAACATTCCTCGGCTTAAAGACACTCCTCCCACGAACGAGCAAGAGGATTTTGGGTTTTTGTATGCAGTGCCGCCGGTAGTCATCGACAACAAAAGATCTTGTGTGTTTTTGTTCTACGCAGCAGGGGCGCTGTTTTTCTGCTTAACTAGTGAGTCATGAGGCATTAAAGGTGAGCAACATGTGCACCTCCTGTGGACAAAAGAGGATGATAAACATACAAATATAGTCCTATAAAACAAAATGGAAAAATGAATACAAAACTACACAAGTCACTGCATGGAAGCACTGGGACTCATACAGTGTGTGTACAACATAAGCGTTGCATCATGGTTGTTTGGCGGCAGATGCAGCGGCAAGGAGCTCCTTCCGATTTTGCTTCTTTTTTTTTTTATTGGCGCTCGGCGCCAGCACGCAGTCAAAGTTGACAGAAAGACTCCTAGATGTTGAACATCTAATATAAAGGAGTTTAGGAACTTTCACTTCGTTATGCAACCCTCCGCTGTAGTGAGTCAAAACACTTCATGCTGGAATATTCACCCTGCTTAGCAGATCAGAAAACTCGCCTGTGGCAAAAAAACCAAAAACATACCTGTCCATCAATTATTATTCTTTCCACGGCAGGAATATCGCTCCATCTTTTGTTAAAGTGGACAGGTGAACGGGCAGAATCAACCTGCATGGGGTGGAAATCTGGGCCTCGTCTGTGGCAAATCGCCAGGGAGAACAGAGGGAAGATCAGCTGGCTGATGGTTTAGCTGGAGGCAGGTCATTTTACAGAAAAGCAGGTCTATACTACCTGGAGCAGGTTAGTCAACTAGGTGCAGGGCCATATCTCCACCATTATTGTCCCTGGTTGGTGAGTTGTTTGTCCAGAGGCAGAGATTATTTCTGCTACGCAAGGCAACTCCGCCTGTTCGGCAGGCTGTTCTTTTAAAAAGCAGAGCAACAGGGCACGAGGGCTGATTCTTTCAACAGCCGTAGCCAAAGTTCCATTTTCTACACGGGGTTTGGACACAGAAAAGCGGTTCAGCCATCGCGGTTACTGTAGGTGTCTTGACTTCACGTTCCTGCAGCAAAAGGAATCTTGCTTAAAATGGCGGTCGGTGGAGTTGATAATGGATACTGCGGGCAACCTGCGGAATAAGAAAGCCACAGGCAATTAGGAGAGGTGCCAAAGAGGGCTTACTGCACTCCATTATGTGCGAGTGGGGTCCAAATTAAAATCTAATTTAAGGTAGCATCAAGATTTAAAAAGAAAAAAAAAGAAAAAGTGTGTTTCATTTCTTCAATTTGCGCAACTATTCCATTCCATTAGACATGTAATTTCTGCTCATCAGACACTGGGTGAAATTGGTGCCCCTAAGGAGAGCTTTTTTCATTTAAAGTAATTAGTCCTGGAGAACGGGGATGAGCAAGCATGCAAGCATGTGTGCATTTCTGTACATGTGGAGGGAGAGAAGAGGAGACGGAGAAGAGCAGGGGAGATTGCGATAAGGAGACACTAATTATTTTGTGATTTAGTTTTGAGGGATTGATTCCAGTGCATCGTCCTCCGAAGTAATGGCTAAAATCTCTTGATGGTTGGTTCAATTCAACGATCGTGACTGACGTGAGACCTTTACACGATTTCCTCTCTTTTTTTTTTACAGCTTTAGGCTCCACTTGTGTGTCTCTGCAGGTCGCACCTGCCTTTATTGTTCGCCTCTCTCAGTTGACACTAAGGAAACCTTCACCCATCACAGAAAAAATGTTCTGTACTGTATTGACAAAGAAGTGAGATCCTGCAGAGATGGCCTGACTGCTGCCTACTCACTTACAAAGCTTATTAGACTGACTCACTATGTGGATGACGATCCCCATGCCCATTTACCAGCATCCAGAGGCTATCTAGGCGGGGTGACCACGGTGGGTGGGCAGATCTGAGTTTCACCCTTTGTCCTCAGCCCACCAGCCTCGACTCTTGCCTGGAATTATTGTGCTCCTCTCTGTATGGGGCTTCACTGATCCGGGCTTGTGACTCACATTCAAAACAGGGAGAAACAAGTTAAAAGACTAGCTTAAATTTCATAACTGATCTAATTGTCTGACCAGATGAAGCTGTTCACCAGAGACCAAAGAACTGCACAACAGTGAAGCGATTTGCTTGAAATAGAAAGCTCATCTAAAGAGCTCTGACATCTGCGTGATCCCAAAAAACGAGGGCACCTCCGCAGAGCAGCTGAATTGAGTAGCCACGGAAGAAATACCCACAAATACCAATTAGAGCGGCTGCACAAACAGAGAAATCACAAGGATGAGATTGTTTTTATTTTCCAAAGAGAAAGTGGTGAAAATGTTATAACCTAAAATCTTTTTTTTTTCTTTTCCGCCTTTTTTCTCATCAAAGTGCAACAACTGAAAATTCTTGCATCACGATTTCAACACAAACTCCTTTGACCTGCAGGCACAAACAGGCAGGTTAGAAGGGAAAAGCCTGCGAGTTCTGTTCTCCCTTACAAGGTTATTAAAAATCAGAATTATTGGCAATTAAAAGATTGGTCTTGATGGTCACACTAATGCATATGGGGCTGCAAAACGAATCAACTGTTTTATGGCTCTGTGCAGTATCAAAATCGCAGGAAGCTGCAATTATTTGACAAAGGTTTAATGTGACAAACAACATTATAATGAAGTACTGCAGCGCTGCAGAGATGCCCTGAGATACAAATCTTCTGTGTTTGTTTGGTACGGACCCCAACAAATGTCACTTCAACAGGATTTCACTAATTCTTCTGGCAAAAAAAAAATGGAAATTGTGATACAAAAATGATCATTCCATATAATTGTACATCATATCGCAACCGCAATATGATTTTTAGACCATATCCTACAACCTTAGAGAATGGCATCAGTATTTTTATATTTCACATTATCGATCATCTGCGGGGCACGACAGCAGCAGCTTTTTATTGTGTAGACAAGTAGAAGAGGATAAACTGTCCGTACATCCACAAGCACAAACATAACAGCACTTGGAGACACTGAGCTCAGTTCATTCAGACCCTTCTACCCAGTTTACAATAAAGACCAGCTCTCAACTAAGAGCATTTTTGGCATACCGTAAACATCAGTTTAAAATGTTCGATACATTTCAAGGCTACACAATTTAAAAGAAAAAGTTTCCCCACGCACGTTCTTTTCAGTCTAAAGACAAAGAAACAGTATTCTTCCACATTCAAAGGTATTTTTTTGTGAGGGTGTTCTTTCATGTTCCACGAGTTCAAACGCAGAGTGCTGCAATTAGCGAACAAAGCATGAAAGGCTCGAGCATTTACTCAAACCGCAGGTATCGAACGTAGTCGTTTAAAAATTCTTTCTCTTGCTAATCCTAGTTTTCACACACCGTGTCACCACCGGTTCCCCTGTGCGCTGCAGTGGTTGTCACTGCTTCTGGGGGTCGAGCTACCGGCAGACACGAGTGTTACAGCATAGCGCACGGGTGTTGCCAGCCGTCTCCTTTCACCTGCTGGCGACGAGTTTCACCAGAAGTGCCCGAACACATGAGAGGCTCTCGCTATCTCCCACGTTTGCACTCACAACTATGCAGGCACCCAACGAGGAAGGCCGCCAGCAAACACCATAAAATGTTTCCACTGCAACGCACAATAAGCTGGAGGTACCGCCAGCAGGAATCATTTTTGTTGAATTTATTCCCACTCAGTGATATCAAACTTAAATAGTAAAATAACACATGTCAACTGCATGTCACAACAAGTTTTGTGAGCCGCTGGCCTGCGATCAGGAGTCTTGGTGGTTGCCACTTTGTGAGACCAAAAAGTAAAAATGACTGAGTTCTACAATATGCACCCAGCATATTGTACTGTCTGTATATTAGTGCCTGCAATGTTTACATTAGCTAGCTAGCGTTAGGAACGTTAGTATGTATATGCAGGTTTTTTAAATGCCAGTAGATGTCTGCAGCAGCCAGCAGATGAGTTTGACTTACACAGCAGAAGGCAGCTCTGAGATCAGTGACCACGCTGCGATGGAACATTTTTTTTTAATTCAGTCCCTCTTTCAATAGCAACACTGACTGAATGATGTTTGAGTGCTGCTGCAACGGATACGACTGGAAATGACTTACGCGTGAACAACCTTTAACCCTTGTTGGGAAGATCGTAATAATGATGCTTTGGGTTTTCAGACTTGTCAAGTACTGAACTGCCACTACAGAAGAGTTGGGAATGGGACTCAAAATTCAGCAATTTTAGTTCAACAAGCATTCTTGCTCGTTGAACAGGCGGCTGTAGGAGATAGAGCGGGTCCTCTTGTAATTGGAAGATCGCTGGTTCGATTCCCGGCTCCCCCCCAGCTGCGTGTCGAAGTGTCCTTGAGCAAGATACTGAACCCCAAATTGCTCCTGAGGAGCAGTTGCATGGCAGCCTCCGCCATTAGTGTATGTATAAGTGTGTGAATGGATGAATCTGACAAGTGTTGTGAAGTGCTTTGAGCGGTCAGAAGATTGGAAAAGCGCTATGGAAATTCAAGTCCTCTGCACCAAAAGAAAAAAAAAAAAGGGGGTGAAAATGAGTGTGTCCACCTGGGCATCATTTTTCTATCACAGCTGATCCGTGTGGGTAAGTACCTGTGACTGCTGCGGAGTCATCTGACCTGGGAACGAATGCCAACCGTACCCTTAACCACGGAAAACACAAGCCATATGTCAGCGGTGTTTTCTTGTCTGGTGTGAAAAGGGTATTTGTAAAAGGTGAAGCACCAGAGTAAATAATGAAGTGATAATTTAACTGAATTTAATCTTACTGGAGTAGGGTTTTAGCTGTGGACTGATGCACTGGAAAACTATAAGCACATTCACTGTCTGTAGCACCGACCACTAACTCCCATGTAAAGGAAAGCAGAGAGTGGGAGGGCCGGCCACATGGAGCAACGTGCTCAAATAACACACCCGTCAGCGCAGGCTGCCCTGCCAGTTTGATTAAACTATGTACATCGACAGGCCTGCACCCCAGAGGCCTGGGATAACAGAAGGGCATGGCTCGATGGAGTGGGTAAAGGGTATACACTGCTGCCTTTTACCATTACTTTCCACTGCAAGTTTGTGTCAGAGTGGAAACACAGACACGGGCAGGCACAAGTGGTAAGATCTCAAGTGCATTTCCGTGGCGTCAGAGCTGTGAGAGTGTACCAGCTGGTCTGTGAATGTTTTAGACCCACTGCGCTGCTGATGAATCTCTGCTCAGCTGTCTTACCAGGGAGCGTTTTTATCAACCGTGCCACACCTGCGAAACCAGATATTCTCAAAATCCATCTCTCTCTCGCCCATGTTGAAGTTAAAGAGGACTCCCTGTAGAATATTGCATGATGCCGCCTGAACCAGGCTGGGAGGCCTGACCCAGATATGGCATCCCAGCGTCGCACACACAGCAGCCAGGCAATATCAGTTAAGCTCGACATCTCTCTCACGGCAGCAGACGGCTCTTTCTTTTTCCCCGTTTCTCCTTCCAACACCTCCCCCACCCCTCCTTTCCCTCCTTTAAGAAAAAGTGTGGAGAGCCACAGAAAAAAAGCTCTCCGGGGGAATAAGAATGAGAAGTTTGCAGAAAGAGTTCGTGCGTGTGAAGAAAAATGTGCAAGCGTACACCAAACAGTGAGGCAGTGGAGATATTGCTCCCGTTGTTCAGCAAATTTGCTTTTTTACAGTATATAATTACGGTAATTATAGCAATGTTCTGGAAAACCATTGGGAGAATAATAGTGTTCATTTACATCAATGGCAACGCTTTAAAGGGTTTGAGTCTCCTAGGTAAAAATTAGCAGCTCTGGTGTTCCTCTAAATGCAATAAACGGCTCCGGTATTTCTCCCTTTTAACATTTCAGAGCGTTTTCTCTGCAGACGGCACATAAAAAATAAAAGCTGAAATATGGCTTTTTTTGGTGGTGGGGGGGGGGGGTTGAGCAAAGTGAAGGTGCCGCCTTTGCGTCTGCAAGCTCAAATGATCCCATTTTGGCCGAGGTGTTGTTAAGTTAGTATCGACGGCGAATGACCTTCGCTGAGGCTGCGCCACCGGAACCCTTTTTTTTTTCCCCCGCCCTTGCAACTGACTCCACAGTGAAAAAGAAAGGGAGACAGACACTGAAGTACGCGCCAGTAAATCAGTAAATCCAGCCGGGGCCACTCAGAGTGAGGAGCGCGAGGGGTAAGAAGGGGGCTAATTTATCAGCATTAAGTCAAATAAGGAAGAGATAGGGAGGAGTGGTGGTATAGTGCAGGGCTGGCGGTGAGCAAGGGGGAGACGGGGAGTGTGGGCTGAGTACACATCAGTAGGACGAAGGCATTTAAAAAGAAGACATCAATAGATAATGACTTCATCCCCTTCATCTCCAAGTAAGTGTACAGCGGCTCGCGGCACCCCCAACAGGCTTTTCAGATTCTTTCAAAAAGAAGACAACGGAAAAACTGACTGTACACTGGAGAGCGCCTCTTTAAATCAGTCCTCCCTCTTTTAATTTTCACCAAAATGGCCTGTATATACAGAAAATGAGATTATGTTCGAGCAATCAAAAAACAGCAAAGAGGATTCATTCATGTCAGGCTAACACAGATTTACTGCCTCTCTCTGCCTTGTCTCATGCACACCAGATAAATACAACTCTCTCTCTCGCTAACACACACACACACACACACACAGACGCTTGAAAACGCGCACGCCTCTGCTCCTCCACCAGAGTAAAAGGGACCGCCATTGATAGCGGCCGTGACAGATTCGTCAGTGGGTGGTGGGTGTGGGTGAGCTGATGTAGTGTGCGTGGGTGGACTTGATTTAGTAGACACTGAAGCTCACCGCAGTGAGACATGATGGCACTGCCGGGGGTATAAAATTGTCCAAGTCTAAGTTAAAGTCAGCATAAGATTATAGCTCTTCATCCTCAACTAGTCTTTATTCTTGCTTTTGGTACACTGTTATTTAGTACCTTTGCTGCTCCTCATGAGTTCTCGTCCTCTTTAAGGTTTCTTTATTTTAGTACGCCATTGTTCTTTTTAACTTTATAAATCTCTTCTTGTTGAGGTGGTTTTTGTGGTTGGAGAGAAGAAAATAATGAGAAACAAAAAAACATTCTTTTGAATGTCTGAAATTTGCTGTCACTAGGTCTGGTGTTGATGTTCTTCTGGGAAAATAGCAGCTTTTATAGCAGGGAAGGAAAAAAACCCTGCATTTCCCAGTATTCCCTCAGGCCAAATCAGCAACTGTGTACATCTCATAATCTATGAAGGAGTGACGAGGATCTTCAACTGTTTGTCGACTAGATTACATAAAAACTACTAAACTGATCTCCATGAAAACCTGGGTGCACGGCAGCATGGAACTGTGGTGCTCTGGTTGCTGCAGCATCCCCTAAAACAAGTCGTTATATCAAAGACACAGATATCACTTAAACAAATGGACACTATATTTTGTACATAAAGATAAAATTATAAAACGTCATTCATGATATGATGTATGCCGATTTAACGAGATGGCAGAATAATTAGGTTAAAGTTTGCAGTCTGTTCTATAGCAGAACGTTCTCAAAAAACAGCATTATTCTGGTCATTACTATTAATAGAAAAAACATGAATGTCACTGACGTCATTGTATAGACTGACCCCTGACTTCCTGCATCCTTGCTTGGATGGAGGATGGGTCTCTGCCCCAAGAAGTAGAGTTGATTTTTTTTCTTCATATTCCTCAATAGGGTGCTTTTTTTATCATTGCCATCACTTTCTCTGTGAATTATGCATGGATCTCTTTTTGTGACCTATTTTGTATTTATTTTTGATATACGTACATCAACACATAACTAAGAAATATGATGACATATCAAGAGGTACATTATCTAAATAAAGAGATTATTTTTACCTTATCTTATTAAACTAGAATTATAATTTGAGTGATATAATTAAAAGAACAAATGGAAGTTGATGAAAAGAAAAACAGGCACATTTAGGTGGCTTTTTTTTTTCTTCCTCTTACTGAATGCGCTTCAGATGTTTTTAATCATTTATATGCCTTACATAAAGCACTTTAAATTAACCTTGGTTTGAAAGGTGATAAACACATAAACTCGCCTGCCAGGAAATATAATTACTGTAAGACATTCTTACAGAGGTATGCAGGTTTTAAGTGGATTATTCACCATTCAATACATCTTATGGATTTAATGGAATGTCCTGCTTGCATATTGTCCCACAGAGGAACAAATGAAATGTAAAATGATAAATTCAAAATCACCAAAATAGGGTGATTTCCACTGGACTGCAGCAGCATGTATAGCTTAGCTTTGATTAAAGGTCAACTCCGTCCTTTGTGTCTGTGATAGAGTTTGCTCCTGGCTCCAGCTGGGGTTCCTGACACCATCATAGCTCGGTTTATTTCCCTGTTCAGCAGGACAATCATCTTTCAACCCTGCGGTGCTCCTTGTTGTGAGGGCACAGAGAATAAATCACCGCTGCCCGGCCCAGAGACTTGGGAAGGCTGTTAACAAGTTCAATAGGGGCTCGAGGTGCTGTCCAAAGAGGGAGTCTAGGGTCAGAGCTTCACTGCGGGGTTAGTAGGTCAACTGACCGCATAGACTGGTATTTGCTGGAACACACATCAAAGTACTGTGTGAAGGTCCTGTGTTACTTCACCAGCAGTGTTGGATTAGTGGGGCAAATAATTATGTGACCACACGGCCACATTAGAACCAATAAAGGGATTAAACAGGGATGTCAATCACATCGGCATTTAAGAGAAGTTAAGTTAATTCATTTTAAATTAAATTTCTGTGCAAGCAGTGCATTCTTTGGCCATATCAAATCAACACCAACGTTGTTCGGCAAGGTCAATTTTTTTCATTTTTCAATAGAAACAAGAAAAATTGGAGGAAACTAGCATAGCTTGTTAGCTGAGCTGCACTGTTAATTTTTATTTAATCCTCCACTGTCAGAAAACAAACTATTACGCATATTACGCAATTGACGATTTTTGGTGTTTGATGATTCATTGATGTATTTTTGTTTGTACTGTATGCACTGTGTCTTTTGAAGTTTTTTCCTGTTAGCGAATAAGCTACGGAGCCCGCTAACTAGCTTGGAAAGCTCTTTTCCCCTTCAAAGCTCCTTCCTGAATGAAATGACGTACACTTCTGAGAAACAAAATGCAAGATGTAAACAGACCAGTACGAATAAAACTGAAAGAAGCTCCGAGAGCTATTGTGACTGACTAGTGTTACCATATTCCCTACTAGCTAGTGTGTTAGCGGTTAGCTTGAGAATTACAGCAATCACCATCTAGCCCTGTGAGTACGTCACCAAACTACCAGAACCAAATATTTTGTGATTTTGCTGTGCCACTGCATGATTAGACATCTTGATTTGAGCTTGCACATCACAGCTCTAGCTTGAGCAAAAATCATCCCACGAAAGAGGGGATGTTCTGTTCCCTAAAAGTTCTCTGAGAGTGTCTTGAACCTTTATAGAACAGTGGGGACAATCATAAAATGTTCTCTTTTGGCTATGAAAATGCTGCAGTTCAAAGTTCCCTGTATCACCTCAGGATGACGTTCCCACCTAGGTCTACATTGGTCATATAATAATGTTCTTTATATGACTTTAGGGGGACATAACAGAATTCTCCCTAATGATGAATAGGATTAAGTTCCTGCATGGTGAGCGCTTACTTTAGGTTAGTCAGTGTTTTATGTCTTTGTTAGGAGAAGCACTTTGTGCCGCCTCATTCAGATTCTTCAAAATTACTGAAAAGCGATGGGCAGTGATAATGCAGCACAAAAGCAATATAATGGCTTTATTTTGAAAAATCACAATCTGTGGATTAGCGCTTCCAGTTCCATTTGACCGTTTAATTCTGCCTTTACACAATGGTTTAAAAGCTTCACAGATAACGGCGCATTTTCTCAGATATTCCAAAGTTAGCAATTACCAAGCACGGCCCGTCTATATTAAAAAAAGAAAGACACACTCTCCATTCGCAGTCAGAACAATTTACAGCCAGCAAGCAGTTACAGTACAAACACCGCCCGGTCATTTGTTATTAAAGCAAAGAGAAAAGCCTTGCAAAACTTTCTCAGCCAAAGAAGTTATTTCAATCACAGGGCTCTAATGAAAGTGTTTGAAAACTAATTCCCAGCCTGCACTGAGACATGCATCTTCCCACTTGTCTAATACCCGGATTAACATTTTTTAGGCACAGCAGTTTTTTTTTTTTTTTCTTATCAGCAGAAGACAGTGAGAGATAATTACATGCCATGGCACTCTGTCGCCTGTACAAAACACTTCTTCAGCTACTTCAATCAATATCTGTCATATTGAGATGGATAAACAATTCGCCTGTTTAGAAAATAGGAAGAGCTTCGTGGATGTCACTGCAGGTGCAAACTTAATTCATTCCAAACTTTAATGAAAACACAGTGGTGTGTCTTAACATCAATTGCAATTCAGACTGTAAGGTTTTTACAGGCTCTCAAACGGACCATTACTGCTCTCTCCATAAATAAATCTATGAATATCTACCTGGACAGGTGTAGATAAGTATGTGTGCCTTAGGAACTTGACAGATGGATTTATTTGAATAAACAGAGAGGAATTTATTGAATTGCGATCCAGCGTATCTGGTCTTTCTCCGCATTTAAACTTTGACCTCCTGGCCTGGTCTGGTATTCATCCCTCTGCCTGCTGACTCCTTTCTTTCTGAACACACGTTGTCTGATCCCGCTAATACATTCAGACTTAAGCATCGGACTGTTTGATTAGAAGTGACCTTGTTTATTCATGATCAATTTGTTATCTTGCAGCGTGTGCTTGAACCTGCCGGGGCAACTCAATATCACGTATACTGAAAAAAAATAATAAAAAGGGATGTCAATCGGGTAAAAAGTGTTGAAGCTGAAACCTGGATAAAAAAAAACAACACATTCTTATCCACCTGAACCTGAGCGTGTCGGTGATGTGCTGCACACTAATGAATAGTGACACGAGCGCGATGTCTTCCGTAGATCTTTCTCATGTTTTGTCACTTGTGACACGGATGTGCAACTGAATTACCTTTGAGTCATTTCCTTTGAAAACATGCTAGCTGTTGGAAACTCAAGTGCTTCGGGTTATTTCTTTGCATTGCCTTTGTACTATTTTCTCCTGAACCCATGAATTGCCACCACATATTTACAAGTGTGCTCGCGGTTGTGTTTTAAGGCTTGCCTCTTTTAACACTACACCATATTAAATCAATCATACAGCTAGAGCCGAGAGTATTATACACACTCATGTATTCTTGCTGTGATGAAGCTCCTCTTTTAAAGGTCGAGAACTCTTGTTCTCAATGCTATTTGACTGGCCAGCTGCTTTAGTGGGTAGCACAAATTGAAATATGTGAACAAAACAGTCAGATCTTTCAAGGCATTGATTTTGCAAGGCGCTGCAAAAACATCCAAAGGCTCTCTATTGGCTTGAGATTGAGAGCTGTGCAGACCATGTGAGTGAATCAAAGTCATTGGCAAGGTTTTGGACCCATGTTTATATTATGCCATTTGCATGACAATGCACATTATCCATGGAAAGATATACTTCGTCAAACGATGCTGAATAGACTCAGCCGGGGTCAACGTTGCTGAATCATCTCATACACCTCCGGTTTGGACAGCAGGTGTGGTGTTGTGTAACCTGATAAGCCAGATGGTTTGTTACGCAGAACTATCTGGGAAGTCGCCCTGAGACACTGTTTAGAAAACAGCAGGCACCTTCAAAAGATACTTCATCGATCACCCTTTATCACGTGCTAACTTCAACCGATCAGCTAAATGAACCATGTGATGTAGCAGGAGAGCCCAACCAGTGGAGCACATTGATAAATCAAACTCTTTGCTGAAGCCAGAGACGAGAGAGGAGCAAAAACATCTTTTCCATCGAGAAATGCCTTCAGTGCCATTCTTTGCTCTTCTTTCAATGAAAAAAATCCTCTTCAGTTTGCTATAACTGAAGCTATAGCAGCATCTTCACTTACCTCTTTAGGAACCGCCATTGTTGTTTTCAAACAGCTGCCAGTAGTTCCTCACAGGGTGTTGGTTGATCCAAACCACTGTGGTTCAGCTACAAGCACATAGCTTGAAGCCATGCAGTATGGATCTGCGAGATGAGATGATCTTGTCATTTCTATGCCTCACAAGGTAAGATGTTGTGGCCATTGATAACTGTTTTATCTGTTTGGAGAAATAAGAGCTTTGGAGGCAGGATAAAGAATGAGAATACTAGCCTGTAAGCTACAGTCAGAATTCTATATTGTAGAATAGTGACAGAAAAATGACCACAAAAGCAAGGTTGGACAGATAGACAGGGTTACAGGTTGTTCAGAAATATCATATCTTAAATTGGCATTTTTGTTTGCAAACGATATGAGAAACATTAGGTTAAAGGGGCAATATATGAATGTTTTAATTCAAAAAATTCAAAAATTAACTTAAGATATCAACAGACGAAACAATAGTTTTGCCAACATCGATGTTTTGTTTTGAAGACATACAGTATCTAC
Source organism: Diplodus puntazzo (assembly GCA_963678695.2). NCBI lineage: Eukaryota > Metazoa > Chordata > Actinopteri > Spariformes > Sparidae > Diplodus > Diplodus puntazzo. The sequence goes on along the minus strand of OZ023166.1, from coordinate 10,983,885 downwards.
TGAAGTTCGCATCCTAACAAGCTAGCCCCAGGCCTGAAAACCTCTTCCTCCCAATGGTCTGAAACTCCTCTGCTTGTGGTGCAAACACCAACACTCCCCAGTTAGTCCGGCTAGCTGCACAGCTAACTGAGCTAACGACCAAACAGTAGCTGCAGCCATGGATGTTTAAAAAGAACACAGTTAGCAGCAGTTAGCAGTAACTATGGTGATATGCTGCCCCTCTATATTTGGAGTATGATTTCAAGACAACTAATTACTATGCTTGCACCTTTAATTGCTAAAGCTACAGCATTTCCCTTTCCTCATAAGAAATCATGCACACAAGATCAGGCTGTCTGAAAGAAATGGCAGAAAGGCTTCAGTGGTGTTGTGAGTATATAGCAAGATAACAATCTGGTCGTTCCCTGTTCTCGGTTTATGTTCTACAAAGTTCCTCTGAACATCACTCTGGTACTAAGCTTCTGTCTGCTACTTACTCACGGCCTGCATTTAGCTTGAACTGCTCTCTCTCCCGCTCTCCTCTGCCTTCTCTTCTCCACAACAAAGCAGAGCTGTTGCCGACTGGATGTTTTTTAATATCTCTTTCTCTGTAAATGCTAGAAGCATAATGCATGAAGCTCCCAAGGGGTGCTTGCGGTCGCTGGGTTGCTGGGATGCTGGAGGCGTATCAGGCACCTGTCAACATACCAAGTTCAAATCACTTACAGTCGATCACATCTTGAACATTTTAGTCAAGTAGTAAATGAACTGGCCAAACCTGTCGGCATGCCTCGTACTTGCAATTTATTTATAAGGAGCAGACTGACTGGAGAAGCGAGCTGTTTGTGTAGAGAAGGACACTACGAACAAACGGCAGCCTATCGCATCCTTCCTCACTTCAAAATCGTTTTCATTGCTTGAGACGTTAAATAACCTTCTTTCAGAGCTCAGTAAACACAAACATTTTCAATTGCACATCATGATGCATTAACCGTCCAATGTCTTGTCCTTGGATATGCTCATTTTCTGAAATGTATAAATGATGTATTAAATTTGCCTTGAGACCGAGTGTGAATACCAAATGTGATCAAATTGCAATTGAGCACAGCCCCGGACCGCGACGCACGCGCGCACACACACACACACACGCACACACACAAACACACACACACACACACACACACACACACACACAAGGAGACCATCTTCATTCAGAGTAGGTTTCAAATTATTCAACAGTTGTCAGAGAATACTAAACAGAAGCAGGGCATCTGTGGGTGTCCAACACGAAATGGACACCACATCCAACCGAATCATCCATGTTTAATGTAGCAGAAGAAACCTTCAAATCCAAACGCTTCATGAAATTCTTATTATAGTGTTAGATTATGATTTTCTGAAATATGGCTCGCACGTTAAGGCACAAACATGTGCCCCGAAATGTTATTTTTGTTTCCTGAGAGCACATTGTTGGCACAGGTCTATAAGATTTGAAAATGAGTTTCTTTTACACTGGCAGGCGACCGGCAAGACTAATGTGAAGTTAACAGACAGGTCGCAAGTGCCAAATCAACAAGTGAGGGGAATCTTGGTCTCTGTAGACAGCAGTGCTAAGTTTAGAAATTCACAACAGATTGTGCAGATATTCAAGGCTTGAAAATCTGAGTAGCACTGCTGCCATGACCAAGAAGTGGAAAGCGCAAGCAGCCAGCCAAAACTCCCTTCAGTCCAAGAACACATGCAACCTCGGTAAGGCAAAGCTATTAACATAAACACTGATAATGACTTCTCACTGAGAAACAGGGGCCCACAACGTGTTTTCCACAATAGCTACACCATCCAATTATCCACAGATGTTAACTTCACAGAATGCTGGTTCGCCACATCTGTTTGTTGGTGGGAGATCTCATTATAACAAGCCTGTTTTAAACCCCAGCATCAAGCGCTGCTTGGCACATTTTATTGCAGCGTGTTCAGCATTTACAACAAGCATTCCTGACTGCTGTAAAAGTTTGCATGTTAGACTTGATGGCTTCCAACGGCCGATAAAATTCCCCTCATCACTGACGATCAGAGTTTCCACGTCGACCTTGTATCACTTAGTAAGATTTGCTTTCACCCAAACATCGTATTCCAATTTATAAAATAGGAGATATCTGTGAAAAGATACAAGCCTGCGTCTGTAAATAAACTAGGGCTTAAACTAATAATTCTATTCATTATTTTTTTCAATTACTCATTTTATTCACTGCTTGCTGAACCCCAAGGTCAGGTCTCCAAATTGCTTGCTGTCTCCAGGATATTCAGTTTCCAAAGATATACCACAGAGACGAGCAGCAAATCCTCACATTGGACAGGCTGGAAGCACACAGCAATAGGCAGTTTTTGCTAGATAAATTCCTTAAACAGTTAATCAATTATCAAAACTGCTGCAAATTAACTTTCTGCAGATCCCAACCAATCCATTAAGCTCCAAATTAAACAGATTTTTATCAAACATGTAAGTCGATTGCATGTACGGTCATGTGGAACACTGAGCCAAAACAAGGTGTTACCTGCTGACAGAAGCTGCAGGTAGCTGCAGAAGAAGAATTTATCACCATTTGTCCTTTGACCATCATTTCCATCATTTGCATTATCATTTTACTCACCAGAGCAATTGGTGTGACAAAGTCAGAAGGATGTACGAACAGACTAGAGATCACACAGACTGATTTTCAGCCGGTTTTCAGCATAACAGACCAGTCTGAGCTGAAAAAAGTAATATTACCCAAGAAGATGTGCCACAGAGGTGTCCACACAGACACGGAGCAGAGCAGAAACATCAACACGAGTTGACGACAGGATGTGTTGTGATCTGTTGCACCTGTTTTGTCTTTTGGGAAAGCAAGAAATTGTAGCCGAAGATTAGGAATTGGGCATCTACTTTGAGGTTAAGGATCCGTCGTCTGAACCAGATCGGCGAGTTGTTTATTCCGCTCACATGTAATTTGCAGCGCATCACAGGCAGACTCCTTCCGTTTTTACCTTTCTTAACAAGAGTCCCGGACATACTAGGGCACAGTCTGTAAATCTTATAAGGGGGAGCTAAGATTCACTTCCAAGTTTGAGTGAAAGATTATTAAAACAGCTTACGGCGTATGTTTTTTATTGGTTATTTAATAGTTGGTGTTTTATAAAGAAATTACAATTAAACGTTCCAGCAAAAAAGGTTGTAAAAATGTGTAATTAATTTTAGTTGGATAGTTAATTAACGAAATTGGAATTGATAAGTCAGACTTGCAAAATATTGGAAATCAGCCAAGAAAATTGCCGTTAATTGTTGTTAACTTGTCTAAAACTTAGCCAGATTATCTGAACCACATATCTGGAGGTAGAAGGGAAAGACATGACGTGTGTGCACATACACTGATAGGTAAGGTGGGTTTGTAAACAGTGATGAATGTTTAAAATGGCCAGCTTGCGGAAAGACTTTGATGTCCACATTCTCACATCTCACATCTCACAACATGCCTGTTTTCCCATCTTTGTCTGCATTCTGGACCCAAAAGTTGGAATTTTGACCAAAACTCTTGAGTTAAACAGTAATTATCCTTATTCTGTGGGATCACCAGTTTTGGCATTCCTCTCACATTACAGTGATTCTTCTGATTCAATGTTAATAAAAAAAAATATGTCCTAATGGAGCCTTAACTGGTATTCAGGAAAAACCCAAAGGCGACTTTCACAATGTGTAATACCCCATCGGAATATTCTCTCCTTCTCTCCACAGAGACACCCGTTGAAATGGAAGACGGGACTGCCGATCCCCCACAGAGAACATTCAACACCATGGTATGTTTGAAAATATACCTCTCATCCAAATTACAGAAATTGCAAAGTAGACATTTCCGCACGTCAAGGACACAGTGGGGGAATGTGTGTGAAACCTCTTTTATTTCATTATATCATCAGGACATGCGATGTCAAGCGGCGATCCCATGCTGATAGCATAATTGTCTCCTTGTATGGCAGACGCAAAAGCATGACACCGTGCTCCCTGTGAGAAAGATGGGGAAATCGAAAAGGAGTAGAAAAAAACACGTTGACGCACGCATACATTTTCGACAATTTACAGTGTTAGCAAGTTATTACTGTGCATTTGCAAACCGAAAGGAAACACAAGTGAGCAGTGAAACAAGAGTTTGCAGGTCAGGTGAGTTGTGATGTCGGTGTAATTTGAACTTCTTTGAGCGCAAACAGGACCTCAGAGACGCCACGATGCATTTTACACTCCCGTTCTGAGTCAAAAGCGAGGTCCCTCAGGTTCAAAGCATAAATCACTGTTGAGTTGGAAGGTTTGTGATGAATTTACATACACTGCTTCGCAAAAGGGTGCCCTCTATAAGGATCTTGTGGGCACGGAGGCAGCAAAAACATGACCTTTAAAAGCTGCTTTGTTGAGCAATCCCTTCTTGCACACACTGCAGTACCCAGCCTCTGTGTCCCCTGTAGAATTAGGTTGATTGAGCATGGCCTAAATTGGATCAACAATATCTTGCGTGCTGGAGTTCAGGCTCCGTTAAATCGGCTGGAATATGAGGTGGCCAAATACTTGACTGTTTCGTAGGTGGGACAGTTTCCAATCCAAAGACTGGGTGAGTTATAAACCCATGGGCCTCTCTGACTGACTGCTTTCATGGTGAACTGCTCATTTTAGGAGGGTTGTTTGGTTGCAGATCACACAACAACAGATGCCCATTTTTTGTCATTTCTTGAATCGATAGTCATGATCTATGTTTGAATCAGAGTAGACCACATTAAGATTTAGAGGAACAAATAATGTAAACATGTTGCTTGATTGATAAACTTAATAACATAAGATAATGACTGTCTCAACAAAATCCAACCAACATTTGATGTATTTATGACTATGATTGTTGATTAATACATATTTAAATTGGTTAAATTTTATTATTTTATTAAGATTATTATTATAAATCATTAATTATTAACATCCCTAGCACTTAGTCCAGACTTACACATCTGTAGTTGCTTCAATCTACTTACAAATAATACGGCTATTAAGTGTAATCCAATTTTACAAGCAGGTGATTTGACAGCCCTGCATGCTCAGTGTAAAGGAGATGCATCCCAATAACACACATAAAAAATGTGAGTGACATAGTATAAAGAGTGTGAAAGAATGGTGGCAGTTGGGACGTCCATAACTAAATGAACATATTATATATTAAATTTGCGTCATGCACACCTTATGTCTTCCTAAACCTTGGCAAATATTTATGTTCCTTAAACTTGCAAGAAGTTACATGTTTACTTTTATTATAACGCAGGTCTCATGACTATGACAACAAAGGTTCCAGACTCACTTTTTGTTTATGAACCCGTCCCGAAAAACAATTCTCCCCATCTTGAGGTGAATATAAACTGTCCCAAAACACAAAAAAAAACGTTCACAAAACACTGCCGTTAATATACCTGATGAGTAAAAATATATGTGTGGGAAACACCGTGTACAAAAGATTTTAGAAGATATTTTCTATTGTTAAAGGGACAACAGAAAGCCCTTCACCTGACTACAGATCTGCTCTCCACAGACGTTAATGGAAAGGACTGGGTAATCATCTGCATGCATATTAAGTCTTTGGTGTTAAGTCGAAAATTGGTATGCAGATTGATGAGGCCAGGTATATATAGCCTACACCTACACTCAGCCATCTGTTATTGTCTAACATTACTGTGCCATTAAACCTCCTGCAGACTGAAAAAAATGACTACTTTTTCATGCATCTGAAAACATTAAAGTCATTTCCGTCAAATACAAAGTATCAAAATATGACAAAAACTTTGTGTCTGTTTATGAGACTTAAGAATTGACTCATCTCATTAGTATTGAACATCCACGGGGCGAGTGTGGATGGATGACGGTAGTGTTTCACAAGCTATCAGTCTAACCGCCCTCAAGAGTCACATTATGTGAAATTGAGCCAAATTTACAATCTTACTTGGTGCTGCACTTACAACTGTCTGCGCCAATAAAAAAAGACTCTGACCCTCCCTGAATGTAACCGCTGTGGAAGCTATTAGTATCAATCAGATCTCACTGGAGAAGGCCATTTGAGCGAAAATGAGGCTCGAATCAGCTCTGCAAAATAAAATTGATGTGAAATATTAAGATTTATTGCTGCTATTCAACCCCCCCCCTCCCTCTTTTCTCCCACTTCCGTCCCAAGTGTCCCCCCCTATATGGCGTGCTAGGCCTGGGCTGGGCAGACAATTGCGCAGCTGGGGGCTAATGCAGAGAGGGATGGCTGATGATCCAGGCTGCAGATGGAGACGTGCCATGGGAGATTAATCCCCAGCACAGTCAGGGGGCTCCTGAGATTTTAATTATGCCCCCCACAAAAAAAGGAGAGAAACAAGAAAAAAAAAAAAAAAAAGGTGGGGAAATGCTGTCACGTTAATTATTTATAAGCGACAACAGAGAAATGTTTTTTTATTTCAGCCAAGGGACCGTCATTTTCCCAGCTGCACGGCGGTTCTATCAGACCTGTCCTCACTGTAAGGGATGACTGGTTGAGCGTTATGGTGTGATGGTGGCATGTGGTGTATTAGTCAGGGGGGTGAGGGAGGTGAGTACAGGAGGAAGTGATTGGCGTTGGTGCTGTATTAGGAGTTAATGGCTGCACATGGCCATCTTTTTCATTAAGTTACCAGAATACTGCTGTCTCCATAAATATGTTTTGCAACCTGTCGGCAGTAGAGACAAATAATTACATAACATGATGTACTGACTACAAGCCATTTTGAAAAGAGATTAATATTGACCATTGTTTCCACTTTGTTGAGTGCTGGATCAGTATGGAAATATGGAGCCCCTGAGGCACATGTGCAGGATACTTGTTTAATTCACTTGGTCGACAAAAAAAAAAACAAAAAAAAAAAACACTCAAGAAAAATGTAAAAACATTTTTTGCCTGCGGCGGACATCGATCAGTATTCAAATTGTCAATTAGATGTAAAAACTTGTGCTCTGACACACTAACAAATATGCTGTAAAGACGTTAAGCAAATAGCAAACATATGTATGTAATGGTGCGTGATGTGATTTGCAATGCAAAAATCTCAGATTACGACGTGCGTGCGAGTGCCTAATGACATTCATACTAATTGTTTCCACTATATGGTGTCTGATTGCATGTTATTAAAATTAAATGCAAAGTAATTTGAAATGGAAAACAGTATGGGGCAGCCCATCTCATCCACTTGTGCGCTGCTTAAGGAAAGGTTTCTGAATGTACATTGCATCTCCGAGAGGGATAAATGCATGAATAAGTGCTATTTTTACTCCAGTAATTTGTAATATTGGAAAACAGGCTTTCAAGTACAAATGAGCTCATTTGTTTCCCCATTGAAAGTCACACACAAACCGCTGCTCGCAGAAATAATCTTGCAGCACCTCTAGTCTCTGTGAAGCTATCTGAACCTACTGAGTTGTATTTATTTGGTCAATTACCGATAACAATTATCTCCATTGTGTTATTAAGCCATCAAAAAATGTAGTCAATATGTATTGGAGATATTCCTCATTGTACAGTATGTGAGTTGCCTGCGGAACAGCCCTCTGCTTGATTTATTCCAAAGGGCAATTGTGGCAATAATGGTGTAATGGACTGAAGATAAATAGACAAATAATGAGACAAAGAAATCAATAAAATAGAAATGGGCATGAAATGAGCGCATACACACATAATTACTGAGAGAGAGAGAGAGACACACACACACACACACACACACACACACACACACACACACACACACACACACACACACACACACACACACATTCAAACACATTCACAGGGTAAAAAAAAAAAAGTCAGGACTTTAGAGTTGAAGCTGGCAGACAGCCTCGTCCTGTATTCAGCGGTCTGACGTGCAGGCTGACAAAGACAGACAAAAAGAGGCTGTTTTAGAAGAGCCTGACTCATGCAATTACACGTATTTGCCTGCTGGGGCAGATACTTCCACATGAATAGGAGGGTGAGACATGAGGAGCAAGTGTTGGCTTTTGAGATGCCATGTGAACAAGTCATTCCCACCGTCATCCTCTCAACAAAAGGAGGTGTTTGGTCATGTTTAGTCACAGTTTAATCAGAAATGCTTGAAAAACACCTCTTTGCTTTCAGACGTGGGGAAAAAAAAAAGACTTTTGACTCACACAGATCAAATTGTGCACAGGGCAGGCATATAATCACAGCACGACAAGAAGAATAAAACAAATCTTTTTATAATTTTCCAACAACTGCTTATCAATTCTAATTTATTTTTCCAGCAAGTGAGCAGCACCAGGCATTGTGTGAAAAGAGGGTTGTGAAGTTTTAATGAACACAACGTGGAGCTTTGTCTACGGAGAAAAAATACATTTTTACACACGCAATTTTTGACACTGAAGCTGACACGAAGTCAAGCAGACTAGCTAGTTTGCATAAGGGTATCAAAGCAAAGCAGTGGGAGGCACGTCTTTGTCGCTCCTGCCTTGCCGATCCCTCTGATGTTACATGTAAATGGTAGTGGCTATTAATTTGACCGGTAGGGATGATAAAAAGGGCAGAGGACTCTGTCTGGTTAAAGTGAGACTCCAGAATTTAAATTGGTTGATGGGATAGGATCAGGGGCAAACCGATTGGTTGTGGAGATAAGGTAAAGGAGCGCTAGATTGGATGGAATACGGGGCCCGCAGTTCAGGCTGACAAGAGGTGATGGAGTGCAGTGCTGTGTATGATGGGGGTGGATATGTCACCTGCCCTGGCTTCACTCTCCACAGGGGAAAAACATTACTGGGGTCGATTCCACCTTGGCAGTGGTTCTCTAATTTTCCTTGCCCAAGACAGAGGGGTGCTGATGGGCTTGGAGGCGTATGCAGTTGCTACTACAATGTCAAGTATCAGTCCAGGCACCAGGATATTACATCTGCAGCTAACGTTTCTGCAAACTACAGATACGTCCGAGGTTGACAATTGTACCAAATATGACATATCACAATAATTTCATATGCATATCAGCTGACTTTCACTTTTGGAGGCAGAGCAGAAGGTGGCATTATTGCAAAATACAAGGCTGCCAAATGGGCGACCGCTGTGCGAGTCTGTGGACACTTTTCGGGCCATCTCCAGGCGTTTTTTCTGAGGACCAAAGCCTTGTGTTGTTTCACAGAAAGACATGTCCAGCCGTGTCACTGGCAGCCAAAATCGGCTATGTTTCTAAGGAAGCGAGACCAATTCCAGCTTTTTTTTTGTAGCAACAAACTTGGTGTTTTTCACAGGAAGGCAGGTCATCAACAGCGATGTTATTAGTGACCAAAACTGGGTGTTTTTCACAGGAAGTCTGACAATCTCCAGCTATTTTATAGGCGTCCTTAACCAGCTATTTTTTTTTCCAGGAAGTCAGGCCATCTACAGGAGTTTTTGTAGCGAATGAAACTGCCATTTTTATCTGTCTATTTTTTCCCTGATTAATCAGCTAGCTGTTCGGTCTATAAAATGTCAAAAAATATAAATATAATATTGTTTCCAAAAGCCCAAGATGATATCCTCAAATGTCCCCTGGAATCAGCCTTCTTATAAATATGCTAAAATCAATTCATCGAATATCCAAATCGTTGGTGATTCACTTAATAACTGACAACTGATCGATTTATCATGGCAGCTCTATTGTCAAGTCAGGACTGCTGCTAAAAGATATGAGGACGGCATATGGGACAATTATGGTGTCTCCATTTAATCTTCATCGACATCAGTGCTGTGGCAGCGATCATTCCTGCCTTCTTCATCGTCACCATCAAATTCAGCTCAGTTTGAAGCCCCCCCAGTGAGATACATTGGTATTTTTAATGGTATATATTATATTGGTATATTTACATGCTAGCCACTCCATACTGTGCTGTATTTTTGTACATCTCAAAAACAGTCACTTTTCCACTTAAGCACAGTTGAACCTTGAATTCATAAAAGGATAAAAAAAAAACTGCTGCAACTTAGTGCCGGTATGTCTCACAGATAACAATACAGTGTTTATAATGCCCGAGCAAGGACCGTGTAAAAAGCCTTCAAGGCGAGGTATTGTATGGGAGCATTAGTCGAGGGCAACATATTCTCCTGCTGAAAGGAAAAGGGAAACAAAGCATTCCTACAACTGGGTCAGGCAGACTCACCCTACCAATGAAAATGAATCACTGTCAGAGGTGACAAAGGAAACAATTCAGAAACATCTATTGAGATGTACACTACTGCAGGTTCAGAGAACTACTTTTAATTAGCCCGGTGACTTGTATAAGCGTCACCTGGTTTGTTAGGCCTCTTACAAAAGTGCCCATTGTTCCCTGCTCCCTGTCGTTGTTGCTGCAATCAAAAGTGAAAGAATTACTTGCGTTTTCTTCAGGAACTACCTCTCCTAATCACCTACTGGGAGCTGGAATTGCATGAAAATGGTGATGATTCACCGACTCTGGGTGGGTTATATGAACAGATAAATCCCTTTGATTTAACCATCTGCTCATGATCTCTTCTCTTTGGCCGTCCGGCACCACTGTCCTGCCTCCAGGGAGTGCCGCAAGCAATCTGTGCAGCCGGAGAAGACCCGAGGAGATCAGCCTGAACAATGCTCCACTGCTTCCCTCTTTCTTTTTTACATCTTTCGGATGTATAGGGCTTAATTATATACCGCAGCCCACGAGCGAGTCCCTCGAAGTGTCAAAGATCCACCGTACAAGGCTGTATGTATTTGTCTGCCTCTTTTTGCCTCTCTTTTGCTTTTTTATGTTTAATGAAATCTTTATCTATGTTTACAACATTTCTTTGTCTAAATTATGAATAAGAAAAACATTAACGTCTCTTTGGAAGTTTTCATATTTATATTATTACGCCAAATCTCTGACATGTTTCCGTGCGACGTGTTCGTAAACGTCACGCACAAAACCCTCTCAAATGCACAAGGTAACCTTGAAACTAAACAATAATTTTGTTTTCAATGCCCTTGACAATAAAGTATTTGCTTCTTGCCACAATGAAAAATCGAATCAAATCAAATCTAATGCATTTGCATGGTTTCTTTGTCTCTGCTGCTTCCTGACAGGCGGCATCGATGCCACTCGAGGATCTGTAAGTAGGGATCTTTTGTGTTGTGTGAGCAGAGAGGGCAGGACACAGCCGTTACGTCTTGCACTTCTATATTTTGTAAGTGCTGACCTCGCTAACTTGTTCATTGATTGCATGTCTAAACTTGATGTAGGTAGGGCACCGATCGAATTGCCTCCATACTATCGAGTATCGAAGGATGTCCTGGCGTTCGATATCAAATTTCAGCGCTTAAGAAGTTAATCTCATCGGCATCAGTGAGCCAATATGCATGCAGAGATCTAAAAGTGCTGGTGATTGGCTGTCTCAAGGCATGCGCTCAGAGACGGTGCTCACCTCATGTATGTGTAATGTCATCTTTTGTTACAACAGATTTCATAAATTATTAACAATACACAGCCCCAACTGTAGGCTGTATGAGCCAGCGTCTTCTTGTTTTCGAGGGGACAGCTGCTGTTTCTGTTTTCTTTCATGCACTTCAAATAAAATGTGATGTTTTTCATTGCTTTTGAATAAAAAACAATAATAATTACATATTATATGAACTTGTCAGGCCATCTGCCCTGTGCCCACTCAATTTTATATTTTGTAACATTTGTCTGGACAATATAAGCAACAACATACGCAAGGAAACGCAAATGGGTTATTGTCATTAGCTAACATCATAATGAAACAAGTAACTTTTTCAATAGGTGTAATCTTATCATCTTACAATTAACTTTGAAAAGTAATGCTGCCCAACACTGACAGGAGGTGCTGTTATGCTATTCGGTGCAATGGAAGATGTTCCCTGTGACCTGCATACACACCCTGAGGCGTCGAATCAGAGAGTTTTTCTTATGACTGAAGTGTGCCAAAATATGCTGATGAAATCACAGAAGTAAAGAGAAAGAAAGACTTCAAAATTCTCTGTTAATTGGCAAGCGATGCCGTGTTAAAAAAACAACACATTTTTGCATGAATTAAAAAACTCTTCTTAAAATTATTTATTCTAGTTGAATTCTGTATCATAATTAAACTACTAATTCATTCAGATTAAGGTGGTGTCATTCTGTTTTCCACCTTGGGCACAGAGGTAGACATGACTCGTACAACAAGTGTGGACCACTTGTAAATATAATTTTACTGAAGTGCAGGAAAATCGATGGAATCCACAAATTCTACACGTCTACGTGCCGCTTACGACACAGATCTGCTGGGATGAGTGGTGTAGCGCGAGGCTCTCGCCTTGATGAGAGATTTTCTCTGCTTATGTGCACCGCTGTTTTCACATTCTTTCATCACAGCGTGTGGATTCCAGCGGGCCTCTCTGCTTTATTTTTCTTGGATAAAAACACAGGTTTGCTGTTTATCCGTACCATCAGCATCTGGCACTTATTATGGAAGGGATGGGAGTGCAAGCATGGATTATTAGGATTACTGGTGGATAGGTAGAAGGACGGGATTCATAGCGAGGTTAATAATAGCAAACTCTCCTTTTACCCATAGAACAGCAGATAGGCAGGCCTGCGGGCTTTTCCCTACATTACAAGCGTCTGAGTCAACCCCCCACTTTTGGAATATGGTCCATGATAAAAAAATCCCCCCCAGCAGTCTCCTGTGAAGCTGTTTTGAAGGGCTAACACCCGCGCAGACGAGCATGATAACATAGCCCGCACAAAGGAAAATACAGGTGTTTTTTTTTTGTACATCAACATGACGATGACTCATAATTTACTGTAATTCAGAAACACCTGTGTGTTCGTTAAGCACGTTTACAGCTTCAACACCTCTCCATTACATTCTTACCATCTCGCTAGCCTGTCAGCGCGTTGTGTGAGAGGTTGGTGTGCGTGTGTTTGTGTTAAGAGAGTGCACTGTATGTGCTATTCCTCAAGGCAGATATAAAAGGACCACTAATCCAGAGCGACAGAGGAATAAACACAATCCCTAATCTCATTGATCCCTCACAAAATCATTCAATTATGCTCAGCCACCGAGTATGGCACCGCGCACAGAGGGAGAGGCGGCGGAGGTAACAATCTCTTTCTCTCATTACGGATCGAGAGAGGAACGAGAGAGCCGGAACTCAACGAAACACGATAATAAAATACCTCATGCAAGCGCACGGATATTCAAGAGAGGCCGTGCTGTTTTTATGACCATGAAAACATGGCAGTCCGATGATGTGCTGTATGACCGTCGGCGGTAATACTTGAGAGGAATGTAGTTACTGTTATCAGGACCGGGTGGCGGTGCAGGAGTGGTGGTACTCGAGGGCGTCAGAGCTCTGTTGGAGGGGTGAGGAGTGAGAAAAAGACAGGGGTGAAAAAAAAAGAGACAAAGGATGTAAGAGGAGAGGAGGAAAGACATTTAGAGAGTTCCACAGATACATGCACCACTAAGTGACCCAGTTTAACAGCCTAAAGCCTGCTACCTATTATCACAGGGGAAGCCTGTTTTTCCCTCCCGCAGCTTCAGCGTGGCGGGCAGAACCCGCTCTGATATCAGCGTGACAGCTACAGGGTTGCCGCTGCCTGCTCATTGATTTAGGGGTTGTGTTTTTTATCCTGTTCATTAGAGCTTCCTAAGCGGTTGGAGCGCTTGTGGGTTCGTGACACTTCAGCTCGTCACATCAAAGGCTTTGGCGAGGTGTGGGGGGGTGTGGGGGGGGATGCACGACGGAGCAGCTGGGGGTACGAGGGCCAGGAGGTGGAATTGGTTACACACACACACACACACACCCACGTGAAAATAAAATGGATGAACAAGCATTCCTACGCACTCTTTTCCCTCCATCTCTAATCTTCCCCTGAAACCCAAAAAAAAGGAGTTGCCTTTTCTTGGACTGGCAGCGACCTTTTAGAAAACAGGTACAAGAACCTGTTCAGTCCTCAGGACCTTGTGAGCCCCCTTTTACCCTCCCTGTAAAGCAAATGTTAGTTTTAGAAGTTAGTTTGATCGGGGCCAACATTCAGTGTGTGGGGCGTGGAACGCGGAGGAGCTAGTTTGATGTATGGCACCAGATGCCCGCTGCCAGATGTTGTACAGGCTGACATGCAGGTCTGGCATGAGGCTAGTTTTCAGGGCTGGCCGTGAACTAATTAATCTGCTCCCGCCCTGGTTTTTCGCGGAAGGTCACACTAGAAAATATGTGAGTTTTGTGAATATCTGAATGTTTGAGTGTGCGTGGGCACAAGTCTGCGCCGCACCATATGAAACGCAAACACGAACAAAAGCTTTTGTGTCTGAGAATGCATGCCGTATCCGAATGCAGCTCGGTATCGATGCGTGATTGTGCGAGCCGAGGATCCTCTTTGTGGGAGTGTATAATGGCCAAAGAGCATGTCTGCCAGTGAGAGGATAAATTGAAACAAGATGTGCTGGCCCCTCGCTCCTTTGAAGGTGTTCCACATCATACCTCTGATTCTGCGGAGGGTAGGAGTACTACCATAAAAGGACACTCTGTTTACCTTAACCTGCCAGCGTCTGCTTGCCAGATGTTCCAAAGTTTTTCTTTCATCTCCTCACACGAACCTTATTTTCCCTTTTTTTTTTTTTTTTTTTCACGGCGAGTTTGTTGCTCTACATTTTTTACACTGATGAGAAACAAGAACTTTCTCTTGCTGGAGGGGAGGAGAGGGCTAAATTTGAACATTGTTTCATTTGCCTCAGAAAGCTCGCTGAGATTGAAGGATTTCGGGGTGGAGGAGGCAGACAAGGTTCACTGGTCACCCCTTCAAGCCTGCCTGTGCTGATGAAGACGCTGATACCACAGAGACCGGAGAGGCTGGGACCTATAAACGTGGCCTCCATTAAGTCCTCGAGCTTTGGTGAACTCATCAACACATGTCAGACTTTTTCTCTCAAAGTCCCTGTTATTCTAACCGAAGTGTTTCCTTTGGATTATCCACTCGCTGATTGCTGATGGCCGCTAATAGCCATTTAAAGTCATTTTCTTTTGCATTTAGCAAAAGGACACATTGAGAAATGGGAAGCGGAAAACGTATGGAGCCGCGTCAGAGACGCAAACCACTTAATCAAGAATTGAGTACACTCTGCATTGAAATCGCAATGTCTGATAGAAAACAGATTATAAAAATAGTATGATGATCCATAAGAAGTGAATCTTAATATATGACTACAGCCTGGAGTAGATCAGCCTTTTGTTTCCTGTCAGCAGTGTTATTCTCTTTGAAAAGATGCTGTGCTGCGTTCGCTCTCTCTTTTTGTTTTGTTTATAACATTTCACGGAGTTGATGGTTTATGTTCTGATGCAAGACTTGGGTTGCTAAAGTTATAGAGAGGGGAATGACATCTTGATTCAAAAAAATGTTTGAGATGATTGCTTTTGAAATGAAGAAACATGTGTTTTGAGGCACGATGCACTCAATATTTTCCAGAAACATTGGCACGAGCCGGTAAGGAAAAGGACCAAGGTTTGTTTATGGGCTGTTATTTTATGTTTAACAGAAAAACTAGGGCAATTCAGAGACCCACCCTCAGACAAGCACACGCTCCATTGTAACTTAAAACAAACACGGCATTGTCCAGTTTGTCTGCGAACAGTCTGCCCAAATTCCTCTTTAAAAGGTTGCTTCAGCAGATTTCCCTCCTGTTTAATGTAATGGAGAAAGACGTTCCTCGTGGAAATGGTTTTTAATGTAATTATTTATAATAAATTCTTAACCTTGAACCTCCAGTTATTTTGATTTGAAAGAGGGTCATTGAAATGCAGTGGCAGTTAAGACCAGTAATTACGAGGCCCTTAACAGGATAGAGGAGGGAAAAAAATAAAAAGAATAAGAGTAGAAGGTCACTCCACTCTCGCTGCCTTGGTGATGGAAAAAAGCTTTGCACAGGTGAAGGTCTAACAAACAGATTTGTTACATCAGAATAGTAGAAAATAGTAATAATTATGGTATGTATGTATATATATATATATATATATATATATATATATGTATATATATATATATATATATATATATATATTACAGCACAAGCTATAAGCAGGTATAACTGCCTAGAAACACGGTTCAATATTTCTGTGCCAATTATGGCCAATTGATTAAAAAACAGGATACAGTTTTAACTGAGGCGCTTCTCATGTATGGATTGTAGAAATGAGCTCAACTGTGAAGATGAGTTTTGTAATCAGCCTCCATTAATAATGCAACGATAACATCTAAACGACGTTTGAGAGAGGAGGTAACTGCGGAATATTTTCTTAAGTTGGAGATGAATATTTCTGTTGTACAGTTCAAAGGTTCATCGTGTTTACAGAGAGGATACTTCGGAGAAAGGAATTTTAGTTCTGCTTTGATCCGAAAGGTAATGATTATAAGCAATTGCTTGGCCGACAAGGGTGCAGTGGGTTGATGGGTCCATCGTTAGCTGCTCAGTGTCATCTTTTTCTTTCCTAATCAAGGACAGACAGAGACACTGCTAATTGCCTGCCATTCAGTGCCCACATCCCAAAATTCAGAAGAAAACAGTTATACAACTAAGTCTAAATGAAGACTCAATAACATCTCTAGGATGAAAAGGAGTATGTGCTATTACTTAGCAAATGGCAAACTGCACCGAGACTACAGTGGGGCACATCTTCTCATGCTGTTACTATAGTTACTATCACTGGCTGGCTGCTTTGCCCAAGACCTAAGAAAAATATGATGTTTTAAAATCTGGATGAGATAGTATCGACCGGCGACGCAGCATCTTCTGTTACCCGATAATGCTGCATCGTGACAACAAATCCGTGTTGAAATAATCATGAGAAGAGCTGGTTAACTGTTAGCCATCGGTGGGCAGCAGAGTGTGTTTTGGTTAAGGGAGGCTAACAGCTAATCAACGACTCGATAAGTTTACAGTAAATTAGGGATGCACGATATTTGCGAAATATCCAATTTGCAGATATTTTCTCATTCATTTTTGCTGATTGCTGATACATACGTATACATATTTTCCCCACCTATTCACAGAGAACATCATCTACAGCAGGGGTCTCCAACAGGGGGCTCGTGAGCAACTGGTAGCTTGCAGGCCCTCAATAAGTAGCTCGCCAAGCAAATCTAAAATATAAACAATTTAATGAAAGAAAATAAAAAGAATCTACCCTATACATTAACAAAACCTTACTCATAGCAAACTCTATCTACCTACAACTCTAGATCTATCTAGTGAACGCAATTAATGAAGAAATGTGGATTTTATTTTAAAGTCACTGAAGCTAACATACAAGATAAACAATGAGTGAGGCAGGGCCATCGAAGAAAAAACAGAAGGCGTACCATTTCCATCAAGAGTGGGAGACTTACTATTTCTCCGCAAGTGTAGAAGACAGGTGTGTGTGCTTGATTTGCGGGATGAGCATTGCAGTTGGGAAGAAAAAAGCAATGTGGAGCGGCACTTCACCACACTTCATGAGAAGTTTGACCGAGATTTTCCTTCTGGCAGCTGAGAGAGAGAGAGAGCTGAGGCTGCAACCGAAGTGTCATTCAAAGTGGCCCATCATTTAGCAAAGAAAAAAAAACCTTTTACAGATGGGGGTTTTGTCAAAGATGCATGACTCTCGTGGCTGATTCTTTGTTCAAAGATCACAAAAATGGCCCTGAAATCCCGTCTGCGATATCAGAGGTGCAGTCTGACATGAACTTTATCAAGTCCAAGTTCCGAACTTGGCTCACTGATGCCCACCTGGATGACTGCATCAGAGTGAACCTCTCGGGATACACACCAGATTACAATTCCCTGGTCGACAGCATGCAGTGTCAAAAATCTCATTAAAAGGTAAGCCTATAATAATATTAAAATGTGCTAATATACATTGCAAAAACAAAACAAAAATAAGGGGAGTAGAAGTAGCTTGCGACCTGTTTTATTTTTTGAAAGTAGCTCTCATCCTTAAAAGGATTGGAGACCCCTGATCTACAGACATACGATGCAGGGCTCCAAACAGATCTTTCACGTTGGTGTGCCTAACGTTTTCATTTAAGTGAACTCAATAATACATTTCAACTTATTTCCTTAACACATTAGATAAATGATAGTAAACAGTAAAAAAGGGTGGAAATACATGTTTTTTTCATTTCTATCACATGCAACAAGAAACTAAGATAATCTAAAATGTCTGTTCAATCTAAAAAAAAATAAACCCCTAAATCTCAGGTGCGCTGGTCCAACTAATGAAACATTCACGCCCTGGAGCCCTGCAATGCTTTTCAAGATGAGAACCACCTATGTCGATGTTTAATTTTAATAGTGCGTCCCTATGGTGTATAAATCTACTTAAGTACTTCGGCTGAGTACAGTTTATAGGTACAAGTACTTCAGATGATAATAACAAAGTAATGAAACAACTTATTATATTTTGGTACTGTTAACAGCCAGACTGGCTACAAGTGTTTTGAGATACTGATGAAAAAGTTAGTCTAGTGCCCTTCTGGGATCATTTAGTGGTGGCTTAAATGCTCACAGCAATGTATCCAGTTCATTATCCTGCAAGACAGCTGTACCCTGCTTCCTACACAGTCTGCTCTGCTGTATTTTCTTTGCTGCTACACCTGAAAAGCAGATATTCAAAACAAAACCAAAAGGAAAAAAAAATGAAAGGGAGAAATCTTCCCCCCCTTTCGTCTCCCTGTTGTTAGCGATGCCACCTGAAACCCTGCTCTCACTCTCGCTCCTCTTTTTTTTTTTTTTGTGCCGGGAATAAAGTGACAACGCTTTCAAAGGGCTGCTTGATTAGGCAGAGTGCAGCAGTCGCTGGGCCCCGCGGCTGTTGTCAGGCTCGTCTCTGCACCACTGCCTCTGCTGGTGAGATTTATCCTGTTTGTTTTGGTACAGTAGCAAACATGTTTCCCTTTCTGAGCAGATATGCACCTTCACTCCCTCGAAAGAAAAACATTTTCGCAGGAGGAGAAGAAGAGAAGGCACTGAGGCAGGAACGTGTTTCGTGGAAGGATTTTCTTTTTTTTTTTCCACTGGCAGGCAGTACATAACACATTTGGTGTTCCTTTATCTGCTCTGCTTTGAAGGCACTTCCACACCTTTATTTATGTGAACATTGATTCATACAGTAACACCTGCTACATGATTATACAGCACAAGCACAAAAATGCTACCATAGCTACATATCCTTCTCAAAGATCCCGGGTAAGACCGTGGTACTGGGAGTTATTACGCTGTGAGTTTCAGGGGTATTCACACATGGATATATGTTGTGACTGAGTACCTTCTGCAAGCGTGTGAGTGTATCCCTCTGTGAGTGCTTGTTTTGCCTTATATTCATTCATATCCACGCATAATATCATTGTGTATATAGCATTTTGCTCACTACATGCAAACATTGCTCTGGATAAAGCGGGATGCTCGGATAAAACCTGAATCCATAGTTTCATGCTTGTCACCTTCTCCCCTGACAACAGGTAATTAAAGTAATGTTTGAATTGTTGAGCTTCACTCGCTGTGGATGGTTGCCGGGAAGCCTGACGTCTATTTAAATCAGACATACATACATAAAAGGCACACCAGCTAGCAAGGCATGATATCAATGTGCTCACGCAGCTTATTTTGATGCAGGAGAATACAAACGTGGTTTGAAAGGTGTTCCTCTGTATGTGTTGGATGTTTTACACGGACTTCATTGGCACTGTCAACCAGGATGGGTGCAACACGACAAGCCAAGTGACATTTCTCAATTTGCAAAAGGACGGAAAGACAACAAACCACAATTAATGTGTCTTTTCAAAATCCAAATGGATATTATAAGACTGTACTAATTAAATATATCACAAGGAGACCTATCCTTCAGTGTTTGTATATGTTACTGTGTATGTTACTTCTTTCTCCCACAGAAAACACTGCTCATGAAACGCCTCTTCAGTAGTCCCGCGTTTAATTCCGTGACTTTGTGACATCACACTACGTCACCATGTCACACATTTGTATACTTTATGCCTCGGGGGCTAGCTCGGCACGTGATATTTGATTGAGCACAGCTCCTCACGTGTTATAAGCTGTACTGGCTTCAAGCATGTGCAGTATCTCAGTATTCAGGAGGGGGGCCTTAAAGAGACAGGAGCTAAAACAGAGTGTTTCAGACGGAGGGGGCTTATAATGTTGCGGCACTGGACAGTATGAGAAATCTGATGTGTTTTTGAGCATTAAAATATGTAAACCTATTCCAACAGTGACCCAAACTAAAATGATGTACCTGAAAATAAGCATAATGTGTCTACTTTAAGAATACTACGGTACAAGGCAGGACATAATTGTCTGAATATGGGGACAGAACATGTATTAACTGAGTCTGTCTGCTTTCTAAATGGATTCACATTCTTCAGAGGAATGTCGCATGTTATCGGCTGAGGCTGAATTCAGCGAGAGGAACATTAATCTACCTTCCATATCTGCTATTCTGTGCATTTTTATAATGACGGAGATTTGGGGGGCTGATGAGAGTAGAATGGATCATTTAAGGTAACTAGTTTCACTTGTGGCAGTTGTTCCTAACTGAGAATGCCTCAAGAGAGACCATCTGTCCAGGCCTCCTCTCCCTTTCCTGATAATCATTAAAACACAGTGTGCCATGCGCAGCGTGAGAACTCCCTATGATTCATATCACACACAGCTAGCGTCTCTCATTAATGGTGCCACTGCGGTCATTGATGTTGCACTGGCCTGGGTTGCCTTTCGGGCAAAGCGCCTGCCTGCTTACTGCAGGGGTTCAACAAGCAGTTGAAAATGAAGTACTGTTTCCATCCAATGGCGCACTGATGAAAATGAATGAGAGCCGCTTTAATATCTGGCCTGCTCCAGGAAGGAGAGCTGGCACTTAGCATGGAGCATAAAAGGAGAAGGTGCATTGCCTCTTTGCATGCATTCACAAATCAGGGCAAAGTGTGATGGACTGAGAGAGGGAAGGAAAGAAGACAGCCTTATTGCTTTGTGTGGCTGATCTTGCAAGGCTGACAGTCTGTGTCCACAGAGTGTGAATTTGTTATGGCACAGAAAGCTTAGCAGCTGCTCGACGCTAATTATGGGCCTCAGGTGAGTTGGCAGCTGATGCTTTCTCAGACACCTGAACAACGCAAGTCAGAGTAAAGTCATCATCAGAGTACTGGAGGAGAACTTACTTAAACCAGCTTTAAATGCAAACATGTATCATCCCGCAGCAAAATAAAAGACTGAGCTTACTGTCACTTCTTCTGTGCTGTATGTCTTTATCAGTGTGTAACCATGGTTACAAGGTTGTTTTAGCTCCATGCTGCAAAAATATTCATCTTGACAGACCAAATTTATTTCCGTTGAGTCCTCTTTCTGCATTAATGAAAAAAAGGTGTCACCTCTCACCTCATCAGATCAGGTTTATTTTCATCTTTGAAATATTAAGATTATATCTTATTTCTCGTCTGAATACTGTTAAAGTAACAAAAGTGTGACAAAGAAAATGTCCAAAACGTGTCCCAAAACACAACCTGCATGCACAATTGTAAATGCAAAAAGCGGGTGTGATAACAAAAACAAGAATGCAGGTCTATCCTCATGTCACACCTGTTGCGTAGGCCGGTCCCACCAGGAATGATGACTGGCACCAGGATGACAGAATTTTATGGTGATAGCAGACATCACCCGTACATCTGCCAATGAGTCTACAGAGCTACGGGGCCGCATTACAAAAAGGAGTGTGGGCAAGCACAACATCAAACCACATACAGCAAAAGGGAATGCCTTCCCTCGACAATAAACGCAAAACACAAATTACATTGCATGGACTACAGCAACACTAGAAGATAATTTAATGATGCATCACAACCTATTACTATCTGTAAAACTGAAGAGTACAAAATACCCCTTTGCTCGGGCTAACTAGTCACATGCTGCTTATTTATTTGACTTGACACCTGACTAATGCTGGTTCGGTCGGTTCACACCACTTCAAACCAGATGAAGCATGGACACCATACCAGTAAAACTGGAAACTTGACTTGACACCTGACTAATGCTGGTTCGGTCGGTTCACACCACTTCAAACCAGATGAAGCATGGACACCATACCAGTAAAACTGGAAACATACCAAACCCTGACAACAATTGTTGCTCAATTTGAAATAACATTTATTTTCATCGGAATCCGACATGAGTAGCCTGCCACCAAGACAAAAAACATGAAAAATAGACAGTTGTTGTTGTTGTTCACCTCAGACACGACGGCAAGTACTGATCGTCAGCTAATGTGATGCTACGTAATTAGCCCATTGCCAGAGTATTGCAGTCTATTAGTTACATTATTGCATGATGTTCGTAGGGGTAGAATTTTGGGAGTTTTTACATTCGGCGTACCAAAGACAAAGGTTGATTTCGCCACATCATTTGGCACATCATGTTTCCCTGAGGCAAAGTTTTCGTTCTGGCGACGCAAACACAAGTACAAAACATCATGCACTGACCACAATTTCAAACCATTTCGTCAACTCATTTTCTGTTGCTACCAAATGAATGGAACCTGACAGAGCAGCGCGTGTGAGCAGAACAAAATACATAATTGCTTATTTGCTCTCAAAATTGCGTAGAGTCAAATAAATTGCATATGCTGAAAACCGTAATAAGCTTTCTAATCGAGTATGACCTTTCCTGTGTGGGTGTATGTTTTTTGTCTGTGTGAAAGAGAACAGAGGAAAAGACGGAAAGAGAGAAAGAGAGACAGGAGAAAGAAGTAATGCTGTTTTGTATCCGCTACCCTGTTGCCCTGTGGCGATGACATGGTCTGGAGGAGTTTCTCCATTAGTACGCACTGACCTAATGTAATAAACATCCAGGGCTGATTCCTCCCAGAGCATGGGTACTTTATCACAGATGATAAACCCTGTTCTGGTAAGGCTGGCGGGGAGGGCTAGAGGAGGAGGGGCGAGCGGGTCTAGGAGGGATGCTTAGAGGGTGAGCACAGCCATTACAAAGGGCAGAGACGGGCTGTCAAGCCTTTGCTTCAACCTCAACCCCCCCTCTTTCTCTCGCTCTGTCTGCATTCTGCTTCAGTTGTCAGGAAAATTGGCAAGCAGTGGGAATGAAAAAAGCGGATCAAGTTGAGCAAGCTCCCAACTAGGAGGCCATGCTCAGGCGTTGGAAAAGAAAAGTCAAGGTCCTCCCACTTGACAAAACAAGTGGAGAGGGAAAAGAAAAGAAGAAACACAGGTTATTTTTAGACCAGCCTTTATAGCTGTGAATATTTTATACGGCAACACAAAAGTTGTCAGTTTTGACTGTGCTGGCATCAACATCTGAGCATCTCATGACCATAAAAGGAATCATGAAACATGACGAGGGCAGATTACATTACAGTTTCTGTGGCGAGAAGTGAAACTCTCTTGCAGACAGCTAAGTTGTGTTCAAATGGATTGATATTGACCAGGGGTGGGTGGTTCTGTTAGGTCCCTTGAGCAGCTGACATTCACAGTAAACCATCCTCTACATGAATGCTAAATGAGCTGTTAACAATTATCACACCGCTCATCTCTCCTTTGTGCCTCTCGCTCTACCAGCTGAGGCTGCGATACAGAGTGTGTGGTATCTGTCAGGAAGGGAAGGTGTTTATCTTACATGGGATTTTGCCAGTATGTGCACAAGGAGAAAAGAGGTTTAAGCTCACAAACCTGAGGCATAGTCTGAACTTTACACACACACACACGCACGCACACACACACACACACACACACACACATCTTCGCTCTTTCTGTGAGCACTGTATCAATAAAAAAACACTGTTGCCTTGTGCTGCTAAAGCCTGACCCTTAGTCCTATAAAAACTAGCCAGGTGGGCTCAGTGTAAAAGCAAAGGAGGATTTTGTGTCTCAGTGTTGCTACAGCAACACTGAGCTTTAGTGATTAGTGATTAATAAACCTCCCACAGTGTGCTCTCATTTATCAGACAGCTAGTGAGAACCGTGGGAACCTCTGCGATTCGGTCAAGTACTGGGCTCCTACTGGTGTATTTTTACTCGTGCTGTGTTAACTTACCTTGAGTCCACTCACAGGAAGACATTAAATATACAGCTTATTGACTTGTGTAACACACAACTTCTCGGCTGTTTTGGTTTTTCACTGTCAGGGTTACTTCAATGCCATACTTACAGCTTTGTTTCAGTGCAAAAAGATAAAATGATTCCTCCTAACATTTGAAAGCGATGGAAATTGTTATTACCACCGCCAAGAGAGGTATGATTCCAGCCAATTTCTGTTGACTGGTTGGTTGGTTGGATTGTTGGTTGATTGGTTGGTTGGTCAGCAGGATGAACAGTTTCAATGAAAATTAGATTGGCATATAAACATGTTGGGGTCTGTTCTGGGCCAATCTGAAAAAGGGATGAATTCAGGATTGCTTTTTCTCACTTTCTCTAACATTGTGAGTTTGTGAGCAATTTTTAACATATTTTTCAATTTCTCAACTAATAATCCAAAGGTCTTGGTTAAAAAACAGGCAGTATTTATGTGTGATAACAATTTGATGTGGATCGTTATAAAAAGTCTGGATCTGGCCTGATTAAACATAAGCTTGATTGCATTGAAGGGAAGCGTTGGGCCTTTGTGGAGGTTTACGCTCACGTCATTCTTGTTCATATTACTGTAATGTGTTAAAAAAAAAAAAAAACAGGCCTGGAACAAAGGTGATTACATTAGTAGGTTTGTCCAAAGTGGACCCAGATATTACTAGGAGCATGCCTCTCTGTACAGTGACGTTTCAGTGAAATGAAAAATAGACTTGTTGGAGATCCAGCTGACAGAGAGCACGGAGCTGAACGTGGACTCCCACACATTACACACCAGCACTTAAGGTGTGCGCTCAAGGACCATGAGGCGTGCAGGTAAGATTGTTACAATTCACAATAACGGTAACACTTGTAAACTGTTCTACTGGCTTTTCGATGTTTATGTTTTTGTTCACTCACGTGTTATTCTCTATTCTATATTGTCTGCTCTTTATATTTTTTATTACATCTTTAAATTATTTTTAGTAACACTCGTAGTTTAGCACCTACAGGTACAGACCACATCAAAGTCCTTATATGTAAAAACTTACTTAGCAATAAAACTGTTTCTGATTCTGATTAACTGACGGCATCTGACAAACGCCAAGGATGTCTTGGTTTCACTCAGTTCTGGCTTTCCAAAGGAGGCCGTAATGGTTTGTATTCCTGGTAAGAGCCGGGCTGGGTAATTAGAGTAGGATGGTGCCAGGTAATACATTGTGGTAAACCCATTAGGAGCCATTGGTAACTGATTGTCTGATAGGGGGCCAATGCCCTGGAGGAGTTCAATCCTAATGGGATTGGCTGAGTTTTCTCAACCCCTGTGTGTTTGCTGTTGTACTGCATGTGTGCAGCCAACACAGGCAAAGGATAGCCTTGAACTTTTGCTCCTTTAAATACACGGCAAGCTGACAGTGAGGGAGATTAGGAGGACCGAAAGATGTAATTAAATGGATTGCCATGGAGGCAAAAAGTAGAGGAGCAAAGGATGTTCAGGTCTGAGAAGGTTGCGCGTGTGTTTGTGAATGCGTGCACAGGCGTGGGGATTTGTTGCCCCTGAAAGGATAATAAAATCCAGTAAAATAATCAGTGATTAAAAGTTCTCTCGAAAGTTACCCTGTGTCTGTACATTAAGACACAGACAAAAAGGCCATTTATAACTTAGAAAATTAAGAAAAAACTCAGTCGTTTAATTACTTGTACAATTTTGTCTGCAATTTTAAATCACACTAAGAAAATAGCCTTACACCTTAGTTGACATAGAGCCAGCTGAATCACAGCCAAGTTTAGAAGAGGCAACAGAAATGTATTTACTCTCGCCGTTGTGTGTTCATTTGGTAACACTGTATGTGTATAGTTCGCCAATGGAAAGTTTACAGAGTATCAGTAACATTTCAACAGCTTAACCGATAATTTGAGAGTTTCACCAACAGGACTGGTGGTGATATCAAAAAGGCAAGTGAAAATGCAACTACAGTGTTCAATGCAGAGCGAAATTCACCTCAAGAGGTGAACTCCAACTCGAGCTTTAAGAATGATAACAATTTACAGCATTACTACAGTTTTACAAAATTGCTATAACACCGTATTTACAAAGTCAGTACATTTGACAGTCTACATTTATTATAATCTATAAAGCTCTCGAAATCTGCCACTACTTGAAATCAGAGAAACTACTGCTGACATTATCATAATAAAGTCTGACAGTGTGATTACACATTATTAGTTAGACTGCCATTACAGATTATGTCTTCTAAACTTCCATCAGAACTTCATAACAGACTCTAACAAACTTGGCATTACAAGTGACCAATCAACCAAATGACACTTAATCACAACAGTCATAATCATTCATAGCGTTTAATTGATGTTCCTGTCAGTGTGTTAATGTTATGACAGCATTATGGCAGCTGTACGCATGTCCCTTCAGATGAAGTGCTGCCCAACAGCTCAGTGCTACAAACAGTTAAAGGCTCCCTGTGCCAGACTTTTTACTGCAATTCCAACAACTCTGGCGCCATGCTGAGAGAGACGGGTGCACTTCCTGCTGATGTATTTGAATTTTCATACATCTCTTCTGACAAATCCTGGGGGATACAGGCCATTAGGAACCTGGGCTAAAGGTACTATACATGAATGCTAAATGAGCTGTTAAATAAAATCACCCTCCTCGTATTTCCTATCTGAGGAGCTTGGCACGCCCTGTCCTACAGTGACATATTGCTACAGCCTCGCTGTCTATGTTGTGCATACATTACCTCTTTATGCTCTAGTGATCAAGCAGTCATGCTTTATGTATAAAGTGATAGAATTATGGATGAAAATGTGTGTTTTACATGTTAAAATGTAACTTTCTCTGTTAATTTACATTTATACTAGTGCAGAGCCTTTCAAAACAGGCTGTTCAAAAAGGGGTCCATTGCTGGGGCTGAGGTATTGCTGCTTGTTGAGAAAAGCTAAATCAAACAAAACCACACCTGACACTGTGATTCCATGGGTACTGGGCAATATACAACTGGCATGACTTATTTGCATCCCCCAGCAGAGCCTACGTGTGTGCATTACTTGCGATGTTGGGCACAGATTATCTAGAATTGTGAGGGGTTTACTGATCCAGTCTTAAGCCTCCTGAACTGCTCACAGACTCACTGGGGCCACCCTGATAATATCAAACATGTCTGATATTCTAAGACTCAAAATTTCGACTATTACGTCTGTACTTCCCAAGCTGGACCACAACAAACAATGCTCGTGGCATCCTGTGGCAGCTGACCGTGCTGCCAAGCAACGGTAAAGATTGTTGCCCTTGAGGCTCACGGTAGCTAACGTACAATTGTTAAAGGAAACTTTAAATCTCACATCCAGTTCTCGCTGTAAAGCAGAAAACCTGTGTTGACATCCTCTCCACACTCATCCAGAGTTGTTAAACCTACTGCTTTTGATTTCTTTTTTTTTTTTTTTATCACTGCAATGCATAACTACAGCTGGTTGTTGCACCAGGCTAATCTCTGAGATGACCCATGAGAGGGATCACATGAGGTAGTGTATCGCTCGCTCTGCTATGACTACCTTATCCATACTGTGTGTGATGCGCGATCATTTCAAAATCTTGTAATGTGTGCATATTTAAGATCAGAGAGAAGAAAAACACAACCCGATTTCAAAATGGGGTTCAGAGTCAAGAAGCCAAAGTGCTGGAGCCACAACCCTACTGCTGCACAGAGCAGTGAGTGCTGTTCGTTCAAAAGTTATCAATATTTTTTTGTCTCATGTTCAAACTGCACTCGCAAATTCAGCACCGCACTTCTTTGAGCCGAGTGTGAAGTGGAGCGGATGAACTACTCTCAAGAGAACAACCTGCAGATTTCTTGCTTAATAGTTTCTATACTTTAAAGCCAACTACTCTCGATGACGTCTCATTCATGTGTTAATTCATTTTCACATCATAATTTTAGTTCACATGAGAAAATATCCAATCACATGTGAAAATGTGGAAATGCACATTTACATGAGCAAATTTCATGTGATTTCATGTGCGGTGCATTGCTCACTCATTTGGAAATTCTAAATCACAGGTGAAAAAAGCCTATCGCGTATAAAAGCGTGTAATACACACGTGAAAAATTTAAAACTTGCATGTAATGCTTTTGTTCACATGTGACAGTAGGCAATGAGATGCGAGAATATTTAATTCAATATTTGATGCTTTAATTAACTTCGTTGACCCGTTTGGTTTGTATTTTAGCAGATCTGTCTATTTGTACTTTGAATCTCGGTATCATTTTTAAATGAAGGTCACCCTCGACTATCACTACAAGGAGCTTAAATAAGAGGTTGAAATGAAATAGAAAAATGTACACGTGAAAAGATAAATTTCAACCTTCAAAGAGGATGCATGATTTTTTAAATTTCGTTTTCGAAAGCCACAGAGAATGCCTTGCACCGCCTGCTGCTCGTTTATTATTACTGTTTATGTGTTTTTATATATAAATATGAAAGAAATATGGATTTAGCCCTGCTCATGACTTTTTTAGCAGAAACATTTCAAAAGAAGAAAAATGTTTTTAAAGACTTCTGCAACATGAAACTCCTTATAAAAGTGCTGTGAATCTGAGAGGCATCGTCCGAACTTCTGAACAAACACAGATACCTCTGGTTTAGGTTGCCAAAAAAAAAAAATGCGAAGCTGCCCGTGTTTTCATTGTGCTCGGTGTCAGTCGCTGAACATCAATAATTAAAGGTTTATGAAAACGACCTTTGGCGTGATTAGACTTTCACAGTGCTGATGCGATCTCCAGTGACTTTTACTCAATGCTGTTCTCAACTTTGAAAGGCCGCTCTCGAAGCTTGAAAGTGAAAATTCCAGCTAACTTGGCCTTGAACTTAATACTCGCGCTCTCTCTCTCGCTCTCTCTCCATCTCTCGCTGGCTCTCTGCCTCTCTCCCTACGTCTACCCATCTAACCACACATCAAAGCGCAGGCTGTTAAAGCCCTGTGGTGAGCGCTCCAGAGGCCCTGCGTAGTGCACATCCACCGAGGTGTCTGCATGTGAGAGAAGTTTAGAGAATCACCGGGACTTTCAACAACTTAAAATCTTGTGTAAGTGGGATTATCATTTCTGATTCTCTTTTATACCCCCGAGTTTGACAGCGCTGTTGGCCTAATACCAATCAAAACAACCGATTGTTGAGTCGGCGGATAACTTTATTCTCCAGGCAGTATCACAGCCTACGAAGGAAACTGGACTCGCAGAATTTCCGCAGAATAAAGCTATTCAGACACTGGAGCCAGGGAGTGCAGGTTAATCGTAGCCAGGTTTATATCATTATATTTGCCAAGGACATTAATAAAACATTTTTGCCTTCACTTCACATTGGTGGCTTGTCTTTTGTTGATGAGCGATGCACTTTCCTGCATTCTGCACAGGTTGGTGCTGGGCAGTGTATTAAGAAAGAGCTGCAATACACTGAAATAAAACAAAATATTTTATTTTCCCTCTCGTTCACTGTCCGTAATCAATCTCTGCTTAAAGCATTTTGACGGAAAAGGACCTCATGACAATTGCATTTCAAAATTGCGTACAGATACAAGTAACCAGAAGGAATCAGAACACGGTGTAAGAAACATATAGTAATCAGGCAACGGATGAGGAAAGATTTTCTTTCTGCTACAGAGTTCAGAGCCAGGCTGATAATGAATAAGTCTACCTGCACTCAGAAAATGTTATACTGCTCATTTCAAGGAAGATGACTGTCATCACACAGCGCACAGTGTCCAATTAATGGTTTCATGCTTTAACATTTGATATTATTATTTGTTATTGTAATTGTCTAGATATGGTGGGTGTGAAAATATACAGCGTACGGGTAGAACAAGCGAAGCAAGGAAGGTATTAAAGTCCTCATGTGTGCCTCGAGGCCTGCATAATCTCCAACTCTTGAAATATTCCTTTAATCGCCTTTCATAAGCATTATTATGCTAACCAAACAACAACGAGAAACAAGAGGAGATAAAATGTATTCCCTGTGCACATCTGTTTTTGATGAATGTAGAAAACCTGACCATATGGACACATAATAACACCTACAGTCACATTTCTGTGCCCTTTTGCAACTATGACTCCTGTATAGCGTCAGCATAAAGTCCTCGTATGCAAATGGCTCAACGGGACAAGTGTCAGCGTCCACGAAAAACGACACATATCATCGTTCCCTAAACAACACGACCAGAAATGGAGGGTGCCTTTATTGCTCTGAAGCTGTATGTTTCCGGCAGAACAACGTGGCTAACAATGCAGCGTGTTTGTTGTGTAAGGGGGCTGAAAGTACCA
The DNA here is from genome assembly GCA_963678695.2 of Diplodus puntazzo. Classification (NCBI taxonomy): domain Eukaryota; kingdom Metazoa; phylum Chordata; class Actinopteri; order Spariformes; family Sparidae; genus Diplodus; species Diplodus puntazzo. The sequence goes on along the minus strand of OZ023166.1, from coordinate 10,953,435 downwards.
GCACGTTGCCACCGTCACAGACCGTTACATGATGTTGGGAGCACTATAGTCAGCTGTAAAGTGTTTGGATGAGCTTAGATTGCTGAATAATAGTCAAGCTACTCAAGGCTGTTTATTGTGTTTGCTGCGGCGAAGAGGAGGAGAAATATAAAGTTTGTGTAAATGCAGCCGTTACTATGATGTCCATCCATCACCTTCGCTGATCCTAGGTGGATCCAGAGGCATTCCCAGGCCAGATGAGATGCATAAACCCTCCAGCGATTTCTGGGTCTACCTCAGGGTCAACTCTCTGTTGGTTGTGCCCCTCCAAAGGGAGGGCGGCAAGGAGGCATCCTAATTAGATACCCAAACCACCTCAGCTGGCTCCTTTTCAAAGAGACGGAGCAGCAGCTCTACTCCTTTCGGATGTCCAGTCTTCTCACTCCATTTCTGAGCCCAGCCTCCCTACGAAGGGAAACTTACTTCCCTGATTGTATCCGCGATTCTCTTTCTTTTGGTCACTACCCACAGCTCAGCTCACTCTTCACTACAAGTGTCCAGCCTGTCCGCCTCACACTCCACTTTCCTGTCACTCTTGAACAAGACCCCAAGATACTTGAGCTCCTTCGCTAGGGGGCTTTGATGGCTTCCTGCATTGTTCACAGCAGAGCTGGTCCGGACTGTGTGAAGCTAGTTACAAGGTACATGACAAAGTCATAACCAGAGAGATTTCCTCTAGAATGTACTCGACCCTTGTGGAGTAGGGCTGCATGCACAACCAGGTGATCAAAAGTCATTCATGGGGAAAAAGTGGTACGACTCTGAAAACATGGAGTGTGAATCAGAGGAGGGCACATGATCTAGTCTTCCATGAGGACAGGCTGAGTAGATCATCGGGTTGTAGTTTGATGGTAGTCAGAAATGTGCACTCTGGGGTTTAACAATCATCAAGTATTATTGTACCTTATGATAGCTTTTACAGAGCAATATCTTTTATATATTTATCAAATTGTAGAGATCTTAGAAGACACTGTTGTTTAGATATTCAAAACACGTGTCGACTTATTCATTGTGTCCTCACAAAACTTTCTGTGCGCTCTAAAAGAAGCTTGTGCCTGCTGACCTACACATAACTTGTTTTGCTGCATTTGTAGAGAAAAACATCAGTTGGCTGCATTTTGCCTGCATCTTTAGATGGCCGAAAATAGCCAGAAACAGTCCTAAAATCTTCAGAATGCTCTTCAGACTTTCAAAAGCCCCTGGGAGTGGATTATATTTTTAGTAATGAGAGATACGTTTTCTGTTTCTGAGGAGCAACAAAACGTACATTATATCAAAGACACTACGAGCGACCGCGGTTGATATGTATTTTTCATGTGGTTTATCTTGGGCTCCTGTCGTAAAGCTGAGGGGCGCAGTGACCAGCAGCAGGTTTTTCAGAGTGTTTTACTGTGGTGAGTCTTTTGTGTTATCGATGTTTTGTTGCTGACTAAAAGAACAAAACGTGCCTTCAAGGGATAACAGCAGTGTGAAGTGAAAAGAATGACTTTAAAGTAATTCACTACCTTGACATTTCATCATAATCATATGTAAATGTTGAGTGAGTGATGATTAAAAGGTTTCCACTACATCAAAACACAATTAAGTTACAGCTAAAATAGAATTCACTTCATTTAATTTACATGTCAAGCTCTTCATCAGAAAGACATCTCTGCAAGAGTTTCCAAAGGTTCCAAAAGTTTTCAAGGTTCATTTAATTTTACAAGGCTTGTACAACGAAATGTAAGGACTAGCACCTTTTGCTCACTAGAAAAAAAAACATGTTTTCTTGTGGGTTCAGGAGTGTCAAAGCCTTATGAAAGAAGCTGCTTCGTAGACTGTTGGTGGATACTTCTGTATCAATTTGCAAGATTGTTGATTTCATCCTGATGCGAGCTCTCGTTTTGCTCATAATGTGGCTGACAACGGTGGCATCGTCCAGACGCTTCGTGTGTGAAGAGGAGGGGGCTGAGCACACAGCCCTGGGCAGCTCCCGTGTTGAGCACTAAAGTATAGGAGGTGTGACTGCCAATCCGAACTGTCTGGGGTCAGTTAGGGTTAGGGTTAGGTTGTGAGGAAGTCCAATGCCCAGTTACAGAGTGTGGTACTCAAAATCAAGAGTGTTAAGTTTTGCAATCAGTTTTTCAATCAGTTATAATGGGGACAAGTATCATTTTTGACTCCACGTCCTGATTATGGCTGTTTGCAATCTTGTTTTCTCAAGATTACAACTTAATTTTCTATTTACTCTCGATCTCAATATAAAATGTAATTGTGTGTGTGTTTGTGTGTGTGTGTGTGTGCATTAAAAACCACAAAACCACTTTCCTCACATAATTACGTCTTCAGCGATTCCCTTAGTCACCTCACAAATTTGAGAATTTAGGACACATTACGCAACGCATCCCAATTTCCCTGCAGGGGTTGTTAAAGTTGAATCTAATTTAGTCGTAGATGGGTAGATGATTCTGGAAATGATGTGTATAACAACAAAACTTTAATTCACCTTCCTCAATCAACATGCAAACCCCGGTGTTTTTGTGTAGAGCAGATAAACTCACGAATTGTTGACATTTAATGCTTTGGTTATAACACTAGCTCCAAAATAAATTATTTAGTTGTGTACAATAACAAAACAATGTAGAGAGATAAAAATGGAGACATAAAACACTGTACATCACTGAGCAGAAAGTCAGAGAACAGTCTGTTAAAAAAAAGTCATAACAGTATAATTCCTGCTCATTAGTTCACTACATTAAGACTCTCCATAAGCCAAAAGTATCACCTCGGACGTTTTTTAGCTGAAAATCTATTTTTTTTTCTGATGCTCTCTCTTGCCTCTCTTAATGAAGACAGACAGATTTATTTATTTGAATAATGTATTTCCTATAATAATTTCTTATTCATAGGCAGCATATTGGCAGGAGTGTTTCCTCCTCTGTCAGATATCACCACTTACGACTCAAGTGCCGCAGATGTGTTTCACTTCTTGATTGAATGACAGTTTTTATTTGAATTTCTCTGAAACTGCCAGGTCTATCCACACATGTGTTTACCGCTGCGTGTGATTTTACTTATCATGCAAAACTCAGCTTCCAGTTCAGTGACCAAGGAAATACATTTCTGTCACTTAGGCATAATAACAATTCAGTTCATGAGGCACAGATGTTTTTTTCCTCAATATTCTCCCTCTTTGATGTCAGGCAGTGGACAGGGTAAAATGATAGCTTTTACCAAAAACAAGATCTGACTGGAGATGTGTTTGTCATGAGTCAGTACAGATAGACTTTGCCAGCCTTAGCAACCAAATCACTGACACAGAGGACAATATTTTCATAAAATAAACTATATTTTCTCTGTTGCCTGTGGCTAAAGAACGCATTGCATTTACTGCAGAATTAATTAGCCTCTAAAGCTAAAATTAAAACCTGTATGAAGGCACTTTTCTCAAGTGTTTAAAATGTAAGAAAAAGTGAAATGGATGCATTCTGTCGTTTGCTACATTCTTGTAGAATGCTACATTCTTGTTCAGCTTTTGTGCGAGCTCATATTCATCACGTTCTCCTCAAATTCCTTATCCTGCGAAAGCTCTGAAAATATGGCTAATGTGAGAAAGAGAAATTCTTGCTGTCCGTTTCCAACTTTTAATGCAGATAAATACCCCCAGAATGCAAAAAGAATCACAATGAAATCCAGGTACAGTAGGCAGGTGCCCATCTTTTCCCACAGTGATAATTCTTCATTTCATCCACATCAGAGTGCCGCCTCGGGGGACGAGGATGGGAAAACACAGACAGAGCTTGTGTAGTTCTTTTAGTGATTGGTAGAGAGGACCTGAAACTGGCACATCAATCATGGCCATTTTTTTTTTTTTTTGTGCACCAATATGAAGCAGTAAATCACATTCTTACCTTCTTATGAGAGACACATTTCACACGTGCATACAAAAAAACACAAGGAAAAATCACCAGCAGTATCTGTTAAAAAATGGCACACTTATATTTGTCAGTTAAATGCAGAGAGCTTCGTCCAATTATCAATATTAAAGAGTAGATTTAACAACGTGTTAAATAATCAACCAACATATTTAGATTGAAAGAGTGCAATTGTGATCCAGAACTGATGGGTAGCCTGTCTTGTTTGTCTGAAAGCTTAAAAAGGTGCAGTATGTAAGAATTGGCCACCCTTCATATTCATATATAAAAAAAAACAGAGGGCAACACATTACTAGATAAAACATTAAATGCTGCTTACTGGAGCTGTTAGCTCAATTAGCCATGCAGCTAGCCATCCGGACTGTGAGCTCAGTGCACCAGTTGGGTGTTGGTGTTTACAATGCTAGCACGGGAGCTTTGGACCAAGACAGGCCGGGGCTAACTGGTTAGTATGCTAACTTCAGTTGATATCTCTTTGACACAATACACAGATGTTAAAACATCAGTTTTCTTATTCACATCCTGCTGATAATTTAGTTAATATTGTTTTCAACTGAAATTCTTTAAGTAGCTACTGTCTTAGAGATGCCGTATGTAAGAATCAGCCATGCATCCAAACAAATAGGGGGAGTAGCTGCGAAATGCTGCTAACTGTGGCTGCCATTAGCTAGTTAGCTCAGCTAGCCACACAGTTAGCAGTCGTATTAGCAGACCCTGCCTACAATGGGATTTCGGGGCATTGGAAGATTGTTGGAACAAAGCGCCTCGGGGCTAGCTGGTTAGCCTGCTAACTTAAGTAGATATCTCTGCAGCACAATACATCTTTGACATGTGGTCGAAACTTTGATTTCTTCCCATTATCATCATTATTATTATTAAACTAAAATTCTTACATACTGCACCTTTAGCTACTGGTGGGTTATGAACTGTCAGTAGTTTCTCATTACTACTATAAATAGCCAACTTAGCCATGATAGATAATTATCAGCACTTTTGAACTACCTGATCATGTATGAATATTAATGTACAATGTCAAGTACAACACTAATGTGACACTTTAATAAATGTTGACTAAATCAGTGAATTTTCCTATAAAACTAGCTTTAAGCTGGCAATAGACAACTTTTTTGCTGTAAGTTATCATTAGAAAATAAATGTTGATGTAATGGCTCTTGAATGATCATGCATAAGAGTGAAATCTCACTTGAAGATGCACGCTCGATTTATGGCACCATCCTACATAGCTTCTTTCCTCGCTTATAAACTAAATGAATAAATTGACTCGCACTCGCATCATATTACTACTGCTCCCTCCCACTCCACATTGATGGCAACCGTTGCTGTAGTTATTTTTTTGCGTGAAGCAATACTTTATGTCATTAGTCCACATGAAATTACAATAATTTCACGCTACCTCTTCAGTGGAAATGCTTCTTTCGTCTCTCTTATTTCCACAGTGGTGTTGATCATTTCTTCACAGAAATTTGGAAAAAACAAACGCAGTGTTTTCTGAGTTGTTTCTACGGAAATAGAACGCAATCCAATTATCAAGAACAATACCACTCTGGGGGAAGTTGAAATGTTGTCTGTTCGCACAAGTTCACAGCTGGTTACAGTCATACCTTTTCCCATTTATCTGTCAAATCTAAAAAGCTTGTGGAGTCGGATCTAGCAATTAGTGGTTTTTGCACTTTTTCTTTAGCAAAGAGAAAAAGCATTTTACGAATTTCCCATCACTCTCAAGTTGACGGCATGATCTGTTGTGCTTCTACACTAAACTCATCAGCACCTTTGATGTTATTATTTCTGTGACAGCCGGAAAATGCACGAGTTATCTGATTCTTGTTTCTACATGATTCTATTCATGTAGAAACAAGATGAGCTTGTGATAAAACATATTACAATCATATCTTGTTTGTTACTATGCAGACACAAATGCAGGCCTGGACTTCAAATTAAATAAAAAAAACAATCTCACTCACAGTGTTGCTCAGTAAAATTTAATTACGCATTTTCCTCAAATCAGCCCTTATTTTTATTGTATAATGCTTCATAAGCAACAGCTTGCAGATACTTTGATTCTCTCAAATGAAACATCCACGTTCTGCTGCAAAAGATGGATATCTAGAAAGAATATTATATAACAGGAACTGCACTGCAAGGGTACTGCATTCATTTCGAGATAAAGCTTTAATTCCTTTGTGCTGCACACACAGATACCGCAAGTCTGACACAATAAAATACAGATTGTGTTAAGAATTTCATCCACTGCTTTCATTTCCCCCCCAAAAATTGAAATTGAATTGCATTTTCTTTTAACATTTCTAAGATTTTCAAGTATCCATTCACTGCACTAATCATAAAAGAAAAAAAAAAAGAGAAATCTATTTCACCGGTTCCAAGGATTAGTCTTGAATAAGCGCTTCAACAAGCTTTCACTGCTTCCTTAGATTTCCATCCACGTCCCAATCAGAGCCGTGGACATCATCAGCACTGATTCAAGGATAATTGTTCCATATAGTCATCTCTGACTACTGGTTGTACAGACCAGTGGTTTAATATCTAATCAATCTGAATGAATTATGAGCTCCCGTCAGCTCTATTACAAATACAGACTTGACCATTACATTTTTAATTAACCCCGAGTACAACATATTGGAGAGCTGTCCCAGATGTCGCCATGTATAACACTGGGTAATAGAATGAAATGGCTTCACATATTTCACACTGTGAATCTGAAATCATATTGGAACGTGAATGTCTTTGGCCAGACGAGAGCAGAGTTTGTACTACTTATCAAGTGATTAAGGCAATCTCTTTATTCGACTCCAGTTTCCATGGCGACGTGGCTTGATTTGACGAGTACAATGTGTGTATCTCTGGTGTGCATGTGAGACTATGTTTATGTGTGTGCTCTTTAATTTGAACAAAAGTCTAAAAGCAGGAAAGAGATACAGCTGAAAGTAAACCCCAAAAGATTTAGTTTGTGGGAAAAAGGCACATCCTCTATGCTGGCAACCAGAAGCATATAAAGAACAAATCAAAAACCCTTTTGATGTTAAAGGCAGCATGTGGACTCTTAAAGAGGGAGAGTTTGTTCGACCATTTATGAAAAACACTTTAATTGATTGAAACTAAAGAAAATTTGAATCACTCAAACGATGTAAATGGCCCGAGGCGATGTATAGTGTCTGGAAAGCCAGATGTGATTTTAAGTGATAGAGATTTTCAGCGCTGCACAAACAAAAAACAACTTGGAGAGCTGCGGGGAGGAGAGTTTCACCAGAGGCAAGTCTTGTTTGATGAATAATGCAGCCGTCTATGATCAACAAAATTGCAGAAATTCCTACAGTACATGTTTGCACATGTTTCTCACTCTTGCTGTTGATGTGCAAGTTCGGAGCGTATGCATAATGTTGTCCACTATTTTCGCTCACGGGGGAAACAAAATAGTTGTAGCAACATCAGTCCAGCACGAGACAATTATAGCCTCCAGCATCCACAATTATAATAGAGAATCCACACCTCTGCGACCGCACTAACAAACACGGATTAATGTCAGTTTCAAGAAGAAAACATTTATTGTGAAGCTGCTGTTTTGAACTGTATTTTATGAGGTTTAATGAGGAAAAAGATGAAATTAGTATTGGTTTTTGCAAAATGTGTTTGCCATATGTTTCCGTCCATGTTTGTTTGTTGGTTGGTTGGTTTGTCAGCAGGATTACAGCTAGCATACGGACATATTTCCGCAAAACATGGATTTAGGATGAGTGTCAGCCCAGAATAGACCCCATGAACCCCATTGGTGCCGATCCGGATAAAGGGACGTATCCAGAAGCGTGTTGAATTCATACTCACAACCAATAGGGGGCAGCATATGACCAGAGTTATTGGTAATTGCTGCTAACAGTAGCTGCCATTAGCTAGTTATCTCAGTTAACAGCGTGGCTAGCAAAGGACCTTTAGACTAGGACAGGCCGGGGCGAGCTGGTCAGCATGCTATCTTCAGTCGACATCTATGCAACAAAATAAAAACATCATAATTGTTTTTTTCCATTATTATTTCCTCGCATTCTGTTGATAATTGTTGTTAGACAACTGTTAGGTAACTGTGAGTGAGTACAATTTGGTGCAGATCCAAATACGAATCTAGATCTAACAGCTTAAAAAATGTTTAATTTGGACTGGGCTTGATTGAAGCCTTTGTCATCAATGAACACCTAAAACTAAAGCATGTTTTCTTACTGGATACGCACAGCAATGCAGACTCTCTCTTCCTCTGTACAGACACACAAACATACTGTATATGTGCACAAATGCATGGCTCAAAGACCGAGAGAAAGAGGGTTTGGGGACTGCCTGAGGAGCTACTAAATTCGCGTGATCCTAATTGCACTGTCCTGCTGTGGAGAAAATGTACATCATTATGGCCATTAGTTATAATCATAGCCGATTTAGGCCAGAGCTAGCATGAACACAGGCCAGTCCATATCAACTAATGTGGGCTCATGCGCTTGAGCTGGTTATTCAACCGTCGTCACCATGTGACGAGCAGAAGCTCCTTGACCACATTCAACCAGTGATGTGACCGCATGCTATGATTTCTCTGCTCCCATGTGGGATTGCATTGTGCAGAAATGGCATTGTTTCGTGGAACAAAGTGATTTATGACGAGGGATGATTGGTAGATGGCTGCCACGTGTCACAGGTTAATGACCATTTATGACGGATAGTGACAAAGCTGGGTCGAATTTCCGGAGCTTAGAGTTCCTTTGAAGAGAGAGGCTTTTGGGGCCTTAACTTCTGTCCATACTGACGTATATACAACCATAAAGTATATATTTTTCTTTATCGTGGTCAGGTGTTATCTGCAAAAATCACATGCTGGCTTTAGTTGCCACAAAAGAGCCTGGACTAATCCTCTCAGCACATCCCTCCTCCCCTGTACATCTATTACACTCTTCTCTCAGGGTGTACACACTGCAGCAACAGAGCAGCACAGGTCATCTGCAGTTCAGTCTGCAATTAACTCCTTGCAATTAATTGCTGATTTCAGAGGAAAAAAACTGTTAAAAATAAGGCACACTGTGGAATTTGGAGGGCTATGGTTTGATTGGCTTTCATGGTAGCTTAGGCTGAAACGCATCATGCATAATGGCTAACACTGTGCATTAGTATGCCATTAGGTCTCCTTTTGCATATGAGGATGAGTATGCATTTGGCAGGAATATGTAATCAAATACGCCTCGTGTGCTTGAATTACTGTGGAATAAGGGGGCTCCTATTGTATTATTCGTCCAGGTTGCCCATTAGTTATCCTCGACTTTCATACAAATTCATTTAGCCTCCAGCAACCCAGAGGAAGCTATAGCTATTCAGTGTGCATTGCCTGCCGAACTACTATTGTACAGTTTGTGTACAAGCACAGGTCAAAAGTGTAGGTCAATTACAACCTCTGGTGTCAAAGTGTCATAAGCCCTGGGTGAACCTGGGTTTGATCTCCAGAGGCGTGGGGTAGGGCGGGAAGAAGTGGAGCTGGCTGACACAGCCGGGGCCGTGATCCGAAAAAGAGAATTAGTCTTCTTTGTCTACGGGATTGGAAAAGACTTTGAGAAAGAGTCATCTCTTTACAATTAGCTCAAGGTCTGAGTCTTTTTTTTTTTCTAACCAGAAGAAGAAAGGACACTGTTGATTAATTTAGACAGAAAGAGTTTGTGGCCTATGAACCATTTTAGAAAATGACATGGAAGAAACTAATCACAGAAAATCCAGCAGCCTGAAAGACAAGAGAATAGAGATGACAGGCTAATTAGTTTGGCTCCAGCCTGGTGCAGGATAGAAAAAGTACTGATGCTGTGCTGTGAACCGCGGTGTAATGATGAGAGAGCTGGAGTGTGTGGCCCTGAGACCCAGAAGTTTTTCGGAAAGGCGTGGGAGGAAAGGCAGCCCCTGCTCTCCCCCATGACTTGACAATGTTGGTTTCACCATCTGATATCTGACATAATGAGCTGAAGTACGTGTGTGCGTGTTTCGTTTGTGCTCGTGCGCAGGGTAGTAATTTTCTGGTGAGCACAGATTGGGAAGGTGGTAATAAATGGGAAGGAGAAACTGAGCGCTCCGTCTGCTGCTCGGCACTACAACTTCCCCCTGTCAACAATCCCTAATCACTGGAGACAGGCCCTATTAAAAGGACACAGACTGAGATGTCCAGCCCTCACCGGAGCCCCCTCTGCGTGCAAATCATTACTCTCCGTGTGTTAAATAAAGAGATAGCTGCCCCCCCCCCTCTTGTCAGCACAGGTCATTAGCCAGTGTAAATATGTTATGCTGTGACATTTAGGCTGAGGGATTGGGAATAATGTAAAAACAAATTTAAAACTCGGGTAATTAGGGGAAAAGAGGATTGTGGGGAAAAATTAGATGAAAATGATCAAATAAATTCATGTTTTCCTGTACAATAGAGAGAGGAGAAAACAAACATAATTTTAAACCAACCTTCAGGAATCTTTCTAATAAATTTGTGTTGAGGGTCCGGGATCAAATTCAGAGAAGGTCAAAAGGGGATTCAAATAAATGATTCAATTTCTCAGAGTAGGCTCCAGTTGTGATTTATTAACATTTACTATTTACTCTTTATTTTTTTGTGACTTACATTGCTACAATTTAATCATAATAACTGGTGGACATTCATTAAGAGTAAAAGTTTGTATGTGGTTGCTAATCATACACTGGTACAGACACTTCTGGCCACTGGTGGACTCAGGGGGGTGTGCAGGGGGTGCGATCATCGCCTATGTTAAAAAAGTGATGTCTTGGACGCTACTGTCGCGGATAGAACATGATTAAGTGCCCTCTGGGATGCCTTTCCACTGAACAAAATGTGATGAAAAGCCCTCTCTTCACTACAAATCCATCACAACTGTCTGCGCGCTGGTGCCCCATCGCATACAGCTCGTGCCCTTCTTTATTGTTTTCCGGCCCTGCCTGTCAAACTTCCTGAGTCCCCCGCTGCTTCAGGAAACTTTCACTCTGCGCTGCTCATTTTAATATTTTAGTGAATAACATGGCGAAAAAAGATAAATATTTTACTGACTACAGGATCGCTGAGGTTTGTCTTGACATGAAGTACAAGTGACAGCTGACTGCCTCGATCATCATGTCACAGTTAAAAAGTGTGGATCTCAACCCATTTAGACAGAATAAAGTACTAATGACTTTCGGTGTAATGGGAAGAAGAGGAAATATAGCTTTAATATTTCCAGGGCACCACATGCACTTATTTTATTTTAGGTTAGAGAAAATACTGTTTTTCTTACGGACATATTGCACTGTTTTTACACTTTTTTTTTAAATTTGCAGAACATAGAGTGGGAGACAGCAGGAGACTGAGCCAGATAAAAAAGGAAAGGAAAAATATGTTATGATTGCTTTCCCAAAGTTCTAGTTCTAGTTAAACTGGGAGTTAAAGATGTAGTAATCAGTCATTCAGGCTGTATCATACATACCCCTGACTGCTTCACAGCATACTGCCGATGGCATGCAATTGTGTTAAAAGCGAGGCTGAAAGCGAAATGGAAATAACATTTCCCTAGAGTCTGTCATTTAATAATCGAGAAAATATACAGAGCTGGAAAAATTTTTCCCAGTGACACATAGTAAAGTATTGTACAATGCAACATCTTCCTCGTTAAAGGTGTTATACGTAAGGATTGGGCACTGATTGAACAAATTCTCCAAACACATTGATTGCAGCATATCATGAGAAAATTGGGGAGTCCACCCCTACCGTGAGTAACATAGTCCCTAGATACCCAACGTCAGCATTAACAGCTGTTTTATTATCAGCCGAGAAGAAATGCTGCGAGATCAACATCAAACTTCATCCCTTTTTCACGCGCTGAGAGCTGTCTCCAGCTGTGGGAGGCAACACCAGAGTTAACGCTTGCTTTTCTTCCATTTTCTATCACTTCTTTTCTTTGCTGCTAAAAGTGTTTTTTTGCTGGGGGTGAGTGGTGGTGGTGGTGATGATGGTCTTGGCTTGCCGAGAGCTTCAGCCATCACTGCATTTACTGTTACATTCACTAACTACTGTATTTTCTAAAAGGGTCTAACCAGGGGCAGTAACTTCAACATGATTGTGGTGACTCCGCTCAACTCCTGGCTAATCCAAAACTGGGCAAAGCGGTGGCTGTTATCTGCTGTATTTAGGAGTCAGGTACAAAAGGGGACTGTTGGGGCCTTGTTGGAGATATGCACTTTACTGAGTTTCTGCTGTAATGTGAACATGGTGTTCTATGGGGACTGACTAGTTCTTAGACCCAGCCTCAAGTGGCCATTCAAATAACTGCATATTTAGGCGCTTCTACAATGTCCTCTTCTTTTAGCCCGTGAGCTAGCCACTTGATCGGACTTAGGGGAGACTGGACACTAGAGTGACTCACAATCGTCTCTTGAGGTACATAATGGTATTGCAAGATAGGACGGGCTGGGCTAGCTTATTAGTATGCTAGTCGATTTCTCTGCAGCTCAATACAAAGACATCTTTGACATAACGTCAACAATGTTATTTCTTCACATTCTGTTGATAAATTCCATTAATTTTTGATTATTTTTAAACAAACATTCTCATGTTTGATTTAATGGTGAAACACACTACTGTGGAAAAAGTGAAGATTAATGTCTGCCAGAAGTATTAATGTCAATATATGTAGATATCACCACTGTTTTGAGTTAAACAAGTTATAGTTTGTGATCTGTAACTCCTGCAAGGTTTGCACTTACTGGGGTACTCGTAAGCTAATGCATAAAAATATAAAAAAGCAGAAATATCAAAATATTTTATATTTGAGTGACTGAATCAACGAAGAATCAAGATGGGGTTTGCGTCGGTCGATACCAGATGGAGTCTCCTCTCTCGGTCAAGTCTTCCATTTAATCTAGAGAGCTTTTACTCCAGGTTAATGTGTGCTGTTGAATGTGAGAGCTTATTGGGTTGTGTGTAAGTGGATTTGGCTGCGACGATGACCAAAGCTTAGCACCAGAGACCTCTCAGACAACACATTTGGGCCCCTGAGAAAGCCAGCTCCGACCGCCTGTCAACTTAAAAGCCATTAAAAACAAACAGCACGGTGAGAGATGCAGGCCGAATATTGACTTGTACTCTACCCAGGGGATTGCAGAGCGGGAGGAAATAAAGGAATGTCAAAGAAATCTGTAGAGGGGAGACGCAGGCTGTTTTCCAGCACCTGAAATACTTTGGTGGGTTTGTAAGACAAGACTTTTGAAGAAAAATAGTAATGATACAATAGTTTCCCCTCGGAGAGCAACCTGGAAACGTCGTGGTCATTACAGCTTGTGGTAACGGAAACTCTTGTGCATTGTGCCAGGGGATTTTGTCTATTTCATTACCTAGACACTTTACCTTCCCACGCCATATCTGCTCTTGTCCCATGCTCCATCCATCATATCCTTTTAATGTTAGCTTTGCGGGATAAGCAATTTAGAAGGACAAAAAGGGCAGCCTGTGTTAATTCTGCAAAGCTCCAAACTTTTAATTAGGACAAGCCACGAAACAACAACATTAACAATGGAATACAAAACAATAAAAGGGTAATTATCGTGAAGCCATACTCTGGCGGCCAAGAACACCATAAAACTAATTACCAATGTCTGACAGCAGATGGTTTGGGGGTGGCGAGTAAAACCGGGAAGGTATATGAACATCAGAGGGTGTGCGTGGAAAAAAAAAGGAAGAGTTGCTGATTCCAAACAGAGGCGTATTTATAGTTCTCCTAAGTCGTTATTGCAACAATGCGTTTGGATTGACAGAAAATCAAAATGATTGACAGTTTCTCTTTAGAAGACAATTAAGGCACCGGGCTGGCAGGATGTACGGGCGGTGCTCACAGGAAACACTATCCTATGATTATGGGGAGGAGCGAAATAACAAGCTGCTTCCTCATGGACCTAATATCCCACTAATAATCAAAATTATAGCAACAACACCTTGTGGAGTATTAAATAATGTGAAAGTCTCTTGACATCTGAGCCTTCATGACTACAAATACACATGTATTTTAGTTTTGCATAAATGCATGGATACAATATAACCCTGAATGGCAACCTCCTTCACCAGTGCATGAACGTGTATGTGAATAGGTGAATGTGACAATTGCTGTAAAGTGCTCTGAGTCAATAGCCTGGAAAAGCGCATTAGAAATTCAAGTCTATATATTTCAAGTATCTGCGATGAGAAACGGGTAATTACTGGTTACCGGCTGAAAAAATATCCCTACAAAAGAGTTCACTTTATTTGGCGTCCATCTAAACAGTCGGAATCGCTGCACATATGTAATTATTTTCAGACGCTGTGAAGAGTAACCATTGCTGCCGATGGGACCCGGCGGCAGAAGTTCAACTTGAGGTAAAAAGTTGAGGAAAGGTCATTTACTGCCAATTAGAGAGCAGAACAAGCAAACACGGCCCAGTCAAAGCAAACACGCTGGGAGTGATTTCCAGCTGACATTAAAAAGTTTGTACACCATGTCAAACTATTAAGCCTTATCCTGGTGACCCATGCAGCTCAAACACTTATCTAATGGAGAAACACATTTGTGTATGTCAGAGCCGACTAATAGCACACTGGCGGGCCGTCAGCCATTTTCACAAAGCCGGTGTTTCATTTGGTTTAATGCTGTTGAGAATATATCCGTCCTGCTTTTAAACAACTGTGTAGGCTCCATATATGGTCATGCATGGGATGTCTGTAGATTGGAATAGGGCACTACTTATTGAATTTCAGGACTGATCACTCAGACCCATTTAAAAAAAGGCTGAACCCGGAACATGTTGAGGACACCACTTTATATTCCTGAAAGCATCATGGCTGCATTCCAAAAGCACAGGAATAAATGCAATTAACAATTATGGTCTGCCCTGCTTGACATCTCATTATTTGAGATTTCCTGATGTCCTTCGCCTCTCCTGCCTGCATCTCTTTCTCTCCGCGGCGGAAACATTTTAGCCAGTCAAAACACACAATAACAGCCTGGGGAGAGGGGGTGAGGGGGCTGGACGGACAGACAGGAGTCTACAGGAATGCTTGTGTTTAAGTACATTTTTGGCCTGGGCTTCAAAACCGGGGGTTGAAAGAACTTCCAGCAAACAAGTGGATTAGAAAATCCATTTGTGAGCCCTGACACTGTGCTGCCTGCTGATATTCTGACATAAAAAAAGAGTAGGTGGGCATGTGGTATGCACACATCAAACATGCCTGTCTGCGGCGAGCCATTAGACCCAGGTGAAGTGGCTGATGGATGATATCTCTGACTGCCTCAAATCGCTCACGTCCAGCCTAGTCCTGAGCGTGACCGGATGAGGTCTCGCACAACTTCTCAAAGTCACAGAGTGAGCTGACAGCCTCCGCTAGCTCACCGCTGAGCACGCTGACCGCAAAACACATCTTCCCCGCTGAAATTCTTGCTTTACATAATGATGTGCTCGAATTTTACATATCAAACACATCCAGGAGGCAAACATGGATTCAGGCAATATGGCATCGACATTTGAAGACATGTCTTTGCTTTTATGTGTCTTATTCACGTCTCTTCTTATTTAACAGTGAAAAATATGATCCAGTAAGACAAACTGTAAGACGTGGTTAAAAAAAAACAAAAACAGTGCAAAAACCATTGACTGTTGGAAAGGCTGAGCTATCTGCAGGCGAAGAAAAACCTTGTCACACTCTCAGTGATCTCGCATTAAAACCAAGCTAACATCCCTCTCCGTCGCCGGGGCCATGTGCATCAAAGAAAGATTATGCATGACTGATGAAACGCTTGCAAAATGATTCAAAGCACACTACACCGAGTGGACAGAAAAAAGCAGCAGTTCTGACATGGTCATACAGGAGGCACTTCAGCACTCCAGACAAGATCACTCTTTGATTTGAGAGCAGTTCCACTTAAAAACTAAAATATTCAGTGTGTTGTGGAAAAGTGTGCACCTTGAGTGTGAGAAAGTGAGTGGGCAGTCAAAAAAAAGGGCCACAAAACATGGTGTACGTGATGATTAAAGAATGATAAAAGGAACTAGAAGACGCCCATTGAACAGCGTGGCAGATGACCGTGTTAGCCGAGAGTTTAGTTTCCAAAAAATAATAACCAGTGGAAGCAACTGAACAGCAACATTACTAAGTCTTTTTCATTGTCAGAAGTCTATATTTTCCCACAGTATGTATCAGGGTCCAGTCACCTTGCAATCAATCTTTGGCTTTATAGTTTGGCTTCATTTTCACTACTCGTTTATAAAATGCTCTGATTTCTCATTAAATCTCGGCACAATTTTATTCACACTGTAATGTAAAAAGGGTACTTTCTATACAATTAGTGCCACTTCTACTTTTTTTAGATCTCATAACTCCAGATCCAAAATGAAAAGTTGGGTAAACAAGACTAACAAGAAATATATGTTTTCTCTAAAGACAGAACTTCTCAGCAATTCACCAGTGGATATAGTCAATGTTATTTCACTGTGGTACCATGCTGCAAAAAATAGTTGCTCGCAATAATTCCGCTTTTCCCCCATTCTGCTGTAGTGTATCAGTGTTTACAGCTCGTCTGGTTGTAAGACGTGTGGGCCCAGATAAATAGGGAGAGGAGTATTTTTCTCTCACTGCTACAGAAATCCCTGCTAAGGGAGAAAAAGAAGCTACACTTAGGGACGGATCAATACCGGCTCTGACCGTAGTGAAATGGATGACACGTCTTGACCCGCCGAAGTTGTTGGAACAAAAAGTCATCAGACCATTATCGTCGGGAGCATTCGAGCAAGATGACCACAACGGCGGAGGGGACAAGGACAGACCTTTTCAAGAGCGGCTTGTCGAGGACACGGACTCCGTGGTGAAGAAACAGCTCTGACCTCTTAATATCAATATATATTCTAATATGCTACCCGACATAATGCACATCATTTAATTAGAAAGCAAATGCATTGGAAAGGTGATACCAATATCACTCATGTCAGCAGAGAATCAATTTTGAAAACTTCAACTCCTGAGTGAGTAGTTTCTTTAGACGGCTGCGTGTTACTAGAACTTTCTTTCTGACGTATTAGACTAATGTATTGCCTCGCTGTCGGTGAAATAATTGTCTGCTAATTGATTTGATGGAGTCTGTTCATGTACCTTTTATTAAACATCCTCATCGTATTGATCAGGTGAAAATGTACAATTGCCTTGCTCCTCTATAAGAGAGGAAATCACTCAGGGGAATCTGTCCTATAATTAAGAACCTGCCCAAAACCATTAAACTGCTCCGTAGCTCAAGCCTCTTTAGTTTGGAGTGCACAGCCTCCAATAGTCCATTACTTTGATCTACAGGTCACAGAGGAACAAAACTCAATACGCCAGCTTAGACGGTGTTATGAGCTATATCAAGTTCAGGTGGTGTCGGTTGGAAATCCCTGACTTTTCTACAGTATATCAGCTGTGATTTCTCAATACGATGGAGAAAGGAGATAAAAATAGCTTAAGACTGTCACAGTGCATCAATTCAGTAATACAGCTGAGCGGCTCGATGGTGACAGAATAAATGAATAGGAAGACCCAACTCCAAACAGCTCCATCTAAATCCCCATAAAAAGATAACTGCATTTCACCGCATTTGAATTTTACTGAGGTATTTGCAGACGGCGTGCCATGCTTCAAACAATATACCCAGCCCGGACATATTGACAGAGCTCTCCATGCCGTATAAAAAAAAATAAAAAATTTTGACCATGACTGTACAGTGCAGCGCTGAGATCGACAGAACAAAAATGAAACAATCAGCTCCAACGACCAGATTACATTTCATATTAGTTTAACTGTCAATTAAGCATAAGTCAGAGGGGAAAGCACTTCATTTTGTTTCCATTCTAAGCTTTTCAGTCAGGATTATAACGCTCCTTTCTACAGTTTTCATGACCTCACTTCAATGACTATTGACTAAAAGGTCTTCTATGTTTCAGCAAAGACCTTGGAAATATCTGTCCTAATTCAGCTCGTGTGGTGTGAATCTCTTCACATCCTGACAAAACACCGCCTTGGACACATCTGCTTATCCCCTTTTAATCACACATTCACAGCTTTTAACCTCAGCATGCCGAGGCACTGTCCAGGCACTGGGGTGTTATGAGTGTGTTATGGTACAAAGTGGGAACATCGAAAGGCCGGTATTACAGTCATGGCACATTGGTGATAATATCTAATCTTATGGCATCTAACCTGCATCTGCTTGTACTTGTCTTACCAGCCAAGTCTCCTCAATTGTTTACATTAAAGAGTGTTTACAGGCCTTAGGGAGTACAACTTAATTTTATGAGAAAAGTAGCATAAAGCCTTCTGTGGCTCCAGAAGAAGCTGCATGTAATCTGATAAATGTCACTCAGTGGTTCAGCTGCATTGTGGAAAACGTAGGCGCTGCAGGTCACTGGTCTTGCGTTGGACTCCTGTGACACTGTTGGACTCATTATGGAGAGTTTAAAAACCAATAATCAAAATCGATACAGCAGAACCAGAGACATCACCTTCTTAATACCGTTACTCACAACGCATGTTACCAACTGAGTGACATCACTGGAGGCGATTTATCAGATTACATGCAGCTTCCTCTGCAGCCAGGCTTTAAATTACCTTTTTCAGATATTCAGTCGTAGTCCCAAGTCCTGAAAAAAAACAACAATTGCGTGCGTGCGTGCGTGCGTGCGTGCGTGCGTGTGTGCGTGCAGTGGATTTGTTTTGGGAAGTGAGTCTCTCTCGGTGTGTGAAAAAGAAAAGTGCATGCTATTATCACTTTCCTCAGCCATGATGTGTGCAGATAAGCTCAGTTTTGCTCCATAATAGTTACTGAAAGGCTGCGTGTTGCATTTGCTGCCAGTTGCTGTTTATGCGTTGTTACTACGGCGTCTTCCTGCATTCTACACAGCAGAGTTGGTTCCGAACTGTGACAAGCTGGTTACCAGCTAAAAGCCAGGCTGAAGCAAATAACAAAAGTGTAAAACCAGAGGTCTATCAGCTGAGGTCCTGGACAGGTACCATGCCAATCATGCGAATCAGTGAATCAGAGGACTGATTGAATACAATGTTTTGTTTTCTTTTGTGATTTTCTTTTGTTTTATTTTGCAGAATGCTACCAGCAGAGTCACTGGAACCTTCCCTGCACCTGCAGGCTATTATGGGGATAGCTACCAAAAACAGCCCAAACTCAGTTGGAGCATACAGTTTCCTCACAGGAGGATGTCATCAAACATTACCTCCATTGTTTGTCCCCCGACTGTGCCGTTGTGTCAGGGTAAAGCATTTATCATGCTTATTCACCTTCTTCTTAAGAAGGGCCAGATTTAAAAAAAAAAGTGAAGTGCGAAGAGGCCAGACTTTTTCATTTCCTATGTCTGACCTAGAAATCTGGAAATGTAAATGTGTTAAAACAATGCACCTTTTTATTTTTTGTTCACTTTTCTCAAAACGGAAAGAGAAACCTCAGGTATACCAAAGAACAGGGATACAAACAATGCACCTTTTAAATGTTAGTGTAGTGGTAAGCAGTGTTAAATTTAACACATCTAAATTCGCTCTGCTTAAACAGCCTGCGTTCAAACTTCAATGAAATCAAAGTATTTCTGTGCCTAACAACTCACATGACTAATGAATGGGTTGCTTAGCCTACTTATAAAATGATCAAAGGGCTGGATCGAGGTTGTTAGAGGGCATCTTTCGGCCCGAGGGCTGCAAATTGAACAGGTCACACATATATTACCAAATTTCTCTTTGTATGAAGTCGTAGTGAGTGATATGTGCTCTACAGTATCATGTCCTCTTAAAAGCTGTTCCACTCGGTAAATGTTGTGTGTTCATAGCTGCTGCAGGGTAAACATGTGAGTGTTTATGTTGACAAGTTACTTCCTCTTTGACGTACGTATCTGTCATGGGTCCAATGTGCTAACAAATGCAACTCGAGCCACAGCGGTATGGCCATGACATGTTTTTCACCAGTTATTGTGTGTTACCTTCCAATCAGCAGAATTCCTTTCATCCGTGGTGACACATCGGATGTGCTACACAATTAGGTTCTAACACTACCAAAGGAAACTCGATCTCCACCTGCCTGTGACCTACTTACGTTAATTCTTTAATGTCTGATTCTGTTAGTTTGTGGGGGTGTATTCACAAGTTTCGTCGTTATATAGATATTTTGGACAATGATATCAAATTTGTGATGATACAATTTGTGATCGATATCAGACAATATCACATGTCCATTTAACACAAACTACGAGTTGAATACAATGACAGCATGTGTAAAACTCTCTATTCATTGTCAAGGATAGTCACGATAAGACAGATACTTTTTTAATCCAACAGCAACACACTGTCCACCTGATCTAATGTCAGAAATGCAGAGGACAAAGGGAAAAAAAAAAAAAAAACTGCAGCAGCAAAGTTAAAGAAATTCAACTCATCACAAACAAACATGTTACCAGCCAATGAACATTAGCCTCCTGTTTTAAACTGTTTAAATGTTCAGGCAGGATTGCAGTTGGATGGAAATGAGACATAAACGTGCCATGGGAAATCTTATAATAAATGCCCATTTTAAAGATGATAATATGGATCGATTTTTGCACTTTTACGATTATGTGGCAGACCTAAACTCCAACTGATGTTCAGGAGATTGTGAAATAATAGCAGAAATATCCAGAAAAGCACTCAAAGATGTAGACGTTTTCAAGGCCGCACAATTCTTCACAAAATGTATTCCAAAATGCCTCTGAAATTGCTTAATACGCTTTTTAGTTACAGTGCTTACAAACTAACAAAGAAATGGGACTGAAAACATCACGACCTTGGTGGAGGGTAATAGAAAAACACAAGGAAAAGATATTGCCAAAACGCAGAGTCTCTGCAGCTCCACGAAGTGACAAACGTTGACATATAGTGCCAGGGGCCCATAAGTGATGATTGAGTGGTATAATTTGGGCTAATGCTATTTTAAGGGAGGAATGCAGTCTTGTATGAATCTTTGAGTACTGTGTTTTACACTCAGCGTGTCATCTGATTAACACTTGATTTTAGGACTTTTTCAACAAATTCACCGATGAAATTGCTCTAGATTTAACCAAACATTCTAAAACACAGGGTTCAAAACCTGTTATTTTGTGTTTGTGGATACCAACAAGAATCACGTAATGATTCTTTTCAACCTCTGAGCTCTTGCTCTTGGTTGACGAGCGAGGTGGGGGCTCACAGATGTCGAATCAGTGTGTTATTTACCCAAAAGCAAACTGGTGCAACAGATCTATCCAACAAGACAATCTTTGTCGTACTGACTAACTCGAGTTACGTCCCTGTCTCTGCTCTACTCCGTGTCTGCGTGAGTACACACACATATACATGCGAATTAGGTAAATTACATTTAAATAAAAAAAAATCTTTCTTTTTTTCCCCATCTGTTCAGGCTGGCAGCCACGTTGGGGGGACAGACAGCATGTGTGTCAATGTAACTGGCACAGATTCAGACATGTCTGACGTGGCCTGTCACACTGAAAAACAGCTGATTCCTGTCTCCGGATGGCTGTGAATCAGGGGTAGAGCCAGCATCTTTTTATTGGAAGGTCGCTGGTTCAATTCCCCTAGTCTGCATGTCGAAGTGTTGGTGTTGGTCGGTAGCCACCACCATCGTGTATAAATGTATGAATTACTGCAAGTCACTTTGGACAAAAGCGGCTGCTAAATGTAAATCTCTGGCTGATCAATTGATTCATCTCTACTAAATATACAAAACTGACACATTTAGAGTAAAACTACCAGAACATTGTGGCACCTTTACCATATTTTAATCCTTTAGACTGTCTTCAAACAGCATTTTTACAGCTGGCTGAGATATCTACATGCAACGTGTGTACTGGGGTTAGTTTAATGTGTTCAGAAATTGGTTTTCTACTTTTCCCACAGTTGGGATAAGCTCATATGATTTGTCTCTGTAATTACCACCTTAATTCTGCAGCGGCGGTCTGAAAAACCTCCTTGGCCTCCCCGTACAGCAGCACCATTATAATATCTGATTTCAGTTGCTTTGAAACGCAGGTACAGTAAGTGGTAAATGATGCAGTGTTAGTCTCCCTACAGAGAGGAACGCCCTGACTATGGCAATGAATCTGCAAAAACCCTTGTGAGCTAATTACATTATATTTCAGGGTAAATTCATCTAAATCAATCAGCAAAAAACAATCGCAGCTTAAGCACCTTCTCCGCTCCAGTGTCCAATTCTTTCCCTGGGTAAAGAAGGCAAAATGTCTCCCAGAGTTATCACGACTTTTTGCAGACGAATAAAAGGAATCCGGAGTAATCCGCCTATATCCCCCCGTCTTCTAAATGTTTAATACCTACAAAACGCTGCTTCACCTTATTGACGAGACAGAATACTGCTCGATGGTTTTCAGAGAAGTGGGGAACCTTTTTTTTTTCCTTGAAATGCGCGTCTTGATTGAATGTGTCTTCTTTTAGGAAATTTAATCATATCATCTATTAGGCGCGTAGATTTCCCCCGTCAGGTGAACAACAATATCCTTTTCATGATAGCTCCCTCTAGATCCAAACTGTCATTGCATGTGACAACCGCGGCGGTATCCACATTTTAGTCTGAGGGGGTCGGGGTTTTTTTTTTGTAACACATTAATCAGCGCTGTTCTGTGACAGCTTGACACCAAAAGATGCTCTTTTTTCCACTTCTGTATCAAAAACTCCTTTGCTGCAATCAGCCTCTTGTTTTTTTGTTGGCCGTATCAGAATGGCTTTGATGATAATCATGCCCAACTAAATTTAGGTATCAAAATGCTTTTGCAGCTCCTTTGAATAAGCCGCATATACTGGACTGAAGCAGCTGAGGTGCACAGAACAGTACAGTACATGTATCCAAGGGCTGCCGCTCCATTCATTTCAAATCTCATCCATTCTAAGTGCTGTGACATTTTATTAACCCGGCAAAAACTGTATCTTAAACATTATCGTAGCTCAGAGAAATGAGAGGTCAGGATCCACGGCGCGGCATCAAAAGTACAGCCAGGGATCAAAAGCAAAAAAGTCAAGTGATTTCTTAATTAGCTTCTTCTGGCTGTTGTGTTGTCTTTTGAGGGTAATGAGGATAATGTTCAGTGTGAGAACACGAGTGAGGCATTTTTATATAATCCTGAAATGGGAAAATCCTTTTCAAAACGCCACTGCTTCCCCTTACTGTATCAGCTGCATGGCTGTTTAGAAGTACAACATGTTTAATATTCATCATTACTGCCATGACAATAGCGAGATCCCAACATATGACATCTTTTTTTCATGTTTCTTATCTGTTTCCATCCCTCCAAGGCTTCATGTTGTTCCTTTTTCTCTTTATTTGAGTCAAACAATGGTGCTGTGGGATGCCTGGGAAAGGACTGATGTTTCACGGTCATGTAAAAATACATATTAATGGGTATGGAAATTCAATGTATTCAGAGCCACTGAGACTAAACTATTAACGTTACTGTCAAAAACAACAGAAATGGAGCTCCAACACATCACAGGAAAAAAAAACAAAAAAAAAAACAGACGTCACATTACTTCAGAGAGTCAACACCATGGACAGCGACAATGCTGGCAAAACATACCATAGCGAACAGAGAGGCATCTATAGGAAACAGCAAAAAGCAGCAACATAATGTCAGAAGAGGAAAAATAAAACTTTATTCACCATTAGCATAACTGAAGGGATGCGGGGGTCGGTGTTTCAGTCTGTTCTAGTACACATGCCGTTAAAAAAAGTATCTTTCCTGAGCCAGAGAAGCTGGCTGTATTTAGCTTGCTATTTTTGAGCCTCTTATTTACCTCAGTGAGAGCAGCAGCGAGTGTGAAATGAGTTTTCCTCACTTCTTTCTTGTGGTTGCAAATTATCCCTCAGCTGCTGGAGTCGCTGCAACAGGTGCGCAACGGTGTCTGTTTTGAGCCGACGCTAATTCATGCTAGTTAGCTTAACTAGTGTTTTGGTGTGTGTGTCGGCGTGAGGTGGTTACGATAATTATCATCCCGGTGGACACAATCCCGACGTGTTGAAGTTCCGCCCCTCAAGATAAAGCAACTTTGCAATTGTTTATGCATTAAAGGTTCGCAGTAAGTAATTATATATTTTAGCTGATGCTTGGATTCCAATTATTGTTTGTTTTTGTACATTTAATTTCGAAAGTGCTTTACTTCTTTTTCTTTTTTTTTCCTTTCTTTTTTTACCTGTGGCCATTTGTTTGTTTGTTTGTTTGATTGATTGGTTGGTTGGTTGGTTGGTTGGTTGGTTAACTGCTTCGTTCGCTGCTTTGTCATCAGGATTACACAAAAACTACTGAACAGATTTCTACAAAACGTGGTTGGCAGATGGGTCTTGGCCTAGAATACACTCCATTAGCACTTTCATTATAATTTTGAGACAGGGTGACACACATTATCTCGGGAAAAATGAATGGATCAGGATGAAAAAACCTCAGGCATAGTACAATGGTCTTGAAATTTACAGTGATACAGAGCTCTTGGGTTTCATATTGGATTAGGCTTGATTGAATTCAAGTGGACTGTTGGGCCTTGGCGGAGGTGTGCGCTTGTTTAAACATCTGTTTGTCACTAGCTGTTGGGAGTATGACATATCCAAATAAACTGTCACTTTCTGTTGTATTAATCCAAATTGTAAAGATAAAGAAGAATCTTTGGCTCCGCAGAATGTATTCTGGGTTGTACTACTGTACTTTGACTGCTTATTTATCTCTTTTGCACTCCCCTACTGTCATCACACTGAGCTAAAACACATGTGAATGTTAGCAGGACTAGTGCCAGGTCAGGGAGTACGTGTCACTGCTCGGTCCAAGGCACTTTCAGGAAAGGCCAAGGCCTGTAGGGATATCTCTGGGTGAAACTGAAGTCCTGCCAGCACTGCAGTTAAATCTCACAGTGACTGGAGCAGTTTCAAGCGAAACTGAAAACTCAAAGTCGAGTCGGTTAGGTCAAGTGTTTATTTAGCCTATCTGATCAAGATTACCCCAGACCTTTTTGTTTTATTACATACTCCTAAAGTGTCCGCCATAAGGTGATGTGATACAGCTAATGACATTTGGAGATTGTGAGTCATAATGAATAGTAAATACATGCCAAGGGATGTGCGCACATGATCTCTATTTATTTGCTTTTATCTAATTTTTGCAATGCAAAAAGGGGCCATTTTGACTTCCTCCCTAGCAGTAGTGGAAGAAGTATTCAGATCTTTCTCAGTTCTGTATTGTAGGTAACTGGGCTTGTTTCAGTTCCCTGAGGATGTTTCAGAACTGAAGAAGCCTCTTGGATAAGAGGTGAGACTTCTTCAAGGAACCGAAACGAGTCCGGTTGCCTTCGATCCGAATCACCATGATCGGCATGACTGAGAACCTTTATCAACATATTCAGAGCTTTCCTTTTAGTGAAAGTAATGATAATGGCCTGTGAAAATGCTCTGTGAACAAGTCAAAGTCAGTTCAAACCCTTGGTTAAGCTAAAGGTGCAATATGTAAGAATCAACCACCTGTGGAAATCCTACTCCAAGCACACAGAAGGCAGCATATATAATATATATATACATAATATAACCACTAACTGCTGCTTACTGTAGCTGTCATCAGCTAGTTAGCTCATTTGTTTGGCCATGCAGCTAGCAGTCCTATTAGCTGACTCTGCCTGAGCTTTACTATTGGACTATCGCCTCTCTATGTACAGAATGGTATTATGTGACAAGATGGGCCTGGGCTAGTTTGTTAGCATGCTAAATCTTGAAGATATCTCTGCAACACAATATTTAGATGGTCAACATTGTTGTTTCTTTACATTCTGTTGCTACATTGTAAACTTAAATTATTAAATATTGCATCTTTCAATGATGCAACAATATCTGCCACTGAGATGTTGTGTACAAGTACCTCAAATATGTACTTAAGTGCAGTATGGGGTTTTAACAGGGGATCTGCAATCCCTTGGGGGTCCTCAGACTTACTGGAGGCGGTTGCTAAAACATCTTTTGATAATGTTCTCTACGTTTCTGTTTTTTCAACAAAATTGAGTCTGAAATTGCACAATAACATGAAACAAACATATTAAAGCAAAGATTGAAAAAAAAACATTTAATTCACACAACACTGATGGCAAGCTACCCATATCACACACTAAATCCCCTCGGGCACCTATCTGTAATGGTGAAATAGTCAACCAGCTGCATATTATTGAACATTTTGACCATTATCGGTATTATTATCCCAAAGTGTACAGACATTTTTGTGAGTCACATTAGATCGTTGTAACTCTGATAAACCCTCCACCTCCCTACACGTTATTGTGGGCCCAGTTTAATATGCAGAATTTTGTGTAATATTATGTAAAAAGGGGTCCTGCTCCGTCTCTCTATCAGCTGAGGGGCTCCTTGGCCTGATTTGAACAAAACTGAATGGAAAATGATGCCGTGTTATTGCAGTGTTGAATTGTTTGATTTCCAATAGGCTTCTAAATTCTGAGTCCTCGCTGTTTTGATTATTTTCCAACTGGGAAATAATCCCCTGGACGTTTTCTGTGAAACTACAGCAGTCCTTCTTCTGGCAGCTCTTTAGGCTATAACACCCAACTTCTTCTATTTGTGGCATGTTTTTATGGAAGAAAGCTTGCAGAACAAATGTGAGCTTTTATACGGCACAGGTTAAGAAGAAACATTTGTCTGATTTCTCAACTATAAAGCTGCTATACTGAAGGCTACACACATGCACCAGGCACATTTTCATAAATAAAAGAGCAAATCAAGCAAGTAGCTTGTACGCATTTCAATTATTCTGTTATACCTCCATTCGATGACCACATATAATTGCAAAAAAATATGGAGAGGTGCTATAATAGAGGCCCATGAGCAAATTAGGGGTGTTTACTGGAAGAAATGGTGTTAGCTACAACAATGATATGCAAATTCGCCAGGTAATTTGTTATTGTGCCCGCATTTAGGGAAAATCCATTTAACAGAGCGGCAGGGAAGAGCAAAACAAAAAAGGGAAAAAAAAATCACAACAACAGACCGCTGCATGCTCCAACTGGACAATCATCAGCAGATCAGCATGGTGCTGACAGCGTCTCAGCCGCAGTTCCGCTAACAAGGATGCATTAATTTGTTGGGAAACCTTGTTATTCCTGCTGCAACCCTGAAAAACATTCATTTTCACAAGATAAGAGGAAGTGCATGGACTTTGGCGTGCACGGGTCGATTCCGGGGGATGCTGACAATCAATACCGCTGACAACTAATTTTTCAATTTGCCTCATATGTCCTGTCACCCCGTGCGCTGACGTGTGGATGTAGTCACAACAGAAGATTTATTCTTTTGGATGAAAGGCTGCCAAATGGAGATTAGAAGCAGGATTTGGGCACAGATCTATGCAGTTCGATGGAAGGCACTGAGAGGATGGCGTTTAACTAACATCAAATATCATTTAATAATCAAGACTATGCTGCTGGAATCAGCCTTTACAGCAATTACAGATGTTCATATCACTGCATATTCATTAACAGCTTGTTCAGCCCGGCTGGTTTAACAAGCAGCTTTTTTTTTTTAAATACTGGCAAAAGGAAGCTAGTCCTCACTGGGAAATAACTTCTGCACTAAAGCTTGACATCAATAGATCAACACAAACGATTTTTGATATAATTGAGGAGCTCCGTGCCAATACACAGTCAGCAAGTTGTTTCCACTCCGTTGGCAGGATTAATGGTAATCATAAACATGAGTATGGTCCATGAAGGACGCTGGTAGGAGAAGCCTGTTTAACATGTCAGTATTCACATAAGAAATCTAATTAACTATTATAAGATAACACGTTTTTACCCTGCTTTGCATGCAGAGAGGTGTCACACTGTCCTCTTCGAATTGTAAAGTGGGAATGCAAATTAAATTAACATCATAATATCACAAGGACAATTTCCAGCATCCTATTCAAAGCATCTGGTATTTTTTACCCCATTGGCGGAGCAGCATAAGAATGCGATACCTGATGTGTTTGAGAAGTGGACAAGACACATACAGTATACTAACACAAGGAAGTTTTTTCGCCGTTCCATTTTTGCAAAATATTCTGCTGCATTTTTGGCATATTTTTCCCTGGCGAAGGTTGGGAAAGGACAGAAAAGCTGTCCAGCTTTTCAGTTCAGAGCCTTGGCAGTAGCCAGTTGATGATGATGATGATGATGATGATGATGATGATTGGAAGCCACAAAGTTGTTTCTCTGCCCGCGTGACTAAGAGGCATCAGTAAATCATAATAATAATTAAGAAAAAGAAACAGGCATCAAAATTTTTTTTTCAGTGGCTTAAGCATCAGAAATAACATGCCTATTTAATCAATCATTTAAATCCTATGAGTAATAATACAGGTTGCAACAAGAGCATCGCTTCAATGGAATTTAATTGAAGAGCATAAAAGCAGCTAAAAATAGATTTAATTAACTGTGGTTAATTAAATTCAGATGGTAAATTGCAGCATAAGAGCCAATATTTTAAAAATGTGAGTAAAGGACAACAACAGCAGCGAGGGGCTCCTTCATAAAAAAACACAGTAGAAGAAGAAGCTGAGAGAGATTTATCAGAAAGTACACATGTTACAAGGACGTCTTCTTCTCAGTTTCTTGAAAGCTGGAGCACACCATAAGTTCCACGTTGGCGGACGGGGGTACATATGAAAGCACAGTGGCCTTTAGTTAGTTTCCTCCATTCAGAAGCGGCTCAAAGAACAGCTAAAAATAAAATGCAGGTATTGGTAAGTGGTAAATCTCAGCTGGGTTCCTGCTCTATTCTACCAGCCTAGTTCTTTTTATTCCAACCCGATGCCGTGGGGAGACTGAATGTTGCTTCGTTCCAAGTTTGTACGGTGGTTGGGGACGTTTGATACGCGCAGGAGCTTTCGGCTTTAACTGATTGTTTCTGTGTGACAAAAAAGGGGGCTCCGAGTTGGTTTGAAAATGTGTTTTCAAAAGCATATGGCAAAAAGATTTACAAAAAGAAACAACCTAGAAACTAAAAATGGCACTGGTGAAGTGGTAAATCATGTGATTCAGAGTGAGCGGTGTGAAAGCCCAGAAACTTTGAGAAATCGCTTGGCTACAGCAGCTCTGCCTCTCGGTGCCTGAGCGGCGTACAGTAAGCCTGTCAGGAGTGAACGGTCTCATGTGCTGACTGCCTCTCTCCACCTCACTGCCACCTTGTTTGGCCTGGTCCGCCAATCTCCAGCGAGCTAATGCAAGATGACACTTTGTCACCAGAATCCTAAACTCTAGCCACAATGCAATTTGTCATCGCATTCAGGAGCCTGTGACATTCATAAGAGCTCCTCTGTCAGTATCAATTTCAGTCTTATTTTAAGGGGATCTGAGCCCTGGCACTCTCACTAACAGATGCTCAAACAGTGTCCCCAAGGTTCATTTCCTTTGAGTAGGCCAAGAGAGCCCACAGCCCTGACTAACAGCTGGTTACATCTGTAATATGATATCTGCATTTCCTGCACGATTGGCATGTTGAAGGTCTGGTTTAAGTACAGGTTCGAAAAACATCCATTATTTGGCCTACCTGGTTTTGTTGTCACTATCCCAGATAGAAAATGTCCTGACATCTCGTCATTGATGTGTGGTTACTTTGCCACTAACACGACCGGAAGATTTCCAGACGTCTTGTTATAAATATATTTTTTTTGTTGACATTTCTTTAAAAATATCTGGTTTAGTTGCCACTAACACGGCTTGAATATGTCCTGACTTCTCATCATAGATACCTGTTTTTATTTTGCCACTAACATCACTGGAAGATTTACTGACATCCCGTTATAAATATCAGTTTCTGTTGCCACTAACACAGCTTGAAAATGCCACAGGATCTTGCCATAAATATGTAGTTTTGTTGCCACTAACACATTGGAAAATGTTGCAAAATTTCTTTATAAATATCTAGTTTTGTTGCCACCAACACGGCTTGGAAACATCATGACATCTCATCATAACTAACTGGTTTTGTTGCCACTAACACATGTAGAAAATGTCACAGCATCTTGTCATACCTATGAAGTTTTGTTGCCACTAACAAGGATTGAAAATATTCTTACATTACTTTATAAATATCTGGCTTTGTTGCCACTGTTAGGCTTGAATATGTCCTGACTTCTCATCATAGATATCCGGTTTTGTTGCCACTAAAACAGCTAGAAAATGTCCTGACATCTCGTCATAAATATCTGGTTTTGTTGCCACTAGCAGGACTGGAAGATTTCCCGATGTCATAAATCTTGTTTGCGTTGCCAATCACACGTTTAGAAAAAGGCTTGACATCTTGTGAATTAGAGGCCTGTGGTCTTGCGCTGACAAACGCTGTGGCAGGTGTCTGTCACGCCATCAACCACCGCCCCTCGACCTCCCAGCATGAGAAACAGCTTATGTTATGGAAGCGACCGCGATATGACAGACATTGTAGAAATGTTGATACAACATGTATGACACGTACAAATTTGCATGTATCCGTGATTTGCAGTAACAAAAAATGCCAACATTTCATTCTGCCAACTGGGCTGTGATAGCAATAGTCATTTTGAAACAAACGGAACAAAAAAAAAACCTCCTTTGTTTCCATTGCACCTTTTGTTCAGAGTGATGCTTGAGGGATTAGAATAATTCATATACATCATCACATGCCATTATAGTTGTACATTGATTCCCACTGCTTTGCCTCAGTACTGACAGCTGACCTGTGAAGCTGAAACTTTGTAAAAGCGACCTCCAATCAAGGTAGCGTCTGTCTAATTTGGCCCTGAAGGCAGAAATGAAATGCAGGCGTAATGATGCGTTTATGAGAGTTAATTTGTGACCCTCAAGGAAACAAAGTAAATTAGGCACCGGGGCATTAACATTTCAGCTCTTGACCCAGCCGCTATTATACTAACATTTACATTACCAACCTCTGCACAGTGTGAGAAATGTGAAGACGGTTTTAATTGAAGGTTGATGTAACCTTTTCATGTGTAAGGTTGGACAATCAGTCTTAATGCAGGGGGGGTGCAATGCTCGGTTAACCTACTCAGGTTACATCACGTCTAATATATCTACCGTTCGCAATCTGCCTGCATTAGAAAAGCAAAGCACTGAAGTGAACATGGAACCTAATTAAAAGTTGACTGTCAAAAGGTCAGCAATCTGTCTTGCTGCAAACTGGACCTCGCAAAATTAACCCTGTCAAGTCGGATTAGGCTGAAAATACTTGTGGCAAATATGGACACAAATATAATGCAACCTCGAATGAAATCGATGTGACTTTAAAAGGTGAAGCCGTAACCCTCTGTAAGTTACTGCTTCCCACAGCGAGGGCCTGGCAAAGTGATTAATTTTTTTTTTCTTTTTCTATTTTTAGATCGGTTTCCTGTGTATTTATTTCTTTATTTTGTTAATGTAGAAGGCAGACGGCAGCTCTGCCAACAGAAATACTTTGTCAGCAACTTGATTGCATTTACATGGTAGAGTGAAGCCAAAGCTGAAGCAAATTAGAGAGCTAAGCCACGGGCACTGCTGAAATAACAGGCACTTCAAAAAACGCCGTGTGAGGAGACTTCTCAAAATCAACACCGCGAGAATGTACTTTTTTTTTTTCTGAACATGCCCTGAAATTATTACAGCTCGCCATGTTTGTTTTAGATACAATCTCTTCGCCATCTTTGCCCTGAGATTGTGTCATACTCATTTTCTGTTCTGAAAATTACTGTAACAGGAGAAAACTACAGGGTGATAAGAGCTATACACAGCAGCAGAATTATCAACCAAATCTTCAAGAGAAAATTCCCCCGATGGATACTTTAATGCACTCGATATTCAGTGGTGATGCTCAGGAATTGTATTATGCTTTGTGATTTAGGAGTTGTGTGAATACAGGTTCAGCGCTGCAGCCTTCGCCAGAGAGGCTATGAAAACGTCCTCACTTTCTGATTTGATTGATGTCTTTAATGAAGCATTTTCACTGGGATGCATTTCCACGATTAAATATGCGGCTTCTAAAGAAGTCTCAAGGTGCCCTCACTTCACTTTACATAGTTTATAACTGAGCAATTCTCCACGAAAACATAAACTCACCAACTAAGCTACAGGCCCAGAAAGGTCAGACAATCGGAGGCGGTAGAGGAGAGGAGACAAACCACTGAGGGCAGTTTGAATAGAAAAGTCTGTATCGTCAGAGATGGCGATTGTACGACACATATCCTGCACCTTCCCCTCAAAAGTAACTCATCTGCTTCCTGAAAGCCGAACTATTATCACATTGCACAAGGGCACAAGCATTTTAAGCAATTTCGGGCTGATGCGCATGGACCGAGAGAGGTATGGAAGCCCATTTCTGCAAGTTAAAGATTTATGAGACTAAAACATTTAAATTGAGACTAAAAATTGACATTACAAGATTTTTAAAAAAAGTCATAATTATGATGAATAGTTAAAACTATCAGCTAAGAAGTTATAATTATGAGATAAAAAGTCATTATTATGAGATAAAAAGTCATGATTATGTCTCATACATTGCTATGGCAAGCGCATGAAGATGCAACGGCCAGTAGTTCCTCCAAATTATGCTCCGTTTTAATGTTTTTTTTTAACCATTATATTTCAGCTTTATTGCTGAAACACACACTGCCTATGGCTGAAATACTATCATTGTCATTGAAGAAGATAGTGGGTGTTGCGGATTAAGAGCAGTGGACTTTGAGACCATCACGGCACACGGCTTCTTTCGGTCATCCAACTGACCGGCTGGATCAGCCCGGGGAGGAAGAGAGTTTGAATAGGAGCCATGCTAAGCCAGCTCAGTTTGAGGCTGCTCCTGGCTAACGGCTGGTCGCAGGAAAAGGAAAGGAAAGGAAGGAAAAAGGGACTCAGGGTGGCCAAACCACCTGGAATCAGAGACCTGTAATGCCCACGGAGACCTGTCTTCACCATAACATCTCAGATCAAGTTGTTGCACTCGACAGGCGGACCTCGTTCTGAGCGCAGGACTACAGCTGCATGAGGAGAGCTGGACTCTGTGTTTGTAACATTGATGCTTAGTGCTCACACACAGTCAAAGTTGATGGATAGTGTTTCCCACATGCTGAACGTTTGATAAGGAGATGCATTATTATCACCATCATCAATCAAAATTAA
Organism: Diplodus puntazzo; assembly: GCA_963678695.2. Lineage (NCBI taxonomy): Eukaryota > Metazoa > Chordata > Actinopteri > Spariformes > Sparidae > Diplodus > Diplodus puntazzo. The sequence goes on along the minus strand of OZ023166.1, from coordinate 10,920,219 downwards.
ACTGGTGCTGGTGGGATGAGCCAATGGTGGATTTGCCGGGATGGCTGCCGAGTGCCTTGAAAGGAATCTGACTGTGTTTGAGTGCGTATTTTTCCTTTAAACAGAACATTTTAGACATTTTTATTGGCCACTTGAGGGCAGCGGCTGTAAACGTGACATTGACATACGCTGTAATTACCGTATAAAGTCATTAACTAACAGTAATGTCACTAACATGTTGGCAAACAGTTGCTTATTTACACATCCAGCAGAACCAGAGCAACATTAGCATTCATTGGGAGTTGTGTTTCTGGCCACCAGCAAAATTCCCAATCCTCCAATATTCACTCTCCATTTCGCTCAGTTTTGTCTTCACCAACTCCTGAGGGAAATAACCGGCTCTTTAGCTGCTAAATGCTTCATTACGTTCACCAGCTAGACAGTAACTTTTTCTGTCAGCCATTTGGTGCTGGGCAGGTGGTGTAGTGGGTTTATCAGACCTTTTTTTTTTTTTTTTTTTAGCTCCCTGCTGTGACTGGAAATGAGGGTGATGAGAGTGGTGAGACCGAGCTAAAACAGTAAATATGGGGGCGTTAAGCCATAACAATGAGCTGAAAGACACTTGAACTCTCCATAGACAGTTCAAGCACATCACATAATCAGTCGCTGATGTAAGCATATTAATTGCTGTAGTTTTAAGCGTTGAAATATGTCGAGTTTGTGATGCATTCAGCCTCTGTTTTACGATCTGTCAGTAGAACCCACGTTCACAGATCACCACAAAAGTAGAATTTACTGATTTAGGGCATTTTTGGAAACCATACTGAAGTGTATATCTTAATTTAAAGGCCTTAGGGCCCCACAGTGCCCTGAAGGACAGAGTCGTTTTCCTGTAAGGCCTGGTTTTAGGTTGCCTTTACACTCCTCTTCAGGAATGCAAATCTTCTCTCTCCTGTCCACTAAGATGTAATAATACCTCGTAAAAGTAAACAAAACCAGGCTCATGAAAACAACCCAGTGGCCCTTGAAAACCTAAATCAAACAATAAAAAGCTCAATTCAAATTGTGAGTTTGGATCACAGCGCTGTGAATACAACAGTTGTGCGAGGCTGATTCATGTAATATCCCCCCTCTCTCTCCGGCTCCAGAGTCCCGCTGACACAGCAGCTGTGAGCAGTACGCACAAGTGTGGGCGTTTGTGTGTGTGTGTGTGTGTGTGTGTGTGTGTGTGTGTGTGTGTGTGTGTGTGTCGCTGTGTGTGCGTGTCAGTGTGCCTGTGCAGGTGGTAAGAGGGAGGGACAGCACTGCCTGTGAGCTGAATAACAAATCTAGCATACTGCACACCTGAGGAGCTGTCACTGTCATAATCAGCCGTTTATAATGCATGGCAGAAGGGGGACGGGAGTCGAGAGGAGGAAACGAGGACACAGTTGGTATCAAAGCTCTGTCTGTGTTATATCCTTTTCTTCTTATCCTCTCTATTGCCGCATGCGGAATTGAAAGGGTAAAGGCATTTATTCCTTCTTTTTTTTTTTTTTTGGGTCAAATGCTCGCTCTCTGTTCAGGGCTTCCTCCCCCAATTTGTCGCATATGGAACGCTGGATAGCCAGCTCTGCTTCCTCTCTGCCTTCCTTCCTCCTGCCTCTCCTTCTTCACACTCCGTCTGGCCCAGCAGGTTCGTGTCCGGACACCTCCTCTAGAGAGCTCAAGGTGACACATGGTTGCTCAGGCACAGATGAGCGGCCGTGTCCCCGGGCCTCTTGACGACCGCCAGTTGGCCCCTTCACTTTTTTTCCCCTCTACAACCGCGCTGGAGTCCACGAGCAGCGGGTACAGACACCCCACCCCCCCAGAGCCTTTTGTTGTTTCAGTGCGACGCTAATCTATGGTTCTGCTGTGAGGGCCACAGGAGCGGCAGTTTGACTCACTTCCAGCTCACTGACACAATCATTCACTGCTTATATTGGGAGTGCTGGGCGTGTGTGTGTGTGTGTGTGTGCAGCCGGAACAGTGCCTGTTAGACAGCCTGGCTGATATTTTTCTGCAGGGTCAGCAGAGACTTGGCCAAGCCAGCATCATGGAGGGGTAAATCAATGAAACCCAATTAGACACCACGAAAGGTGAGAGAGGAATTGAGCAGCTAAAAAAGCACCGACTGAGACAAAAAGTGAGACTTTTTTTTTTTGGGTGGGGGGGGTCTTATGGGAACCCACTGGAGTGCAAATCAAACATCTTTGCAGCAGCGAGACAATGCAAGAGCGCTCTTTGTGCTTAACGGTGCCGGAGCTGATAATAAAAAACGACATATCTGAGGACGGCCTCACTCATGATTTGTGGGCGTTTCAAAAGAAGCACTGTGTGGGACAAGCATTGTGTGGATTGTGTGAGTCACGTTGATGCATCACTCTGCCTCACCTAAAACAAAATGAAAGCTCAGCAATGACTATGTCGAGCTCTTGATACGACAGCAAACGCACCAGGAACAACTTCAGACCTTCTGCCGCGTCCCGCTGACCCTTTGGTGTTAGTCTTGCCGAATTCCCCGGTGAGTGCGGAGGGCAGTCATGTGTCTGCTTGGAGGGCGCGAGTAAAGGCAATATGTCTCATGATCACCTCCCGAGCGAGCCAAATGAGGCACCCGTCGCTCGGAGCAACCTGCCACTAACATCTGCTGCTTTTGGCTGCAAACGCCCTTGTAAGTTGCACGAATCCGGCCCCCACGCATCGGTCCGAGCCATTGTCTTTCGCCACAAGGTTGAAAACCCTCAGATAAAACACATATTACTTTTAAAATAACCCATCTTTAGCTTAATTTGAACGATTAGTGCTGTAGCTGGCAGCATCCTGTCTTACTGAAAGAAAAGCAAGACGACAGTAAGTCCATCACAATGAACTTAAAATGTTCCATATTGTTTTTATTTCTCCACGTTATCTGATTCAGATGAAAATGTGGCATTATTTTCTGAACTGGGGAGAAGAAACACAGAATGTTAAGCATTTGATAACCTGCTGACTGCTAATGAGCAGTGGAGATAGCACAACGCACCAGATAATAATCCTGTTCGCATTGACAAGAAAAAAACAGATACTAATACCCCAGGCGAGTGTGTTGGAATAGGTGCTGCTGCAATTACCATGAATTAGGATCATACTTTAATCTCATTTAGACACAGTATACTCTGTCAGATCAACAATACTGTAAAATTAAAAAAAATAAATAAAAAAGAACATAATGTTCTTAATTTAGTCGCTGCCTATTAGAAAGGTTTTTCATCTCCAGCGTTTTAATGTGTTTCAGGTAAATTGCTGTACGCCACTGTGACAAAAGGGAACTAATGAAAATAATGCTTTCATTCATTAACTAGCGTGCCTTTTATCATACTTTCCATCATGATTCTAAGTCTTTTAATGAACACACTGTACCTCTTTATGCAATCTGACAAACTCAGCGAGCCAGCCAGCCAGCCCTTTGCCACCTTCTTAGACCCGCAGTAATTATTAACACATTTTTGTAATCAGGCGTCTCCGCCATTTGCATGAAGGCAATCTAATAAATGTGAAAACTAAACTCTCCCTGCTGAACACATTAAGATAACTACAAAACAAAACCAAAAAAGTCAAGCATTTATATAAGTAACCTCTAATCTCATTACCTCTGCGATTACGGAAAAACACTGTCTCATTTCCCCGACTGCCTCCGAAATTAAGCTCTTGATGGGAAAGCCCGGTGCGAGGCGGAGGACGGCACACGGGCGGATAAGCGGCGGCGAGCAGCCCTCGCATAAATCCATCCAGGTCCCTGTGCTGAGACAGGCTGTTGGTCCACTCCTAAATCAGGGAGGCCAGGCTGTCACGACCCGAGACCTTGTCTTCTCGCAGATCAATAGTGATAAGGGGAAATAAATTTCCAACTGCAAATACCGAAGACACCGAAGAGGCTCTCGGGTCGCCGGGGGCTCCGTGAGCATGTAAACCAGACTTTTTAATGTCATGGTGGGAAAACAATACACTGAGCTGAGCTGTTGTCCTACTATGCACACACACACACACATGTGAAAGTCAAATTTGTGCTACACCAATCTTGCCCATTAGTTTCTGTGGAGAACTAATCCATAGCCAGGTGACCTTTGTAATGATGGTAACAAAAATAAACACAGAACAGTCGCAGCTTTGTTTAAAGGGGCGATCTACATGTATAAATCACCTTTTTATCTGCCATATGTGATTGGACTGTAATGCGACGTGAAAGACGAGACCGTCCCTGTATTGCTCGGCTTCCCATTCGAGGATGTCCAAAGGATGAGGATGTTTAATTAATGCTAATTCTTGAGTGCCTCGTCTCAGAGCCTGTCTTTCATGAAAGCTAACGTTAGCTTAGAAATGGAGTCTCGGCAAAGCACCTTCAAGGCAACAAAGCTACTTGGTTATTTCATACGTTACGCCCATTATTTTACAAGTAAGCATTGTCTTTTGGTGTTCACGCAGGACACAAACATTGGCCTCTTGGGTGAAAGTCCAGCGTTTGCTGACCCGTCCATCAACCTCCACCTCCGCCTTGGACTTTCTAGTCTAGGCAGTTGAAGAGACCGGACTGAATTTTGCTGCACTGCTGCACCATTGATGTGGAATATGGCTGTGCACTGATTCGACATGTGACTGGAGCTATAAAAAATATCTCTAAATTGTTTCTCGGTGGGCTTACTTTTAAGTGTAAGTCAGTGTGTGTGTGTGTGTGTGTGTGTGTGTGCAAGCGCTTGACCGACTGACCTGTCATGTGTAGAAGATAAGGCGGTTTATTAAAGCAAAAACTTTTCCAGTTTCACCCTGAACACTCAGATAACAACACCACAGCCATTTGTTATTTTCTCATCCCGTGGTGAGGCGAAGAAGAGAATCTTGTTTAGTTGCCTTTGTCTTGTTTCCTTGTGTCTTAGCATTTTTAAGCTGGTGACTTGGTTTAATGGATGGCAATATTGGCCAGTCACTTGATTCACCACTTTGGCTCAGACTGAAATATCCCAATGACTACTGGATGAATTACAACGGAAGCTTGTACATACATTTGTGGCTCCCAGACGATCAGTGATTTTTTTTTTCCCTTTCCCTCTAAAGCCACCATTTAAAATGTATCAAGTGGATCGCCATAAGCGTTGGTGCCGCCATTCTCTCAGTGGCAGCCACCGCCATCAGTGTATGAATTAATGTAAGTTGCTTTGGACAAAACGTCTGCTAAATGTAATGTAATCTTAGCATGCTATTTTGCTGAACTAATATGCTGTAAAATGTCAATGTCGTCCCTGCCAAACATCAACACGTTTCCATCTGTAAGCCGCATGTTAGCATGCTAATGTTAGCATTTAGCATAAAGCAGACTCACAGAACTGCTAGCGTGACAGTGATGCTTAAGTTTTAAGATTTTTCCTTTTAAAAATAAGAATAATATTAATTCCTCTATTGCAGACTGTTATATAACTGTTGTTTTTTTATCATTGGCAAAACTGGAAGAATAATAATGTGCTGTTTTTAATGCTTATTCATGCAGTTTGGAATTGAAATTGTGAACCAAAGAACAAGAAACAATTTACATGCAAAATAACCTTTTCAGACACGGTTTGTTTGAAAGAAAACATGGGCAATAACAAGTGGGCAATAAATAATTGAGACAACTGCCTTTCAGCGCAAACGCATCATCACAAATCAATAGCCACACTTTTATTGCGTCGCTAACTAAAGATGCCTTCTTCTCTCCTTGGGTTGCTGTGGAGTTCAACACAATTTGCCTTAATCAGGCAATCAATCACTATTAGATCTGTGTGCCACACCAGCACACAGCAGGCAGATGTGGCCCCCAGCAAAAAACCGCCATCCCTAAATTGGGGCAGACACACACTTGCGCGAGCCCTGTGACTCAGTAGACGCTGCCAGAGATCGTGGAGCAGCATTTTCCCTTTATTTGTCGACAAGGGGGTGGCACCAAGCTGCTTTACTGACATGTCTTTTCACCAGAAATTACAGAGAAAACACTCGGCGGAAATGTTTCCTGCGTGTCTCTGTCACCATTTGTCACTTTGCGTGCAACACAATATAATCAGGTCTTTTGTGAGGTTACACATTTTTCAGGGACATAATCATGAATTTTTTTTTTTTGTGGAAAACACCTGCCACGTGCTATTTTTGTGGCGGTGACCCCGCCACCAAAGTGAGAACGTAAATAAACTAAACACAGCCTGGACGACGTGATTCTTTGCATGCGCAATCGTATATGCACACCGTACACTTACACATATGCGTGTGTGCGCAGCCTAATGCATGCCCCAACTCTATTTCGCTTCATTGTTCAAACGGCATAAAAGATTGAATGAGCCGGTTTTGGCACAAGAGGAATATAATCAGAGCGTTACTGTGGCCCTTAGAGATCCTTTATTGAATGCATAACAATGAAGCTTGATTGGACTTGATAATGGCTTTTGAGGACTAGGTTGCTCCTTTCCACCCACTAATTTGTTCCAAAGCAATGCCTGACATGCACGGGATTGCCAATAACAAGGTAATATACGCCAATAGTTACGAGGGGCTTGAAATATGTGACTTTAAACCAGAGGAGAACGTACTCCTTCCCTTACTGATTGAACACCGAGGCTCAGTGTCATTTCAAAAACACTGACAGCCGCGTCTTCGTCGGTTTACATAAGCAGGCGATGAATTCAAACGGAGGAGGCTGCACGTATGTGTGTCACTGAATATCGTCATCTATATTTGGCTTTCGGCAGGAAAAAAAAACGATGGCTGAGCTCTGAGTTCTGCAGTACGCGGGAGCGGTGAGGGTGAGCCGTGTGATATTCCTGAAGCAAGACAAAGTCAGCATGAGGAAGTGCCGCAGATGTGAAAGTGCTGCTGACCTCGTCCATTTTTCTTCCTGTGCCATCAAGGCCACGGCTCCGCGCCGCATCCAATTGTGCAGAGTGAAAGGTGCGGAATCAAGGGCTCCGGCGGGCCACCAGCCCCCTTGGACACCGGCGTTTATGAGAGTCAACCGCCGTGTCAGCAGCATGACCAAAACATGCATCATACGGCTGCCTCACACTTGCCTGCAAAACAATGTTATCTGTCGGCACACAGACAGCCCGAGCCAGAGAATACATTAACCAAAGGCCGCACACTGACCTTGATGGCAAACTTCTCCTTTGACTGCACTTTTTTTTTTTTTTTGACCGTGCCAAGTCCAGGTATACGCCGCACACAGGGGTTCTCTGGGGGTCTCAGATTGGTCTTATGAATCATGCAACATGATATTGTTTGATTGAATGCGCCAAGTCCAAATTGGATTCCCAGCGACGCCTCCTCCCCTCCCTGCCTAGACAAGCACTGATGAAAGATAACCGCCTCTGCATTAATCAAAGAGATGGGGCATTTTGATCCCACTCTCAATTAGATTAGATTACATAAATTTAACAATTTGTACAAAACGTGATATCAATTATCAACAGGTCATTCGGTTTGATCTTTTGCCCATTTTCTGCCACGGCGAATGAAGGATTTGATGTCGAACAAAGCTGCCTTTGGGTGAAAACATGATCTTGTTGTATTTCTTAATAGCCACTAAGGGGGGAAAAAAATTCTGTCTGCGGGAAACCATGACCACAGCGGTCTTTCTTTACTGGCCTGAGTGCATTATCTTCATTTTGTTGCACTTCCTTTCTTCTCTTGATTGCACTCATTTCCACCAAAGAGACAGTAATTATTTTAAAACATGCGCGATCAGGCGTGCTAATCAATGACAAGAGTGTGAAGTGACACGAGTCACTTATTACAAGAAGCTTTCAAAAACTGTTCAGCCCCTCAGTCCTCTTTGTGTGTGTGTGTGTGTGTGTGTGTGTGTGTGTGTGTGTGTGTGTGTGTGTGTGTGTGTGTGTGTGTGTGTGTGCGCGCGGCGACCATAAGTGGGATGTGATAGTGCTTACTGTTTGTTTAGGATTACAGCACACTCTCCGGAGCGGATGGTTTGATTTGTAGTAGGAGGGGGAGCAGCATCGCTCCCATCGCACACTCCAAACGCCAATAACTTGGAAAAACAACAGATTGCCCGGGAGGAGGTGAAGCAAAAGTCAGTCCTTGTTTATTTATTTGAAGCTAGAATAACTATTTTTCTCGTCCACCAACACTCTGAAATATCTCCGTGTCACAGATGCAATCTATTTTTCGCACAGCCACATCTCTTGACAGTTAATTAGGTGTCAGCGGCACAACCGAGGTAATTTAACCTTCATCGGGCTGTATCACATGAGAAGATAATTTAAGGGAATTATTCATCGCATACTTTAGTGGAACATGAAAAAAGCTTTACTCGCGGACTCCAGACCTGAGCGAGGATGAATGGATAGAACGCAAAGATCCTACATTCCACAGCGACGGTCGTTTGTGAAAACACTGAGCTGCCTCGACAGTGCAGCGTCGTACATCCGCGAGTGAGATATCGACGGCAGCACACACAGGTTTGGCCACAAAGCATTGACAATTAATAATCCTCAGGATCAGACATGCAGTAAACAGCAATTATCTAAGGGCAAAGTGATCAACACCCCCTACCTAATGATCAATAGTGCGGACTACTCTTTATGCAGGCCGAGAGACAACTAAGTGAAACCTGAATGACTGATGTCCATGACATTCAACAAGCATTTTGTTTTTTCAGAGAGGGTCTGGAGAACCATAGAATTTTAAATGAAAGCAAAAGAAATAGATGTACAACTTCATGTACGCTGATCAGAAACAACACACCACCTTCTGAGAACTTCAAACCAGTCCCCAGCACGTACAGCATGTGTGCTTTGGTCACCTGTCTTTCCCAGGATTGGACGAGAGTCGCCTTTAAATGCTATGTGAATGAGTAACTGAAACCAGACAATGAGCAAATAAATGGGGACTGACCCTTAAAACTTTGCACACTGCTGTGGGGGTGTTGCAATCTGAAATGGTGGCACACTGCCTAGTGAGTGCTAATTCGCTGGAAGGACAGCTCGGCCTTATCTCGCCTTATCAGCAGGTCTGCATTTTTTAGGATGACGGTTCCAGATAGATTAAGCTACATTAATAACAATGTTTTCCAAGGCGTCACTTTCGCTGACAAGTGTCGGAGGGGGATGCGAGAGCTCGGATGGGCAAACATTTTTAATGGCACTCAACATATCCGATTTTGGGCAACGTGATGGGAGGGCTGTATGAAAGAGTGGGGGAGGCACTCTTAAGTGAGCAGCGCTGTACTCTACTTTAAGTCTGTCCTTTTATGTACCACAACCTCCAGCATGTAAGATGCAGCGATCCGTGGTTGCAAACATTAGGGGTTTTCTAGCCAGCTAAACAGTCCAGCTGATCGATTACGTTTTGATGATCACAAAGGAACATTAACAGTTGTAGGCTGTTACTTCGGTTCACTGTGTGCTGAACATATGAGGTCCTGGGTTAAGACTGTGTCATCGTCTGTCACCGGCGTCAACAGCATCATCATTCGTTAGTCAACAATACTTGCCAGTAATGCTCGAAGTAATCGGGGCAAAATATCCCATTTCAAATTTGACGTGTCCCTAGCACCCACAGTGTGAATGACATATATATATGTTTTCATGTATCACAGCTGCATTTGAAATACATGACAGACCCCAAGAGATAAAAGACAGTGGTGGAAACTCACTAAGCATATTTTACTCAAGTAGCCGACTGTGCTTAAAGATCCAGTGTTTAGGATTTTGTAGCATCTCGCAGGGAGGTTGCAGATTATAACCAATCGTATACCTTTTCGTCTCACCCTGCCCTCTGTAGAGCCACTGTTTGGTTTGTCTGTTCTGGGCTACTGTAGAAACATGGCAAGCAACCAAGGATGTCACATTACGCTAGTGAAAAACATACACACCGGACTTTTAAGTGTGATGATTTTTTAGGTATTCTTACTTTAGTTGAGTATTTTCATTCCTACATATGAGAGGGAAATAATATATTTCTTACTCCACTGCATTAATTTAATAACATCAGTTACTTTGCCAATTAAAACTATTAGCTACCACCAGATGGATATATTATTTGGCCTATGTTATTGGCCGATATCGGACTTTCAACAATATATCTCATTGGCTTATATGATACATGCGGATACTTTATTGTTCTTTGATTAGGAATGCAGAAAAAATTAGAATTACCAATTACTCAGTAAGTTTACTGTTTCAGTGCAGTGGAGTCATTTTAGACAATAAGGTTAACAATAAACTGTATGGTTAATAATTATTGTCTATATAATTAACTGTAAATAGCCCACCTCCGTTACATATCTTTATCAAAAATGTGATATTTGAGAGAGCATTAGAAAGAAATGCATACATTTCCTTTCTAATAACAGTATCATTCCCCAAAATTGTGTATCAAAATGTGCCAATCAACTGAAAAATCATGATGTATTCTGAATGACTGTAATTGATCACTGTAATCTACCCAGCCGCATATAAAGCAGCCTCACTTTTGCCTGTTGCAACATTAAAGTGATAATGTAGTACACATAATACATCACAAATTACTAACACATTTGTTAGGGATATTGGGGTACGGGTGCATATGTGTGTGGATATGCAATAACAGTCAACAGAAACGTGTCACACTATGTTTTTGGGATGATCACAAAACACAAAAAATAAAGATTCAGATAATAACTGAAACACTAAAATATCCCAATATCCCTACTTCTGCCACTTTTTCTGAATGTTATACTTCTACTCAAATCACATTTTGAGAGCAGAAAAAGAGTATTGTTATGATTGCGAAGTAAAAGATTTGAGTAGGGTGCTAATTAAATCTAGAAACACACAATAACAAATATATCCCACAATGTAAGATGGGGCCACCACTAACTACCACACACTGTGCCATGAGCATATTCACGTGTGAACACTACAAATACTCTTGTCATTTTGGGGGGATGCTGGTTAACATAAGGGGAGACCCCGCATCCGCACCAGCAGTGAAATTGGCAATGTGACCAGTAGGGAGAGACAGTGAGATGGGCGGTTTTACAGACTAGTGGCCGGGGCTCTGTGTGGTGTTTTTTTTGTTTTGTGTCGGTCGGACTGGATGGGAGGGAGCAGCAGCAGCCTCAGTACCAGGCACCGCTCTCCCTCAGTACAGACCGGATAGATAGAGAAGGAGGCTGCTTACATGCTGCCGCCGCCGCCACCGCTCCTGCCGCTGCTCCTGCCTTTGTCGTAGAGAGAAGGGAATCCTTTTTTTTCCTCACTTGAGCCACACGGATATTCTTTTTTTCACCATTTTTTATTTTTTTTCCTCCTTTGTTTTCTTTTTTTTTTCTCCTTCGTACACGGATTCCGACTCTCGCAGTGGGGTTGGGAATTAAAGCAAGCCGAGGCGTACAAATGTACTCGCTACACGAGGGCAGCGGTCTGTTCCTGCTGGCGGTCTTGGCAGGACTGCAGGTAAATGTGATTTTATTTGCTCGTGAGTTTACGGCGGACACTTTTTTTTTTTTTTTTTAAAAAGGTGACATGTTGTTGGTGTGGAGATGATGTTCGCTGAGTTACGAGCTAGCCTTCCCTCCCCCCCTTTCCACTTTACATGGGGAACAGCGGACGCGAATGCCGCATAAATTCACCATAAAGTGGGTCTGTAGCACGGACTCCCCCCTCAACTAGCTTAGACTAGTTACGCCATTTAAGGTGCCTGGCTAACGGTTTCATCTCCGGGAGATGCTAGCTTAACTGCGCGCGGACGTTAGAACCAACGGGTTAATCATTTCAGATGAGAGAATTCAAATATTCTGCGGTGACGTAGCCTCGGTTTAAGAGTTCAAACGGCTGAATATTTTATTGTCTGAAAGTTAGGGGGACGCAGCCCCGCTAACATTAACCCAGTTCTCTCGCACTTGGTTATATTTAGTTTTAATATTTATGTAGATTACTGCAGCGTGTCCTCCGTCCACCATGCGTGCTAATTGTCTCCTTTTAAAGAGCAACAAAGGGAAGTAGCTTACTGTAAAACAATATATGTGTATGATGCACAGCTCAGTATGTAACGTTAATGTTAACAGTGAACAATCTGACACTCCTGAGAATGATTGTATGTGTGTGTGTGTTTCTGTGGAAAATGGAACTGAGAGAGAACAGCTGCCACACGTTAAGCGGCCGAAATAATTGTTGTGAAGCGTTAGGCGTCTCTGTGTTCACACTTTTATTTCTATAAATGTACATCCTGGTGCTGTAACGTGCTAGATTGGCTCTGTTCCCCCTCCTCCTCCTCCTTCTCCCCCTCCCTTCCAGTCTGCAAGCATTTTTCCATTTAAATTCCTCTGATTAAGAATGGCAAGTGGCACGGATACCCACAATGCTCTTTTTCAGCAGCACTCTTCTCGTTTTACATTCTTTTGAGAGTGCATGCAAAGAAATAAGGGCCAGCCAGGCCTCCTGTTCCTGGGAGCTGAATCAATGCTGGGTGTTGTGTGTATGTATGTGTGTGTGTGTGTGTGTGTGTGTGTGATGGAGTATATTTTGGACATGCCTGGACACCAGAGCGTTTTCCTCTGTTATGCTCTGTTTGTGATTTCTCACTGTTAGTGATTTTCTCTCTGGCTTGTGCGGGCGCCAGCTCCAGTGATTCACAGATTTTTCTTTCCTTTTGCAACACCCCCCCTGCCTTTTATTCCCCCAAATCTTTTGTGTTGACACCCCAAGGTGCAGGTTTTCCTTTATCAAAAAGAGGCAAAAAAATAAATAAATAAATATGATTTTAAAAAGCATAGTATTGATCACAGCCCTAGCCTCGCAGTTTCTTTAGAAATCAGTGGTGGTTATTTATTTTTTCTCACATTTTCACAGCAATGTTTATTCACCCAAAAGTGGCTCGTTGCCATTTACTTTTTATTCCCTTGTTCCTGCACTTCAAAGTGGAATGTTTGTCCGGAGTAGTGTGTTGATCAGAAGGGGCCGACGTAGAGAGTTGGTCATAACCCGTCCCTGTGCCTGGGCCCCTCCATGGGGGACAAATGGAGCTTGTTCTTGCCTAGCCATGCTTTTTGGCTAATGCTTAACCCTTTTGGCCTCATTATCCTAATTGCGGTCCCTGCTATAAAAACAACAGATGCTTTTGTACAACTGTGGGGACTTCAGAACGTGACCAAGAGGTTTTTAGAGGCAACAGAGTGCATTTTTTGAAGGTTGATTTATGACTCATTGTCCCCCCCCATGCTTCCCCCCACCATTACAGATTGCAGCAGAGGGCAGGGACACCCCACCATGCAGGCCTGGCTTCTCTGAAGATGTATACAAGGTTGTGGTGCCAGATATCACAGAGAAAGGACAGCCTCTTTTCAACGGTGAGTGGTGAAATATTTTTCTTGTTCTGTTCCGTGCTGGATGCTTGTTTGTCTGTGAGCGTGTGTGAGCGTGTGTGCGCGCTTGTCAGCATGCATATCAGTTGTGCAAGCTTGCCTCAATGTGTTACTTTTCAGGGCGGTTTAGAACAAGCCTGACATATTTAAACAATTAGCTTCAGTGTGGCTGTGTGGTATTGCAAGTCGTGTAGTTTGTCTTGTAAACCAGCTCAAATGTGGTTCAGTTTTATGTAGCTCCTGTCCCCTCGGTGTGCATGCTGTTTTCCTTCACAGGAGACACGAATATAAGCAGATTGTTCGTTAAGTGCTTGGTCATATATTGAGGCAAAGCAGTTCGTGTTTTTTGTAATTTGCATTTCTGTTGAGACGAATAATAACTAGCTGGCTTTGTCATTAGAAGTAGGCAAACTTTGTTGATTGCACTGGGGGCACTTCTTGTTGCAATGAATAAAAATCAATTACACACAGATTTGAATGCTTGCAACTTTAATCAGGCAAATAGCCTTGCTGTTAAACATTCAATGCCTTCTGCTGGTAAACTGAATTGTTTTCCATCGTCATTTGCCATTATCTTGCAATTGTCTTCGCTTTATTTAATATCACTTCAGTACAGATTTAAACCATATGCAGGAAGAATTTCTCTTGCTTTTCAACACGTGCCTAAAGGTTCCTGCGAGAATTAAATGACATTGTGTCCACTCAATTGCGGTAATAACAGCATTTCAAGCTCCTTTCTTTCTCTCCTTCTGCGAGAAACCCAGCTTTTGTTAGGTTTGTATTTTTTCCAACATTTAACCTGGTGCAAACAAGAAAGTGAGAAATAATGATTTTTTTTTTTCCCCAGCAGTCCATTATATTGCAGAAGGCATGACCAATATGGCCTCTATGGAGTTTAATATAGGCAAAGTGAGGATGCAGCTACTGTGAAGCAGTAAGCAGGCCCACAGACGGTAATAAAAACTGGAATATATCACCAGTGTGCCATTAGAGAGGTGAGAGCCTCGAGGTCATTTGGACCAGAAAACATTCTCACTTGTGTTGGATTTCACAGTGTGTGCCTAAAACTTGCACGCTGCCGTTGGAGTGAGTCAGAGAGGTAGTGGTGGTGGTGGGGTGGTAGCAATGACAAGAGAAGAAAAGAGAAAAGGAAGAGAGTGTTTAGATGGGTGGGTACAGCTTTCACTGGGCTTTACGTTGTGCACAAGTTTCCGTTTGATCCTGCAGGTGATGGATTTCCCTCTGTTGGCTCGTGGATGAGCCGTGACCGGGGGTAATCAGGTTCCCTTTTGTTTGCCCCCCCCTCCCCTCTCTGCACTACCCCCTCTCCTCTTTTCTCTACCTTCCCTTCCCCCAGCGAGCTGTTGCTCTGTGGAGATTTCCTTGACGGAGAGGGGCACTCCGGTGTCATTGTAATGCAGCAGGGCTCAGCAGCGTGGGATGATGTTAATGAAACTGCATTCTCTAATGAAAAGCTCCTGTGGCATGTTTTGAAAGACAAAGCCCCCACAGTGTGGAGAGTATGCCCCAAGTTTTTCAACTTTGCTTTCACCATGCTGTTGGGGATATTGTTTTTGACCAGAAGCTGTGTTTTTTTTTCTTCTTTTCAAATTGACGTTTCCATAGCTGCATGTAGCTGAATAATGGTATACGTTTCCATGCATTCCATTAACTTAGCCGGTTGAGCCCAGAAAGGCCACAGATAATGAACAGAAAGGCATTGAGTGAATCATGATGAGTCATTTTGTTAACCTTCCCCGAAAGTCTGGACACAGGTTTTTGTCATGCTATAAATAAACCAGTCGGCTTTTTCCAGTAACCTCTCGTTAAGTTATTGGTTGGTAGATCCGCATTAATGTCTGTGTAATTCAGTACATTGTTTAAGGTGTCTGTAATATGAGTCCTTTGCTCATATTGTATTGCTTTTGACCCCAGCATGTTCACGAGATGCAGCGGGGGTTGAGCTGTTGGCTATCTTGTCTCATGTAATTGCAGTCTGTTCTTTCTTACTGATCAAGAGAATACACATCCTGAGGTCTGTTTAACCTGGAAATGGTGGTTGTTGACATGTAAACAGACGACATTGTATGCGCCAAATTGAAGACTTCCTGTGGACTTGATGACGCCATTTGTGGCCGTCCAGTTAACGCAGCGATTTGATTGTAAGATTTAATCACATTACGGGGGCGTAAACTTAGACGTTAACTGTTAGCTGGCCAAGTGATGCCCCATTGATTTTCAATAGGTTTGTTAAAATGCATTACGTCAAAGTTGCTTGGCAGAGCAGCACAGAGAAACGCCAGGAAGGACAATTATTCGTCTGCAAGAACTCTTCTCCAATGATCCATTCAAGGGAGGTTACGCTCATTGTTTGCAGGTGCAAAACCACACAGGGCTTAGGAGGTTACCCACTGTCTACCCTCTGGGGCCCATATGACCTTGCTTTTAACGTTGGAATATTTGCTCTGGCCTGAGTGGAGAGAAATGACCAAACATGGTTATTTATTATCAGGCTATCTCGGAGATGAGTGCAGCTGGAGTCTTTAAACATGTGCGCAGTGTTTCTTCTTATCTTGTTTAGTTTCTTGATAAGCTGACTTGTTTTACCAAATTGCATTTAATTTCAGGTAGGCTGCGGCTGCAGGTGGTTTGCCCCTGGGTGTCTAATGGAATTCTGGTGGCTTTGGAGAGCTGACACACATTGTGCAGTTTTCTCCAGATGAGGCCTTTAAAGCAGGGTTGCAAAGTGAGTCAGTCGCAGCATTATTCAGCAGAGGTTTCCCTCCCTAAAAACTGGGTTAATGAAAAGCCCAAAAGCCTAATTGAGCTTAATACAGTCTCTTATGCTGCTGTTCTGCCATCCCTACCCCCAACCATCTATTCTGCTTTCATTTTTCTTGCCTCCACCCCACAGCCTTGTGTTTTACGTCCTTTTTTTTCTTGACAATTAAGCGAGCTCTGGTGATGAAAGAGAAGTTATGTATATAGTCTGCTTTAGCTTCGGTTCAAGTGCTTTAAATGTGAGCGTGTCAAGAGGGCCCAGTGAGGCGGCTCCAGGGATGAGTTAGGGGGAGGGATTTACAGTTGACCAGTTTATTAATGTGATTGAAGCAATTAATGTCAACGTCAGCAATGAGAACACGAACTGGAAAGCTCTCTTGGGCTCTAAATACATCTGAGAATTTACACTTAATCTATCATCAAGTATAATTATCTCTCACTGCTGTGTTTGTGTAAGGCAAACCTTTTACACAAACAAAATTTTACCCTTTTGACAAGAAAAACATTGTTTTCGCAAATCCTGAATTTTGCACCGACTGAACCCATTTTTTTTATGTTGTTCTGGTTCTCTGCGCTCTGTTAACATTCTGATGGCCCTGGGTACAGCTGGGGCCACTCAGATGTGTTTAAGGGGCCCCCGTGTTTGGTGAGACGTGACCCCGCTCGACCCTCTCCTGTAAACTGGACGAAGTACTCAGCAAAATACTCTTTTTCCTGTGCACTGATATGGGTTGAGGCTGGTGGGGGTTTCCTGGTGAGGTGTAGATGAATGTAAGACCAGCCAAAGAGGTCCTGACCCGTCACCAGGGAGGCAGCAAATGCACAACACCCCCGTCTCTTGTTATTTTGACCTACGATGTCGATCGTTCATCAGTTGAGAAAGACAAATTTCTAAACCCTAGGGTTCTTCGCAGTCTGCATATGAAGTTTGTTAGTAATTTTCCTCCAGCAGCATGATGTACAGTAACGATTATGGCCCTTGTGGTATGGCTGAGGGCTATAAGGGACTGTCCATGGAGCATTGCAGAATTGTCATGTAGCTCTGTTTTTTATTGAAATATGCAGTATAGGTAGGGCTGCAGCTATCGATTCTTTTTGTAATCGATTAATCTAGCACTTTATCGATCGATTAATCGAGTAATCGGATTTTTTTTTTTTTGCGTTTTTAAACAACCAAAACAAATAATGCATAACGAAAATGATGTGGCTGTAAAATGATCAAGCATTTCTCAAAAAAAAAACAGAGGTATTCATTCCAACTCCAACATTTGGCTCCAAAACTATGCCCATTTATTAAGTGCCAGTGCCAATAATTAAACAACAATACAGATAAATCAACTTACTGTAAAACATGTATAACATGTAAAACTGTGAATACAAACTTAAATAGTAAAGGCCATTTGGCCTTGGTTTTGTTTTCTTCATACATTACAAAAAAGGATTGCACCTGAACTGTCAGGAATCATTTCAAAGTGACACAGACACATTGAGTGCATTACACCGCCTCCTCCAAACAGAGTTTATAATCATACAACAGCCGATGTGACACGTAATTCATGATCATGTCTGTATAAAGTGATGTTTATTTTTGCTCTTCTTCGGCGGCTGTTTCAGAGCGCACAGTGATGAGACATATATCATTGAAATTTGTAGAGTCCCAGTTTTCATATGACATGCTGTATGTAGCATTAGCATGAAGTAGCGTAATCGCTAACGCCGATTTTTTTGGACATGCGCCATTAGCGTGTTTTTTCTATGTGCTCCTTTAGTTGCTTGGTGTCGGAATTGAGTTTCGATTACGTGAAAATGATTATCATGAGCGTTTAGCCGAGCTTCTTCCCGTTAAGTTGGTGTGCTGCATTAATATGTTGCTACATGGTTAGCATGCTCCTATAGGGTGTATAATGCAACATGCGCAGCTCGGGTTGAAGAGGTTAAAAACATCAAAGCTAAACATCATATCTCGTCAAACCGCATCACGACATCACTACAAATACAGAGCTAAATTGTGCCAGCCAGCTAAATTCAAAATGTATGACGCGCTGGTGTGTTTCCTGAACAATGGTCCGTGTGGAACAATCAGATCCCTGCGCGTATAGTGCGCGTCATAGGAATTTAACGAGGCTTCGAGGCAGAGTTTTTGCCTCGAGGAATTTTTATAATCGAGTTAATCGAGTAACTCGATGAATCGTTTCAGCCCTAAGTATAGGTTGATGAAATCGGCGGGAACAGAATTTTTGCAGAAGCCCGCGGTGTCAGAAAAAGGAGCGTCTGCCGTTCAGATCTTTATGTTTGAGGTGTATGAGGTCTGCATTGATGTCTGTGCCAATGCTGAATAATTCAATAGCCAGACATGACTCTCTTACTATTCAAATCCCTGTTGAAGTTGAGATCCATGAGCACAGCGGACCCATCACGCAGCAGATGAGAAAAAAAATACAGAGCAAATTGAGACCATGTGAAGCTCCTCCCCTTTAATCGTATCATGCCTGCTGTGTGTTTTACATATTCTCTTTGTCATTGTGGGCCATCAAGGTACCCCATGACCGTCTTTTTCTTTTTGTCGGGAATCAAACTCCAGCTGTCCTTTTATTTTTATAAGCTAAGGCAGCAGTTTCACTGTAAGTTTGTCTGAAAGAGCAGTTCATTGCCTCCAACCCCCTCTTTTTTTTCTGGAAGTGGATCAATAAATCCAGGGTCTTTGTTTGCACTGATCAATATGTTGTAATGAAGGCTGCGCTCCAATTCCCAGCTAAAGCATCACTGGCGGGTTGGGCATGAATTTGTTTTATTCTTTATTGTTATCAGCCCTGCATAAATGTATTTTCATCTCCCCGTCGCTGTCCTTTATTTTCTTCCTGGGAGCACCACGGCCTAGATAACCACCACATATTGTGACGGCAGATTGAATCTTGGCGGTGTATGGTTTGCCTACAGTATAACAAGGAAGCAGAGTTGGTCGAGGGCTAGTGGTAGCCATTTGTCAGAAGCTCACAGCTCTGTTGCAGTCCTCAGGCTATATCGTAAAATATAAAAAACAATGTTGGCGTATTAAAGCTAGTGCGGCCATCTGTGGCTAATTTGTGGGTGTGCTTTTCCGAGCCTGCTGGGTGGCATGACAGGATAGAGCATATTTTATTTATGTCTGACCTTTTTTAGGCTGCAAGTTCTTAATCTAAACAAAGGGTGGGCTGAAAATAATTTCTACATATTTGGAGGCAGACAGGTACTTGAACAGTGCCTAAATGTAGATAAAGTAGGACTGACACAGTCCTGATGGTTTCTCATCACCTCTGTTCATATCGCTCTTATCAGCTACAGGCCCTGCCCTTTGCTATTGGCACCTAACAGTGTGTGGCTCTGACATTGGGCAGTAGTTAAGGTGTCCCTCTCTCCTGCCTGTGCGAGCGTGTGGGGGGTTTGTCCTTGGCATATAATTAGTCTCTTCAACGCAGACGGCTTTTAGAAACGTACAGGCGGCTCCTGGTAACAGGCCTCTATAACTAGCTGTTGGTGAAGGCCAATTGACCCAGACTACAGCTTTCAGTGCAATGTATGACTGTCGGACCATGCTGTATAATCTGACAGTGTTAAATTCACACTGTCATCTGTTTTTCACAAGGTTGCGGGTAACTAGATTTGCTAAATCAAAATTTTATTGTTTGTCATGATCTACCGGGACTGAATACAGATCTGAACAGCAGACCTTTTCATTGTACTGCACCTGTCACACAGTCATGTGAAGGGTAGAAGGATTTTATAGGTTATTTGGTTCTAGATCACACCTGGGCCCCTCTATCCGTGATGCGGTATTACTAAGGTTTTAAAATTGATGTGAGTGCTTCCATCTAAAAGACTGTCAAAAGAGAAAAGATTTATTTTTCCTTCTAAAACAATTATTTTCTGTTTGTTCTAACGTGAGAGGAACCTGGGGTCTTTCTTAGCGATTGTGGTGCGCACACTAGTTCTGATGTGTTTTATTTAATGTGAAGAACACCCAGGAAGTGCATAAGATGACCCCGCTATTTAATCAGGCCGTATATAAATAGCTGTATTGACCTGACTTTCTGCATATATGCCTTCTTATAACTAGGCTAGTGTTATTTTTCACAAGTGAAATGCTAGAACCAGTGTGGAAAAGAAAATGCCAGCTTGCACCTAGAAGACAATACATCAGCACTATGGAGTGGACTGTTTACTGTTCTAGGGACTGATTTGTGGATTTCAGTGCCATTTTTCTTCAGTGGGACAGCCTTTTTTGGCTGGCAGAGCAAACAACTCCATATCTCTCTCCCAGATCCTGTCTCTACAAAGAAAGCTCTGTTTGCAGTGTTGCCCCAGCTGTTTATTTTGCAATAGCATGGTTCGATTTTGCCCTCAGTTTTTCTCTCCAACGTGCTTGGTTTTTTGTCATAATGTTAAGGTATATGAGAGTATAGAGAGCCTCGGCTTAGCATGTTTCCATCAGCAGGCATGTGAAGGGAAGCCACTCCCAGTCCTCACTACTGTCTCTCTCTCTAGTTAAATCTTTTGTTCGTACGTAGATACATTAGGTTTTTTTTGCTTTGAGACAGGAGTGCTTTCACTGGCTGCCCGGATGTAGATGCATCACTGAACAACAGGCAGGCAGACACAGCGTCTTTGTGCGTAGGGTCAAAATGGGAAGTTAATACTCAAATGAATATATTAATCAGACAGTATGAGCAAATGTAGAAAATAGAAACAGAACTAGCCTTGTGTTTAGCCTTTTCCTGTATGCAAGTGACACACATTGCTCGCATACTCAGACCCCATGCTGCCTTCAAGAGGCTACATGAATTGGCACACTATTATTCCTCTGACAACAAAAGAGAAATTTGAAGCAGGGACACGTTAATTGACCCAGATACTGTAACCATGTTCACAAAGGCCAATATCCTGCCTGGGAAGAGACGTCTACCTCCTGCGGGCCACGCCAACTATTGTGTTCCAGCTTCAATTTCAACGCACCAGTGCCTCTCTGGACACTAGCCGCTGATGAGTCGCTAGGTCGTATCCCGTGACACTCTCCTTTTATCCAAGGCTCCACCACCTCCAGCACTCCCTTCCCTTTTCCTCCCTTCCCCCGCTTCCGCACGTGAGCTTTAAGATGGAGGAGCTCCCTTGGCTCTATACAATGATTGATGTGACTTAATTGAGTAACGCAAGGACAGTAGTGTAGCATTTAGTCTTTTATTCTCCAACTCAGTTTGTTTCTCGGAGTGACCTTGGTTGCTCAATGGCTTCAGTCATGAGTGTGATGAGGGATTTTAGTGGTGTTGGTAATATATATGATAGATGGTTGAGGTTTTGTGGAGCTTGTGAAGTCTGTTGGACTCTAACGTGTGCTCAGTGTATCCATGCTCATCAAGAGACAGGAAATGAGTGAAGTCCCATTAACTGCTGATTGATCACGTAATTTCAGGACCTTTTTTTCTTGCTTGTCTTACAAAATAAAGAACATCATTAATTTCATCTGTAGTTAATAAATATCTTATTTTAATCTTGATTGGATTGGTGGTTGGGAACATTGCCTCCCATCCCCCCCTTCCCTGCCCAAACCGTTTGCTCATCAGATAAGCATACGTAGTCCACCATATTAGTTGTCTCAAGTGATCTACTGTCACCAAACCTTGCTGACTCCAGTGTCTGCCATCACTACGCGGATATTATGATTGACCTGCAGCAATTTCTTGCCTCCATTTGAGCGCGCACTGTGGTAGTGAGCAACATACCGCTCTGCGGCCTGCGTTGTCTGAGTTTATATTATCTCTGCCTCTGTCGATATTTACCGAGGCATTAAAGAGCGTGCAGCATGTCGCCACTTTATTTCCTGTAGCACTGCCTGCTCAGCAGGACAGGGGCTGCAGGGGGGTAGAGTCTCACTGAAGGGTATAACTGCTGCTACAAGATGAAGGTCTGCTAATTTCTCCAAACGTTTTGCGTCTAGCTTGCATAAGCTTATGTGTTTGACAAAATCAGCACCAATGGGGCAGCTAGGACAAATACATATTGCATAAGTGTTTGAGTGTCATTTTGATTTGTATTTGTATATTATTTCTCTGTAAATTGCTTTTCTGCCTGAAGTTGTAAGCAAAATGAAATGAAAATCAGTTGGTAGAAGTGGCTGTGTTCTTTAATCAAGTTGTACTAAATCAAGAGATTATAAACATTGTCTGAGCAACTGTCAGCAAGACTCCATCATAAACTTTTTAAATCGTTTTACTTTTCAGCTCTTGTAACTTATGTCTTAGCAAACATTTTTTAAAATAAATCAATCAAAAGCTAGAGCAGCACAGCTATCCCAGTGGAGTTCTGCCTCTCATAATCTGACAAATGTAAGTCAGATAATCACATTTTTTAAATCTATAGTTTTATCCAAGTCCCAAATAAAATATCTTGGTCTCTTAACCCTCAATCGTTTATATTTCTTCACTAGTTTCTCCTTTTTTTGGCCTTCTGCCATTTTGTTCTTGGCAGGTCGAATGTGCTTGTGTGAGGTTGTGAGCTGGCAGCCGCTGTCCATTAGAGCTGCATGATTAATTGTAATAAAATCAATATTTACATTCATAACCGAAATTTCATTCGCACTTGACAATGATTTTGCTGTGTTTGGATTAGCAGGAGATCGGTTGCATTAAACCAAACACTCCTAATTTCCGCCTGAATTGCAAATTGAGAGAAGAGGAAGTACATTTATTCAATCAAATCCAGTTCTGACTAAAACAAGTTTAACAAATTATGTTAACATTCCTTTGAAAACTTTGAGATTAGAAGATGTCAAAAGCACATTGCAAACATAGTCTTGGTTGCAGTATTGGAAGGGAGCACAACAAGTTTGTCTAATGTGATGAAGTTGTCAAGGCCGTAAAAACAAACTAGAAAATCCCCGCTGCCTGGAGGGTCTAATCTCCTGGTGTTTAGAGGAGAAAAGTAGTCTCAACATAAACTTTCAAGGTAAAACGGTTTTGCACGGCTACATTACAGTGCAGAGGTGTTCCTATTTTCTCAACCATAATAAATAAATAAAGCAAATTACTTCCCTCATTCCAGAGAGCTATTTGATTCAGTGTAAATATAAAGAATAGTGTTGAATAAAAACCACAACATCATTCTGTAAACCCACAGGAAGGCCAAAGCCCCATCTAATGAGTTTTGTATTTCATCTCATAATAACACAGTGGACAATGTAAGATTGACAACAGCAACAGAGGTTTACAAAAGCTTAGCAGCATCCCACCTACTGTCCATCTGATTCCACCAGAGTGCAATACATTCAACTTTATATAGGTCCTGTGTCAGCCCCTCAGTCTCACACTAAGTGTTCTTAGCACTGTGACCTTTGTAGAAGATAAGCTTCCTTCGGCTGACTTGAAGAGTTTGGAATAACGGGCCTCAACCATTAATTTATGGCATTGCTAACCATATGAGGGGTATGAGCCAAGGTTATTGACCTTTCACGCCTGTCACTAGTGATAGAGGGAGCCAGATCCAGGAGGAAAATGAATTGGGCTTATTAAAGAGCTGGGCTTTGAATCAAACCTAGGGGGCAACATTATCCTCCAGTTTTTCCCTTATTTTTAAATCATTACATCTTTTTTTAACACTGTTTGACCAATTGTCTGCTGCCGAAGTAGAAATTGAGAGCACATACAGCAGGACTTACACAGAATCGTAATGCTCCCTTGAATGTGTCTGGAAGAGATCAGGGTGCAGTGCGTGAAATGCCTGAAGGATTAACACTTGGAGCACAAAACACATTACAGCAGCACATCTTGAACTGAGGTCATTATTATCAGATGAAGGATTTTGTGGACTCAGAATCCCTAATCAAAGTTTTTTTCTGCAAAGGCGATTTAAACTGCTTGACAAGACTTTCGCAGTTTTATTTCTCTCACAAATCTCTTTGTCTTTGCGGGTCTTTGCTTGTGATTTACTCGCAACATTTGTGGCTGTGAGACAAAGGAGGAAAGCCGAACAGGCAGAGAAGCATTTGAATAAAACGAAGCATGCAAAGAATGCTGTGTGGACTGCGGAGAAACAGCCGTGGACAGAGAAGATTGAGCGCATGTTATTCCAGCCCAGTCCTCCCTCAGAGCTCCCAGCCTGTAAAACCTGGTGGGAGGCAGGGGAGGCATGCATTTATATTGGATCAACATGCTATGATGTTATTTTTCCAGCTCCACTACTTGTGTTTATAATCATACCCGGTCCCTTATGGGGTTCAACTAAAACCATTTTTATTGACTCTGGAGAAGCTTATCTCCGCCCGATGCATTGTTTGTACATAGGACCACAATCACATCCCTGTGGAAATAAGCAGTAGATGAAAACAGAGAACTTGTACCATTAATGTGTTTTTGTTATTAGAGGATGTCCCCGATGAGGTCCAACTTAAAGGACATTTTTAATATTGTACATTTGTACCACTCATACATACCCCTCAGATATTCCAAGTAGGCTTTGCTGTAGCCTCATTTAGAGAGCAAGAACAGAGACAGAATCACTGATGCTGCTTCAGCCATCCTCTGCAGTATTAATTTAGAGGAGCTTGTTGAATATTTCAAGTGTTTGTTTATTTGCAGTGAGATAGCCAGAGGATTAGGTAAAAGGACTAATGCATGAGAATGTTGCATGCATGAAAGTGCTGGTTGTAAATGCATTTGTGTTTTAAGGGGAAAAAAACATTATATCTGCCTGTGGGCAACAGCGGTACGTATGAGTAGGAGGGTTGTTTTGAGCCTGAAAAGCTCCGTATCGCAAAAGCTTACCTTGAGCAGGGACCGTGGACAAGTGGGTGCCAGCTGATGGGGGGAAACATGCAGTCAGGGTATGATCACAGTGGAGCCAAATATGGATGTCACTATGAAGCCGAGGTTCACACACAGTTCAGTTTGAGGGTGACCATGAAATACTAAAAAAAACAAAGTAAATGTAAGGCTTTAATACTTTGTCAGTGTCACGTTTGTTAAAAACAATGCATTATCTACATTTGGTAGTATCAAAAGTACCAGAGCTTTTTAAAAATATGCTTGCAAATGTGTTACCATTTATCTTATCTCCTTTTTTTTGTGCCATGGTATTGAAAGAGGTATTGAGTATCACGTTTTTATGCTAGCATTGTATTGAATTTAAA
Organism: Diplodus puntazzo; assembly: GCA_963678695.2. Classification (NCBI taxonomy): domain Eukaryota; kingdom Metazoa; phylum Chordata; class Actinopteri; order Spariformes; family Sparidae; genus Diplodus; species Diplodus puntazzo. Next base: position 10,894,927 of record OZ023166.1, on the reverse strand, counting down.
AATTCTAGTATCGTAAAAATCTTTGGTGAAAGCTTAAAGCATTTTCAGCTAAACTTAAAGGTGTATTTTTTTTAAATCACGCAGTATGTACTGTAAACTCATTGGACAACTGTAAGTTGGCAAACATAACAGTACAGCTAGCCTTTTGTTTTTTACACCATCTTCCTTCTTCTTTGAGGTGTGAGCTGCCCTTTTTCCACGCAAGATGGCAGTTACTCATAGAGACAGAGATGTGATCACATTTTCAACCCAAGCACTGCCTTTCCACTGGTGCTGCTCCCATCGTGGGCCATTTTGTGGTCTGGGACCAAATGCTGCACTTTACACAGCACTTTCCTTAAAGGCACTAAATTTGTCAGGAGGAAAAGCACATGAAGTCACTGTCGGTTTTGTATAACCTGATGGATAAAATCACACCTTTGGTTGTTTGAGCAATCTGAAAAAACACTCAGAAAGCTTGTGTTGGCACAATTTCTGCACCAGTGTTGCTGTGGTTACAGGAGCTTCTGACAGAAAAATGACATGGCTTTTATTTTACATGTTTATACCATTTCTCTCTGATGCAGGATGTAATTTAAATTTAACCCTGTCAGTGGTTGATAAAGCTGTCAATAAGAAAGTTTGAGTATGGACAACGCCACTGCCCCCTGTAGTCCATTAGCGATTCATTAGACATTTTTAGTCAAAAAATGGATGGAGGATAAGCCATTAGCCATTATTCATTCCTGGAACCTAGAGAAACCTTTTAGGGACAGTAATGTGTTAGAAATGTGACAGATACTGCAGTTAAATCAAGTAAAAGATAAACTTTAGAGGAACAACAAAGAACCTCTTCAGTCCTGAATAAAGTATGCTGTGGATATCTTGCCAAGAACATAAACCATCAAGTTGACGTGGCATTATTACTTCAGTGTTTGGTGTTTGTTCAAAGCAACTCCCCCACCCCCCAAGCACACAAACACACATACACGCACACAGCTTGTCTTCTAAAGGGGATCTTATTGGATAAGTAGCGGAAAAACAACTATGGCAAACCCGTTTGAATGTTTCCCCTCTGTCCTAGCAAGAATGTGTTGTCGAGAAGAGCTGAGGTCAAAAGACACATACGAGGCTTTGTTCTGCATTTACGAGGCTTAATCTGTGCTGTGACTTGAGTGGACAACACTGACACACATTGTTCTTTTATAGATCTGTTGAAAGATCCGACAGCTGATTGAAAGATAATATTTATTCATGAGCTTTGATGGTGCATATTACATTTTTTCTTTTTGACTGCAAAGATAGTCACAAGTCTTGTCCTCTGAATTGGAATAAATTGAAGCGGTGCTTTTTGGTCTTTTTTCTCAGACATAAAAACAATCTAAAGAGGGAAAAAAAGATTTATTACCCACAGGAGCCTACATGTTGATGTTTGGAAGCAATCCGTGGCTTTTCAGTAATAGATATTTGATGGTACAAGATGGAGTACGATGAAATCCACTTTTGTGTTTGAGACGTTGTGCTCCGGATATAAAACATCCGAGCATACCAATGGTGCCACATTTTTATGACTTCAGACTTGAACATTACCAATTATTCATAGTGTTGAATCCATGGGCTCGGAACTAAAGCACAACTATGTAAACTAATATCTAATGCGTGCAACAGATAATCATGTGATGATTCATCCACATTTTACCCCACAAAATATAATCAGTACCGTCTCACAGCAAAATAGTGTTGCTGTTGGTGCTTTTAATAGTAGTCACACTAACAACCTCTATCTCTATCTCTCACGCTGAGCACCTTATGAACAGGGTTGTTGCATGCATTAAAGGGTTTGCATGAATGCAGCAGTAGGTGTAGGACCCTGCTGACAGCTGGGATAGTGTTGTATGAAAGAGCCAATGCAGTGTCGAGCCTCTCCTCAAACTATCCTCTGATCCCCGGCCTTCATTTATTGCTCCGTCTACAGTGCGCTTGGAAAATGCAATTGCACTACCATTGATTTGTATCCATTTGAAATAAGGCGGCCCAGATACTGGATATGTTTTTTTCCTCTTCAGCCCGTTTCTCTCTCACAGTCTCTCTCCATTTCCATGTCTTTCTCTGTCCCCCACTTCCTTTAAATCCATTCTCAGCATGCCACACGAGGCGACGATGGTTCCTTAGCCGCTTATCGTGCCTTCCACCAGACCACCGAGGGGTCTAAGCATGTGCACACAGGCAGCTGTGCACCACTGTTAAACTCCATTCTGTGTGGGATAAGTGGGGATTGGCATGTTCTCTGCCCGTCAGAGCGGGTTTCATCTGCTCAAAAATGCGACAGCTGGGCAGAGCTTTTACACTCCTCCCATATGAGAGAGACGGACAGAAATGAGACATAGAGAGACAGAATGAGAGGAGGGCCACAGAGAGTGGGGTTGCCGCAGCTTCCTGACTGTGGCTTGGAGCAAAGCAAATGTTGGCACATGTGTTATGAGTTAGCGCCGACATAACTGTTTTTAAGAGTGGCCTAACACATTAAAGATGTGTGGCTGGCTCCTCCACTTTCTTTCTTTACTCTTTATGCTGTAAACACTGAGCAGTAATGGGAGGAAGGGCATAAGAAGAGTAATTTATGTGCGGAGGAGAAGCCTGAGATGAGCCCTCCCTCCGGGATTAATGGGAGTCTCTGTCTCTGTTCACAGGAAATATGAAAGGCCCTTTGTTGGTAAAGGGCTTGCTGCTGCCAGCAAATAACTACCCCCTGTCATATTGAAAATCCCCCAACCTCTAAATTCATTGCCTCCTCTGCTGCTCATCCTTCACCTCCTTTTTTTTCTATAAGCCTATGTGTTTTCTGTCAAAGTCGCTCATTTATGATTCTGCGTCGCGCCTGCTGTACAGAAGCCCAGGAGACACTAACTTGCGTTGTTAGCATTCACTGTCGCTTCTAGAGTTCTGTCCACTGGGTGAGCAGACGGAAGAGTGGGAGAAATGTTGCTGTACAGGTGGTGATTCATACTTTAATGCCACATTCAGTCTTTTTCCCTCTCCTGTTTTCTGTCTGATGTGTTTAATTTCAAGACTCACTATCATTTCAGGTGGGGAGTAGCTAGATTTCTGTGGTTAATGTGTGACCAGTAGACTGTGCTGGTGGTGAGAGTTTATTTTTAGTGCCGGGGCCGGTGAGTGTTGGTCTGCGCAACGGCTAAGCATACCTCCTTAGGCTACGCTAAATAAAGAATGGCCTATCAGTGAGGGGAAATGACTGTTTGGCACCAAACTGGCAGTGTGTCTTTCATCAGGTCACACATTGGTCTCCTCACACCTGCGGCTCAGGACAGGAGGTGAAAGGCTGTTGGCAGGTGTTAATTGCCAAAAAAGACAGCAGAAAGACAACAAGGCATGATACTGTGTGTATTTGTACAGTCGTTTTTTTGCTCTCCACTGCGCTGATATTTCACACACTGCTAAGAATAAAACGGTATTTTTGCATCCAACGGGAGGAATAAAGTGTTTCACAACCCATTGTTCTGTTCTTTGTCTGTGACTCACATTGGAATTTTCTCTTTGCTCAAGCACTTCAATAAAGTACACAGATTAATGTGTTTGTACAAAAATCCTCTTTCCTGTGGCTGTGAGCTTACGAACACTATGAAAAGAGTTTCATTCTTTTCTCTCACATGTCCAGCTTTTCTTTTCAGCACAGGTTTTTTTTTTTTTTTTTTCATTTACTTTTACATTGCGAGGAAGAAAAACAGCTTTGTGGAACATCTCTGTCACACCTGGATAAATCTTGACTGAATGCGTGAAGAAATAACAGTTGAATTGTTTTTCCATAAGAATATATTCTCGCTTTAGATTTAAAAAATACAGTTGTTTTTAGCTGTCCCTGATAGTTTCAGCTGTGTTTGCCCTGCCTGCCTCAGGAGCTCCACGGTGAAAGCAGAGAATCTATTGGCTCCATATTGACTTCCCCGGGCTGTCTCCAATGGATTTGACATGGATAACGCGGTTGTGTTTGTAACGAAAGGGGGAGGAGGCTTAATAAAAGCAGGAGACCCCAAATGAAAAAAAGAGGGAGGAACAGAGAAATGAAGACGAGGGGAAGTTAAATGAAGAGGGCTCAACTTGGCAAAAGCCACGGGTTGTCAGGGGCAACTAAAATGGCTCTGTGAAAACCTGCCTCCCCCTCAAGCTTTCTTCAGATGCCGGCATATAGTCGGACCGAATATGAGCCTGACATTGGAAGGGTGAAACAAAATACACACAGTGGATGTCTGCCTTATAAATGATTTATAATTGAGTTTTCCCGGGCTAGGCTTCGAGTGTGGATGGAGTCGAGCTTTAATGAGCTTCATAGTTTGATGTTATTCTATGCTTTAATTGTAATACTGAGGACGCCATTCATTTGTTTAATTTACTAGACTGGGAGCTGATGGCTGGGCTGGCATGGTAGGGGGGAGTTTAATGGCCATCCTCTGGAAAGGATAAGGCTTATTAGGTCTGATGGGCCTCCTGTCTCATATAACCTAATGTGGCCATGATAGACAGAAGATTCTGGGTTTGGATACATTGGAACTATAAATCGCAGCATATTCCCAGGCCCCTGGACTTTGTAATTGGCCATTAAGGGCCATGTTTGTAGATGTCGGGGCCAGATGTCCCTGATGTGGCTGAGGGGTCCAATGTGGGCTTTGAGGCAGTTAAAGTGAGGAGGAGCACGGGCTGGACATTGCCACTCATTAAAATGACTTGCTCTCTTCTAGCAGACCTATAAAAAAAAAACCTTTAATGTTCTTACCAGAGAAGCTCCACAATTTGCCCACAATTCCAGAACTGTAAAAAAAGGGGGGAATTGAATTCCATATGAATTCTATGCTGTCATAGCTCACAGCACCAGCTGTCTATCCGTGTTAAAATCTAACCCTTGGGCGCCACACCCTTCTCAGTTTGGTTTGTTCCATATGTTACATTGATCTTAGAAGCTCTGCTCCCACTGGTCTCCTTGAGAAGAGGACCTTAGCATGATTGAGTGGGACATATGCAAGGACAACATCAAACATTTCAGTGTTTGGTTTAAGATCACATGACCCTGGTGATGTTATTCAGATTGATTTATGATGCAAATGGGGCTTCTCGTGTTACCGCTCGCCTCATTACTCGTCTGTATCCCCTTATGCTGGGGCTGGTTGATATAGCCTCAAAATAATATCGGGGTATTCTTAGACTTTATCGTGGCTCACAATATATGTTGATATTTTGAAATCTCCTCCAAAGCACTGCCAAGTCAAATTCCACAATACCCAAACCAAATACCCTTATCGACACTGCAGCAGTACTCAGAGTATACCTCGATATTTTGATGACCATTTGTACTTTCCACTGGTACAGTCTGGGAAGTTCAGAAAATTAAATCAGTTCACTGTAATGCAGCCTTTTATAAACCAGGAGAAGACAACACTTATGCCATACCACAACTATATCCAAAATCCAAGAAGATATAGTCTCTCTATAGGAATCTCGAAGTTCAGAAAATTGCATCACTTAACTGTAATGCTTATGCCATATCACATTATGACAATATCAAACTGTATATAGTCTCTCTTATCACAATAACAATATAATTGACTGGAGATTTATTGCCCAGTCCTATGACTCGCATTGTTATACATTAATGTGCAGTTGCTGTCATAAAATGGTTATTTAATTGACTCCAGGCACACTGTCAAGGATATACGCCAGTGTCATACTGTACATGCATGGCAGCACCCTTCCCTCTTGAACACCCTATCTCTTGTTTGTGTTTGGGCTGTAAACTCCCAAGCACAGCTGCCACCGGGTCACGTCTGGGGGGGTTGCTGTAATGCCGATGACCTCCTAATGTGGATTCCAGTGAGGCAGAAAGGCAAATGTTTGTGCTTCCAGGTCTTCCTGGTACCCCGGGTCGCTACAGCTGTCATGTTATCCTCGTCCTACGCCAGCCTCCAAGCTCAGAATGCAACACAATATCTGCTAGCATCCCAGCTGCAGACTCTTTAAGATATCTGTTGTTATTTTGACAGAGGCCTGCATATTTAATCATCAAGGCTTCCGGCTCAGTAGCCTTCTTTGAGGCCCAAGTCCTGACCGGAAAACAACAACTGTTTTCAAGGAAAGAATCTCATTCAATGCCCTCATAATGCCATGCTCTCCTATTAATGCTGCATGAACTTTACGTGAACTACATATTTTTAGATGATGTACACACTGGATGTTTTTCAGGGTAAAAAGGAGTGAACTCTCTGCTTAGCTACATGTGGTGAGTGTGCAAAAATCTTCCCTCCCACCACCATGTCTTTTAATGTCATTGTTGTCTCTCCTCTGGAATGTTATGGCCTTGTTTGTATGCTGGTCATAATGAGCGCCAGTGGAAATCTTATTTACACTAGCCGGGTTTAGTAGTTTTGGCCAGCACAGTGGAAAGTGTCCCCCTCTTTTGCTAGTCTTTCGGGAACTACACTGAGCTCTGTGTCTGACGGATGGGTCTTTTAGTGTGACAACTGAAAGAAGCCCCACAGTTTCTGCCATGCACCAGGACACAATAACACAGTTGAGTTCAACTTTTACCCCACCCTTTTCTCTTTGTTAATAATGTTTTTTTTTTTCTTTCTTATTCTGTTTCCTCTCCTCTTTTTTCACAACTCGTCTTACTCTCGTTTGAAAAACTGATACACAGACTGCTTCAGGTTACAGTGCAGATTCTTTTCAAACGATAAACTTGGTGAATAAGGGGGTGTAGCAGAGGTTCGGGTATAGGGATGGAGGAACGAAGCACCAAGGGAGGAGCCGCTCTCCCTTTTGCCGCTAGGCTAAAAGCATTCAGCTCCTGCCCATTGTGAGTCCTCACTCAAAGGGATTTGTGATGGGGATGATCTTTGACCCCCTTACGCCCACAGTATGTAAATGAGTGTACAAAAGTGAGGGATGATACAATTGTTTTCCTGCACACACACACAGTTTCTTTTGTGCATGTGTGTTTGTTTCTCTGAGTTTGATTGAAGCCAACGCGACACTTGTCTTAACGTGGATAACATGTCTTTGTAAACATGAACAATTTCTGTTGTGTCTCTCCTATACTACCGCCTTCTGTCTGCTGTATGTGTGTTTGTGTTTACTGCTTAACAGTAAGTGGCCTGAGGCGTCTGAACAGCATAGAAAGAATTATAGGAAGATGGACCTGTTGTCATGTAACTGAGCTTCCTCCATATGTTGTTATGGCAGTGGTTGGGAAGGCAACCAGATCCTCCCCGTAAGCCCTAACCCCCCCCAAACGCTGTTATTGTCGCTCTGCACAAAGGATTGGGGGGTGATGTGTAACACAAGATGGAGCAACACGCTGAGGTTCATGGACAACGCCCTTTCCCAGACTGTATCGGGTATATCAACTGCCTATTTCTGGTCATAGAAATGTAAAATTTCACACCAGCGAAGCAATCTAGCAAAACATGGTTTATCATCAGTGTGAATGGGGTCAATGTGAGTTTTCTGACCTGCTTTATACTGTTGCAACATGGTTAATATATTAAGCCTCTTCTTACTATGGACTCATTGCATTATAGGTTTATAGTGATGATGACTTCTATTGTTCTAGTTCTTTTAAATGTTAGATTCAGCTACAGATGCACGTATATATCGGACTGATACATTACACATAGGCACCTAAGAAAACAAGTAAACAATTAAATACCATTTTGCTTTGTTTGCTCTAACCGGAGACAGGAAAACAATCTTCTCCTGCAGGGTTAATGAATATAACAGCACCCTGTTCGACACTTTGCTAACAAAAGTTGCACAGCTGCACTTAATGGCTGTCATCTCTCCCCCCCCCCCCAGCACTTTTTCTCTGCTTTTATGTTGATTCTGTGTAGCATAGTGATGTCCTTGGTTACAGAATAATACAGTTGAAGAAAAGATGGCTTACAAACTCAATAAACTAAAGATGCAGTTCAGTTCTTTAGTACTGTGGTTAATGTTTGTCTATGTCGGAACATGTGCAAGAGATAGAGGGGAGAGAGATGAAAATGGGCTGATGTAGCTTTATTTGATTTAAAGTACTTGGATTTCTTGTATTTTTCCCACCTAGACAGTATTTTAAGAGGTGTAACAGTTGGTCTAGGTACATCAGCACTACATAATACAGTCAAGTCCTTGATTTTAAATGCATGGGACTGTGCGGTTACAGTAAACCTCGCTTTAAAACGCTGTTTAGATTTTAATTTAAAACAGTTGCGGGATTTCAGTGAAACAGTTGGCCAAGTATTTTTTTTTCCCTCTTCTTGAATTGTGCTTTTGAAATGTGTGGCCGCTTAAGTACAGTGTCAGCATTTCTACATGTCAAGATACATTTTATGATGCGTTTCTCAGTGTTTTAATTAATCCCGCATTGGCAAATACATGGAACCTTAGCTTGTTTTTAAAACTCAGTATGACTCTGATGTACTTGATTCAAACCATATGTTGAAGGGGCTTGAAAGAGTTTCTGCTGCATCAACAGACACAGCTGGCCAGCAGTCTGTGATCTCATAGCATGCCATGTTTGCCGTATTTTGCTGCACTCGTCAGCCTTGCCAAAGTCGTACCTCTGCAAACTAATTATTTACCCCCAGATTGCCAAATGACATGTTGACGGATGACCTTGAAAAGTGGTCAGCATCACGCTTACATGTGAAAACAATTGGGGCCATGAATCAGACAGTGTGGTGAGTTTGAGGAATCTGCAAGTTCAACACTGACGTCAGAGAGCTGGTAATCTTGTAAAAAAAAAAATGGATGCTGTTTATGGGTCAGTGTTCGCATGTAGTGTTAGCATGAGAATTACTGTCTCCATTGGCAGGGAGGTGGCCGTGGACAGTGAGTTACAGCCTAAACACCTCTCAGTGCTGATCATTAACACTTCTAACACACTGGGATATTAAAGTTTGTTTTACTGCTCCCATCAACAACCATGCAGGGCTATAGACATGTGTTATTGAATTCATATAATGTGAGTTATTAGGCCGTACATCTTGGGCTTCCATTTATATTGCTGGATCTGTCCAGTGTGGTCCTAGAGGAAATAGAGTAGCAGAGGACATCATATTGGTTATTAAGCAGCTGTGCCATACCAGACCACAGGAGATATGAACAAAAAATAAGGTCGTTATTCTTATTATCACCCCCCGACCGCTTGTTTGAATCCCTGCATCCATCTGAGCATGCTCACACACCTGGTGCAGATAGACTTTGTTGAAAGCAATAAATAATAAGCTCACTTTTTGCACAGGGTTTTATCAGCCCATGAAGGTAATGAGATTAAACCAGTAAAAAAAAAAAAAAAAAACATATTCTTGTGCCCACTCCAGTAATTCAGAGGCATGTGGATAAGTGGAGAGAACAGCCTTAGATGAGAAGCCATGTAAGTAATAAAACCAGCCACAGACCAAGTGATGCGCCCCCATCATTCCTTTTGCGCTGTTAAAAAAAAAAAAATAGGATCAATTCCAGTCTAGGGAATTGCTATTCTCATACCCGCAGGCCAAGCAGAGGAGTTTTAAAGAAAATAGTAGCCCACCTGAAACAATTTAACACTCCAGCTTGACCAACAAAGAACCAGCGCTTCACCCTGCCTGTGTCATGTGCCTGTTGCCAACTCAAAAATCTCCCCCAGACTTGGCCTTTTGTCAGTTATGAAAAAGCTTATCATCTAATCTAAAACTTTAATTTCATCATCATGTTAGCTGTTGGTAAGTAAACTGTAACAAAGAAAATTCTGACTGCCACTTTTCAAACACAAAATCTTATTTTGGGATTACTTCTAAATAGTGTGAGTATATCAGCTCGCGTCTGCCTATGTATATGTGAAAGAAGACAGCAAGACAAACAGGGAGGCACGTCAGGAACTGTGTGGTGGATTAGGGTTCAACAGTGTGGTTTGATGTTTAATCACTCCTTATGCGTAAGCTGTTCTAAGGGGGTTAGAGAGGCTTTCCAGTAAGCCCTAATGGTAGTGGGATGTCTTCCTGGTGAATATTGCCTCTGTTGGCATAACACGCTGCGAACCTGCATTTTTTGTTTGCCTGAGAGGTTCCACTGAGGCAGAATGATAGGGTAGCTTCGACCAAACATAGCATCTCACTTCTCTCCCTTTCATCTGTGTGTCTCTCTCTGGGTCTGTTAGGGTGACTCAGGTGGAGGCTCCATGATCGCTTGCGTTTCTGTAGACTGACTGCCAGGCCTGCCCTGAAAGCACTGTATAATTGGACAACAATTACACTGCTTTAAGTTGGGTCAGGCTCTTACTTTGACATTTTAAAACAAAGAAGCAAAAGGAAAACAGCACGTCATTCAATGTAGAGTGTTTCCTTGAGACTACCCGACAGCACAAGAAGCTGTCCACATTGATTCACATGTTTGGGCCACCTGCTTGTTCATGCCACCACCGTTGATGTTTATGTGACCCTGACGAACATTGCTATCACCGTGAGGTGACAGACTATTCCCACGAGCCCTCGCGTTAAAAACCCCAAGGTCTGAAACATTTCCGCAGGCGGCCTTTCCAAGCGGAGACAGATTTGTACATGACCATGCTTGTGGTTTGGTGTTATAGCTGCAGACAAACTGAGGACAGATGTGTTTGGAGTCATTTTCACCCCCCTCCCGCCTCCTCCACCTCCCTCATGATCCTCTATTCCCTCCCTCCTTCCAGTTCCCCTAATCTGGGACTCATTGTGTCTGTAATAAAGCACAGCTGCACAGATCCTTCTCTGAACCCACTCAGTTCAGCTGATTACATGGGAGTAAGAGGGCTCTCCTCTCACACAGTCCAGTCGCACAGCCATGCTCCCCACATGGTAGTGCTCAACTGGTCCCTAAGCACAGATAACGCATGTGAGACGAGACACTTCCTTGTGCTGGACCGATGCCAAGACTAATTGCTCACACCTGATGTTGCATTTGCAACTGTTACACTTCAGGGACTGTTATATCCGGTGCTATTTGTAATGTGTAACACAGATTTTACTCACACAAGGACAACCAGGTTCATTCTTTATCTATATGATCTTTTAGAATCCACATTTCAGCTTTGCAGACGACTGAATTGTACATATATTTTTTTCAGTCTGTAGGCATTTTTAAATGGGAAACATATAGTTTATGCGGTTTTAATGCTGCGCAGACCGCATTATGTGACGGTGAGACTCCAATGCAGTATGTAAATTTGTTGGGTTGGATTGTGTTAAATTGCTTCTGCTCAGAAATAGAAAAAGAAGTCATGCATATTAAAAGAGCAGCTAATACAAAGATGTGTCTCTCGTACAGATTGATGCTGCATTGAGCTTTAACTTCTGCAAAATGAAAGAGAAAAAACCAAAACAGGGATCAATAACAACTCAAGCTGTCTGTATTACACAACATACCAACTTTATATCCAACTCGGACAAACAACTCAAGTTTTCAAAGCCTGCAAACCGCTCGCAATCGAAAAATGCTTTTTAAATTGATTTTTTTTGTCTGCTTTAAGTATATAAGTTTGTCCCATCAATTTGAGAATCTGAAGCATTCAGCTTTGAGATAAAAACACTATTTTTTGTTCACAGATGGATATTAAACTACCATCAATCCATAGCATAAACTGCCTTCCCCCTTTTGATCACAAAATATGTGTGGGGGAGGGTCAAGCACGTCAAAGCGGGTTGTTAGCGAGCTGTGCTTAGCATCTCAGTTGTAGCTTGATATCTCGAGGAACCAACACAGTACAAAGGGATAAGCTTGGTTGACATATTAAGACAGCGCTTGTAAATTCATACAAATGCACGCTTCCCTCTCTGTTTGCTTTCCTCCGACTGAAGCAGCACATAACAAGCTGTCATGTGTCTGAAAGGCTGTGTATGTGTTGAATGCGAAAGCTTTCGAGAGCAACATTGGGCTTGTCTTTAATCTTCTCTCTGTGTATTTTTCGTCTTTTTCTTAAAGCACGGGCTAATTGTGTTTCAAGCAGAATTTGACACGTATTGATTCAAACGTGCAGTGGCAAATGCACACACCCTGTGTATTGGCAGCTGCCCTAATCCCTCTCTTTGAAGAAGAAGCTTTTTCCTTGCTGTCATTGTTTTGAGGATGGATTTTTTTTTTCAACATTTTCTCCCCTCCCCAGCCTTTCATAGGAGGCAGGTTTTCTAAACCCAGTGACTCCACAGCCTTGGGTTTTTCCATATGTTAGTTTGTTTTGCTCTTAGGAAGGGATTTAGAAAGAGGCATTTTTTTCAAGTGTCTCGTGATGTGTGGCATAGGGCAAGTGAGTAAAATGAGGATAATGGTTGGTAGCTGTAGCTGTAATGGTCTGCCCACCGCGATGACTCATACACTTTGTTTAGCTTGAAAAAGAAGCATTTAAGTGTTCATATGGCCGCTTCGACAAAATAATGTTTTTACTACTTGTCCTTCTCTCTCTTTAATATCTTTGTTTTGAAATAGAAATTACATTTCCTTTCCTATAGGGAAACTGATTACCACATGCATGTACATTTGTACAATTTAGAGGTCGGTGTTAACAGTAAGAAAAATATACAGTATAATTTTTGTGTGTGTGTGCAAATGACTCAGTGAATCATTTATCTGTAGTTGGAGAGAGACGCAGAAGCAGCCCCTATCCTACAGTATAATAGTCTCCTCCAGAGGCTGTCAGCCTCATCTTCCTTTGTCTGCCGCTTTGTTTCCCAGCCAAAGAGGATTCACATGCCTTCTTCTTGTTTCTCCCCGTGCCCCGACTTCTCCAAAGGAAAAAAAAAAGCGGAGAAGCAGGAATTCCATTAGCTTTGTTCTCAAAAACTCAGCATGAACTTGTGACTGTGCAACACATGACATAATGGCCCCAAGAACTGGTCCCAGATCCCCGTGTATTTCTTTTCAGCTTTTATTTTAAATCTTATGCTGTAGGTGAGTGCATCACATCCTTCCATGTCTTGTCTTTTTTTCCACAGACACTCTTCTTTGTATAAAATCCCTCACTTTCTGAATCTGGTTCAAATTGCTTTGCTGTTCTGTTTTGAACACTCAGAAGGATAAAGGAAAAACCGTATGTGTGTGTGTGTGAGTGTGTGCGCGCCTCGCCGCCTGCGTGTGCACGTTAAAAAGAAAGAGGGAAAAAAGTGAACAGAAACGGCATGTTTGTGTGTGTGGTTAGGTTTGTAATTGGATGCAGTGGACCGCATCAGTCTTTACCTGAGCCAGTCATTTGCATAGGTTTGATTGACAACAGAGCTATGCAAAGCAGGCGCAAGTTTTATTCCCTATGTAGGTAGAGAGGATGCACAAACCATGCCTTTTTCATGAGCTATCACTTTATTGTTAATTGGTATTGAGTCATTATTGCAAAGAAGATGGTTCAAATTTAATTTCCATAAAGACATATCAACTCTATCCAGTCACAGTACATCTGTGTTTGAGTTTATATGGCAGATTCTAACTCGCCTTAAGTTAAACATAGTGGGAGGTTTTTATACATTTTTTTTAAAATATCAAAAGTGAAATAGTGAAGAGCCTCAAAGGTTACAAGGGTAGCAAAGCTTTTATAGGGAGAGAATATCAGGTCAAGACAGATTACACATTCAGATGAAAGTTAAAATGCTAAAACTGCTTTCGCTGGTGTTAATTGTAGAGCCTTTCAACATAGAAATAAAACTGCCCTGCTATATTACCTTGTACTTGTAATATATGATATCCAACATAGGTTGGATATCATATATCAGGTAGGATAACATTGTGCAGGCGGCTTTGACGTCTAGTCATTTGTGAATGTGGGAATTTGACTCTTTCAACAGATAGCAGGAAGTAGTGCATGTAAATTGGGATATTATTCATTTTACATTTCCTTGAATATCACGTGGTGCCCTTGCCATTGTGTTTATTCTGGTGGTCATTCCTGTGGCTTATTCGCCACTGTGTAATGAAAGTTTGAATGTGCTTGAATACAGTGAGGCGATCGGATGGTTACATTTATTACCAGATGGAAAGCCCCCGAACTCTTTCAAATCCTGAAGAACACCATGCTGCTGTTTAGCTATGAATGGGGTGTGCCACGTATGAGGAGACGGCGCCTGCTCCTGTCACGCATGAAGGTTGTTATTTACGGTGGCTGGACCTGCCTCTTTTCAGCACTGAATTAACTCCATGTCGCATAATGACACAGAAGGTTAGGCAATTCGTGGAATGTAATCACGTCCTAATATACAGCTGTGTTAATTTTATCAAATTTGATAACGTACAAATGGCTTCCTCTGCGGTTGATCTCCTGGGAAATGGCTTCATCTTCTGAACATTAATTTGCGCAAGCTTTGTCCAGTAAGAATCAAAGTTTTAATGAACTGTTTGGTTTGTTAGTCCTGTGGGTGTATGAACTGTCTCAGAACATATCCAATAAGGAGTGCTTATGCTTAGGATTTTTTTAATTTGAGATCAAATTATTCTTTCCTAATTCAATTTTCATTACAAATCCCTTATTTTTTGCTTTTCAAAGGAAAATATAAAAAGTGATTCTCAATTAATGATACTCAAAGTGATACTACTCACTTTATTATCCTACATATTCTAGTATCGCATATTTGAATGATGTTGGCTTGAAAGGTGGCTTTTAAAGGCTGGTAATGTTTATGCTTAGCTAAGACTCAAAAAATGTGTTGAAACTCAAAAGCCTTCTGTAGCGTTTTTCAGTCCCCAGCTGTCCATCAAATGCCATAACATCACCAAGATGTGGCGAAATAAACAGCCACCACTTGTTACTAGTTCACTGCAACGATGACAAGTGAGTTGTCAAGATTTGATTGATGCACAAGCTGTCCACCCTTTACTCAAGCACACGATGTTTGCACACAAACTGGTGCATTTCTGTCTGGCACCAGCCATCTTTAACCACAGACACACCAATAGTGTGTTTTTACAGTGATAACAGCTCTACTCCTTGTAATAAGTGGGTATCTTGATGCATTACCTTGAAGTGATTGTTGATATAATTTCCATAAACATGCCCCTCCTGACTAAGTTAAGATGGTAGGCATACTGTGCTAACTCTGAGCCATATAAACTATTTTCTACAGCGAGAGACGGTGAAGCTGGAACCTACACCCTAACTATGCATGATTTATCACTTTTAGTTCCCTACTTAGTGAATGCAGAATGAGACATTGACATTATTGCATAAGTCACCTATCCTGTTTTCCAGCTGAAACTCTGGATAATGATTGTCCCAGTGGAACAACGACTGGTACTGTTTCTGTGCAAAGAGATACATTTCTGTGTTTCTCCTCTCAGCAACAAATCAGAGACAGAACCCTCTGTGCTGCCGTGATTAAAAAGTCCTAAAAGAACCAGTGAGCATGCCAGCAGATGTTACCTCATCACTGGTCACTGCCTCCTTCTTTGTCTCTTTGAATTTCATGATGGTATTTTGACAGAAATGATCAAGAGGGAGAACTAAATAGCTCTGATTCTATGCCTCTGGGATCAAAAGGACCTAATAATGTCACATTACAGGTTGCACTGAGGCAGTTTTAGTGCCCGGCCCCCGTGATCAGGCTTTTCAGAAAATATCAGTTCAGCTTGGAGCCTGAGGCACGGGGGCTTCATAGTGATCAGCTGATGTAGCCACTGACTGCGTGCGTGCTTTTATACTTGTGTTTTTCTCTGACTTCTTACGACCACTAATCGCTATAGTATATTTCAGAATAAAGTACATGTATAAAATCAGCTATTTCATTTAATATAAGCAATTATTCACTATATTTGTATAGCTACAGTATAAATACATTCCCTAGCCAACTTATTAGGTACAACTATATCTGCCACAAACTCTACATTGAAGATAATGTTCAGTTTTTATTTACATTTTTTTTTGTTTGCAGTTAGTGCACTATGTTCAAAAGTGGTTCTAATATTCTTGCTTCCTCATGCTCAGGATGGGCAGTATGGCACAAAACAAATAATATTGCCATATTACACTTCATAAAATATCCTACATTAATTAAAATTTAATTAAAAGCACTTCTCAAATGCTAGGAATAGGCAACAGAATCAACTATCAAATTTTTTTTAACAAATAGCTCTATTTTTGATCAAAAATAATCAACAGTAATGTTGATATTGTGACTAAATAGGTGGAGGCAAGTTTCAGAACAAGTAGATCAGTCTGGTAAGTTTAGAAAATAACATCACTTGACTGAACTGCAGCCTTTAAAACCAGGAAAAGGCAGCATTTATGCCATATTACAATACACCTCTTTCCGAAATCCAAGAAGTTAATCTCTCACATCACATTAACAATAAAATATCCATATAATGCTCAGCCTTACCTCAGGCTTATAAATGGGTTGGACGAATCATTAGAAACATTTCTCAATATAATACACTCCCATTCAATTCTACTGCAGACTACAACCTCATTAATAAATTTAAAGTTAGATTATATTGGCTGTGTCTGCTGTTCAACACTTTAAATCTAGTTGTCCTCCAGCATACCTCGTCATTACTCACTGCATAACAAAGCATAAAAGTGATGAAATGGACGCGGTTTTCTTGCTTAATAAATGAATGAATTAAGGTGTCTGAGTGAATCAGGCCATGCATGCTTAGAGTTTTTTTCTTTTAAGTAGTGTCTTTGTTTTCATCACAGTAGATGTATAATAAATGAAAGCGATCAATATCCTATGTTAAATATTTATGGTTATTTCTCACCCTCAGAGATGAGCTAACGTTCCATCCAGCTGAAAATGCCTGTTATGCAGCAGCACTGTGGCACAGCAGAGATGGATGGCGCGGTACAGCCGAGCATTCCCTTTAAATGTGTATTACTGCGGTGTATGGTCACCAGAGAATGACCTATCTAACACAGGAACAATAAAAAAATGATGCATGTGGACATCTTAAATAGATTATTATTCACAGTCTGATTTCTAAAAGACATCTCGGTGTCCCAGTCTGACTCTGACCTCTAACCCCTCGCAGATTGTTTTATTTTGCCACTCCCTGCTTTTGTTCTCCGTCTCTCCGCTAATCATCAAAACCCTTGTAGTTAGAACAAAGTGACCAATGCCAGCAGGAACAAGGTGAATTAGGGTATAGAGAGCAATTAAAAAAAAACAAAAAACTGTGACCTTTAATGAGAGAACAGAAATGTGAACAATGAAAAGCTGTTTATGGTCAGAAAGTTCAACATTTCATAGAGGTCTGATTTACATCTGAGAGGTTCTGCCAACAGGGCGTTTTTAAACTGTAGGCTTGCAGATTTAGAGATACGTTGGTATTATAGTGTCACATTTACCTAACACTTAACCCCCATCACAGTCTGCACTGATTATAAGTTTCATTCTTAAAAAGTATCAATTACTGTCCCTTGAACTTGGAGAAAGAAAGAAAGAAAGAAAGGAAGGAAACAAACTGTAAACCACGTTTTCTGGCAGTCTATAAAGCAATCAGCCTTTGTCTTTCTCAGTTTGATTACCAGCATGTTAATGTGATGCTTCTCCTAATGAGCATCACCTGTACGCGTTCGCAGGGTTCACAGAGCTTCTCTGTGTGACATCATAAAGAGGTAAGAGTTTGACATCCTGCTAATGTGGTCAGTTTAATACCCCACTAAAGCCTCTGTATCAAGCTGCTCGTCTCAATAACTCGCAGAACTAAATCCCAGTAGCTATGCGCTGATAACTGCAGAAGGATGTAGCTTAGTCTTATCAGCTCTTGGCTCTAGTGACACAGTAATCCACACAATGCGTGGCTGTCATTGTGCTGGAAAACACAGAATCATTTCATTTACCAAACAAAGGCGGGTGAATAATTGTGATGTCCCCCCTGCGCTTCCCCTTCACTGCTAACCCATTGAGATTGCTAATTTCCAAAGGTCAAATATTACTTATTCAAAATAGCCGAACTGTCATCATGCATTTTTTTTCTTTTCACGGAAACCGGTTTTGCCACTGGAATAAGAGGCTCTTTATTAATGTCAGTCCAGGAAGATCACAGCGGCCTGGTTATGTTGGTATACCTTTTTTGCTCAGTCAGAACTCAGCAGGTATCTACTAAGCATTGCAGTTGATGTGTAGGCATGGGACAGCCAGTCGTGAGGGTAAATGTAGCTTTCTTAAGGCTAATCATTGCTGACACACAACAGAGATACTTTGTACCCAACAGGAGCAGGGATAAGCCTTTGCACTCTGAAAGAAGTGGAGGTGACTCTCGGCCTGCTGGGGGGTCTGCTTACCTTGTAATTGTCCTTAAAACATAATGGCTGTCAAATGTGGCTACTGTACCCTTGGAGAGCACATCAAAACGAGTGAAAATAGTTTCTCTCTCCTATGGGCTAGTTGGCTAGATCAAGGGAGCTTTAAAAACCTCTGTGTTTGGGATTGAGCAAGCTCATACTGCTGTAGCCTCTCAGACGTCACACACAAATGTGAATGTGTGTGATAAGAGTAGGTAGTATCAATATGTTTTTGAGGGCCTCTACATAAATGTCTAATTGAGGCAGCAGAAAAAAATGTCTCCAACAATATGCACGAACTACACAAACCCAAGTGTTTTGGGAATGGTCACTGCAGTCAAGCTAGGAAAACAAGACAGCTGCTTACTAAATGTGTTTATGCTCTGATGCAATTCCTCTTTAGTTTTCTTAATTGCTAGAGACACTGAACAGAGTACAAACACTGCATGTTTTTTTCATGCAAATCCCTTACATATTTTAGGCAAGGCTATAAATGCATGGAATGCTTTGCACGTTTGAAGTGCAGTGCATTAGCAAAACGCCTTCGAGGGCTTAGTCTGGCAAAAGGCAGTATCATCATCCCCAGATCCAAGCTTCAGCTACAAACACAGTTTACTTTCTCTGAAGAAAACCCTCTTTTCTGAACCAGAAATATACAGTACATACCTCAGTCTCATCTCTTCATCTCAGCTTCTTTAAATAATCCAATTTTTAGAAACCTTTTATTAGGGTTGCAGCAATATATGACTTCACAGCCATAGTATGAAAAGTGATGATTGTCATACCGTGTTAATTGGCTACAGTATCCAATTAAACGGTGTCAGCGTTATTGAAATAAGTTTATCTCAAGTTTCATACCTGTGAAGACATAATATTTCTTGAAATTATATGCCTTTGTACCTACCAACCCCCCGTTTCATTCCTGTACAGCAATAAAGTGTAACATCCTGGAAAAAGATAGTTGATTGTTGAGTCTCAACCCCTGAGACCTTTGGCTGATGTCCAGCCTGAGCTGCCACCCCAAAGCTTCAGTATTTTGACAATCTTGGAATGAGACTCAGCAATCAGTTATCTTTTTCAAGGATCTCACATTTTGTTCCCTTAAGGGCATTTTAACTGATAATAATGATTTTGTAATGCTGTGATACCATGATATTTTCTGAAAGGGTTATCACATTGTGTAACCCTAGTCTTGATTCACTAGTGGAACATGGCATCATTACAAGTATAACAACCCGCCAGTGCTGTTTTAGGATTAGAAAGGATGGACAATGCTTTCACAACCCCAGATTTACTCACCTAATTCTTGACTATAGGGCTGCTGCTGTGGTCAAATCATCTCTGATTTAAATGCAACGGCAGTATTGAACCTGATAACGTTAACAAGGTAAAAGGTCTTGTTTACCTCAGAGCCTGAGAAGTTGGAATTGTTCATCATTAATAAGCTCACTGTTGTTCACTGTCAATAAATGCCCAAAATAACGCTTTTTTTAGACTCATCTTTTAATGAAAAATAGCTGCATGTGTACCGAACATATTGCATTTCCTAAGATTAGCATACTTAATAATAAAAGTCACCTCCTGCAGCTCGAGAAAATGTTGGATTTGCATCAGCAGTAACTTAATGCAGAGCTCAACAGATGGTGAGTGTCCTTTTTTAAAATGTCCGTTGTAATATGAAACACCAGTGTTGGCACGATTTTATTAACTGGTGGGAAAATGTCATCACTGTGGCAACCCTACATGACACAGTTGATTGTAGTTTTTAAATTACCCGTAAAATGTAAATGTATCTTTATTGGTTGCAACTGAAGAGACAGAGCAAACGGAAGATTCACTTAGCCCAAAAAAAAAGTACTACGGCATGAAAGTGGCCCTAATTGTGAAAAATAGGATTTAATAAGTTGGACAATTCTGTTTGTTTGTTCACTAGCCTTGAAGCTGTAGAATATGCATTCATAATAGTAGCATTAGAGGAAAAAAGCCCAGTTAGAGAGACAAAGTAACATATGCACAACTACGCATATCAAGTAGTCATCTTAGCTGCATTTTGCTTTTAGCAGTTTGTGTAATAATTGGTCAATTACAGAATATGCTGTGAAGGATGTTTTTGTGGTCGGGCACAAAGTCTGTATGCTGACCTTAATTTGGCATGTTCTCCCCAATTTTAGACTGGATTAGAATTTCATATCACAGCAGTTTGAATTGAGGTAGCGGAGTGCGAGCTCCACCGGGGCTTAACAGGATCTTATAAACAGTGGTGCTGGCATGCACGTCTCACACAGCACATTCAGTTGGAGCCTCTGCTTCATATTACATTGTCTCATCGCCAGTGCAGGCCACTCTACTAAACCTGGTCACATTCATTTGTGAATAATGCATTTTGTCAGGGGTGTTGTACCATTTGCCAGGGTTGGGTATCTCTGTGTGTGTGTGCGGGGGGGTTTGCCACTGGGGTATTTGCCTGGGTCTGCATTTATCCATGGCTACTGATGAAACACCTATGTTGAGTATTTCTCAACTGTCAGTGACATCACTTTCCGGAAATGAATGATGGTATATTGGGATGATCTCACATGAGAGGTTTGAGTCTTGTCACAATTACAGCACATTAGAGGGACTTGCAGCCCGCTCACTCACAGCCAGTATATTTGGCAGGCGGGCATTAAAGCTGAGATTGTGGAACATTTTCTTTGCCTCCGTGCTGTCACGGAGTCTGCATTCCATGTTCCAAATTAAATGCATCTTTCGCTGCCTCTCCCTATCTCTCTCTAACTATTTGTGTCTGTCTGAGTTAGACTCATCACGTGATGGAGCAGACAATAGAGAGGCACTCTGGCACTACGGAGAGGTTAGCTGGGGTTTTTGTGTTGCTTGTCAGTGAGGGGGGGCATCTGAGCCGTGAATAGGATCATTGAGCCGGAGGTAATTTTGGGCCCCGGTGCAGGGCATTAGTTGGACAGGCCTTTCTGCTGACATGCCTGTTTCTCCCTCTCTTTCTCTGCCCCCCTCCTTTTTTTTAACCCCCAACCCCCAATCCCCTCTGCTGCATCGGCATTTCTATCCAAACCAAAGGCCTTTATCGTTGTGCCCATGACGACATGTCTGAAAAGGGCGTGGCAGCCAAGATCTCCTTTAGCCCCTGTACCTTGGGGAGCCAATACATCTAGATATAGATAAGTTGCAGGAGCCAGGATTTAAGCAGTGCCTCACTCCACATTTCTGTGGTTTTATAAACCACCAGAGTGTGTCTGATAAATGAATAGACACATGCTGGACAGTCTCATTCATTATCATTGGAAATGGTGGTGCCTGCTGGGAGTTTGTGCAGTGATTGCTGTGGGGGCCTGACTGTTGAAGGGCCTCTCAGAGGTGTTCTGATGGCCAAATTTCAGCCGACGTCAAGGAACTGAAGCTTAGCTCAACGAGAGGCCTGGGCTAAAATAACTTGCAGGGGGAAACACTGCTGTCAAGCGCGCTGCTACACGTGTTCAAAAAATGTATAGCCTAAAGTGCCAGACAGAAAATGTAAAGAAAATGAAAACACATGAGCTGCAGCTTAAATGTATTATGTGATGGATTAAAGTAGTGATGAGAAGTGAGCTTATAACATAGCATTACTTAAGCAAATGTGAATCAAACCCAGCTGAGTCACTTTAACATCTGTACTCTATAAATTATTTTTTTTTTTGGGTCAGACAAATCCGTGTCACATTACTGGTTTCCTGTTACTGCTTATAGACATGATGCTGACTGGAATCCCCCTAAATACAATGAGGGGGAGAGGAACTGGCTAAAGTAGCACCGCTGGAACAATGCAGAAGTTCCTTTTTAATAATTAACAATCGTCCACTAAACTTAGACCTGCAGGCATTTGGTGGGAAAGATGACCTTCAAAATTGCCTAGAGCCAAAGAGCGATGTCTTAAGATTGTGTGCAATTTGTAGGGATTGACAGATATTTTTTTTCAGGGCTGCCACCAATATGCTTGTGTGCTGTATGAGCAATTAAGGAGAAATAACTAATATTTGGAGCTGATATACATTTGCAGTACAACTGATAATAGGTACTGACAACAGAGAGAGGACCGTGCATCAGAGCAGAAGCAGGGCATTTTTAAATCAATTTGATCTATTGGCAGTCGGACACAAAAAACACAGATACTGATATGAAAGGGAAAGAAACAAGAAAAACGCTGATTATCGGCCCTGATAATCAGTCTATCCCTTTTATTTTCTCCAACCAACCGTCAACATTGCAAAGATATTTGATTGATTATGATACAAACCAGAGAAAAGCGGTAAATCTTCATATTTCAGAGGCTAGAATCATCAAATGCTTGGAAGATGATTCCTTTATCAAACTGATTGCAATTAACATTTCTAATTGCACATAATACTACTTAAATTTGCCAAATATCACCATGCAAAATGAGCACCTCAGTCAGAATAGCGCGAGTGGAGCACAACCCCCCTCAGAGTATAAGTTCTTAAATCTATGGACTGTCTTCTGGTGCATTGTGAGTTATTTTGACAGTCCCTTACTCTGTATTCTACCTCTGTCTGAGGATCTGCTGACTTGGGCTGGCTGGTGATTGCCTGAAGGCTTTGAGTTTACAGGCGGCTGGCTTTAAGGCAAAACCTTCAGAGAGAGAAGGTCATCTATCTGATGTCAGCTCTGCCAGGTTCAAAGAGAAAAAACTAATTGGTCAAGGGTAATTTAACAAAGGCAGCCAGAAAAGAAAGAGATGGTCAATATCAAGTGTATTCCAGTATAGAGGAAGATCTTGTCATCTTCCATCTTCATTATTAGTTTGCTGACTCTCCTGCAAATGCAATTGCACCTTGTGTGCTGTTAAGCAATATTTAGATGAATTGCAATTCATCAGGTACAAAAAAGGTCCAGTGTGCAGTGTAGTTTTCTTGTTATGTTGATGTTAAATCTTTTACCAGTGGTCGTAATAGAATGCAGCACATGAGCATTGCGAAAGATTCGTTCTCCCTGTTTGGGTTTGGGTGGAGCAAGATTGCATTTCCATTCATCAGGATGAATACACTGTGACTACCCTGCACGTCAGTTTCCAAGCTTTTCACATTCAAAAACATGCTGGTTTGTATAGGACGCTTGCTGCGGCTAAAGAAAAGAGTGAGAAAATCCAAATACCACATTCACTTTTCACTAATAGTTTTTCTTTCTTAAAGGAAGATTTGCCTTTCCCTTTGTTGCCGCTGTGTTGCTTTTTGTGCCTTCAGTGGCTCACTAAGAAAACTAATCTTTGTCAGTGCTGAGACCAAGGGCATCTACCTGAAAACATCTGCCTTGTCTGCCGTTACAAGAAACGAGAAAAGTGTTAAATTCTCCCGTGTCATCACAGAGAGATTTATTAGTTGTACGATGCGGTGCACTTTAGGAGAATTGATTGCATGTGTTTGGGCGATGCTATTAAATTAAGCATGGAGGTTTTCAACTTCCTTGACTTCCTTTAGACCCTGAACGATCGTACTGCATCCTCTACCAAAGCCCAGAGGAACTAGATATGCGAGTGCAGATGATACTCTGAAGACATCCGTGGGTCCCCAAGGTAGCAGCACAAAGGAAGATTAGGCACCCTCCTTCAAGGCTTTCGTTAAGTAATTCCACATCTCATTTAATAATTCATTGCCGCACCAGCAGGGCCTTCACAAACACTGTATGGTAACGTTGTGATCTCTGTGGCCAGGAGGAATTTTATCTTTCCCTTTATGCTGTTTTGTGCGGTAACAACATGGGGATGGGTGCAGCCAGGGAAACACATCCACACAAAAGGATCAGACAATAAAGCTCTTAGGTGTGTGTGTGTGTGTGTGTGTGTGTGTGTGTGTGTGTGTGTGTGTGTGTGTGTGTGTGTGTGTGTGTGTGTGTGTGTGTGTGTGTGTGTGTGTGTGTGTGTGTGTGTGTGTGTGTGTGTGTGTGTGTGTGTGTGTCGGAGTCTGTGCTGTACTGTCACTCACTTGTAACATGAACTGGTGTTGTACCACTGCCACTGAGGCACCGGTGGGACTCCAGCCCCCATGAGCCACCTGTCTGCAGTGTATGCATGCGTGCGTGAGTTTCGGTGTGTTTCCTGTGTGAACAAGCTGATGAAATAAACATCACACACACTTACCTCTGTCTCTCGAGGAGCTGAGGATAGGTAGTCATCCGCAGAAGGCATCCCTGTATGTCATGTGGGACAAAGCTAGCATGCGATGGCCTTAGCTGGAAATAAAATTAGATTTATATCATGGAATTAAACATTTTTATGCGTGCTGTGTATATTTTCTCAAACCCAAACACAGCGGGGCACTGAGGCAGTCTAATTTACACATCAGGTTTTAAATGTAATAGTTTTGGGTTTTAGGGTTCTTTTTAATAGCCCTTAAGGGGCACACTTCGCTCTTCTCTGTAGTTTTCTCCCCCTCCAACTCTCTCCTCCACTGCACCTGTTTTGAGCAATACCTTTGGGGCACAGCTTGAAGTGAATAATGTATGAGCGAGAAGGAGAATCAGAAAACCTTTGTGGACCTTCTGTCTGTCTGGGTGTGTGTCTGTATGTCTTCCAGCTCAGTTGACTTTATAGCTAGTTTTTTTTCCCCCTAGGTTTCTCTTGTACTGTTGGGCTAATTTTCTGCTTCTGTCTCTTGCAGTGGGGTTTGTCGACTGTGGCCGAGGTGGACTGGTGCGGTTTGAATGCAGTAACCCATCTGACTTCCGGATAGAAGCTGACGGAGTGGTTTATGCTGTCAGGAGTATCCAGCACTCTGCACTCCCTGCGTTAACGCTGTTGATCAAGGCCAGCGACACCACCACTCAGCAGCAATGGGTGACTCAAGTCAGCCTGACACCCTCCACACTCTCCAGCCAGCAGGTAATATATACCTTAGCCAATTCCATGACGTTTCTGACTTCTATTACGATTGTCGGACTGATGTTATAGCCGTAGAAAGGTGGAATGATCAATTCTACCCTCACAACAAAAAATGTACGCTCATTAGGCATACTGCACATTCACAGATGACTAGTTCCCTAAATTGCAGCAGGTGTTCCGAGAGACTGGATGGATGCTTGCTAATTAAAACTTAATGTGTCAATTTACTAGGAGCACAAACATATACTCAACACGGTCAGTGGGTAGCAAGAGCAGATGCAGAATAGCTCCTCATAAAGTTGATTTCAGTGAGCTTGCCTTGTGATTGTGAGGTTATTGCCTTATCATCCAAAAGGGGACGCACCTCTTTCACTGCTTTGGAAGACAGGAAGCATCTGTCTGAGCTGTAGAGCGCCACTCGTTCCACTGGACGTGTTGTGCAGTCATCTGCAATTAGTTAGAATGACCATGTGCTCATATGTCAACATTGTGGTTGGCCGGGGATCAGAGGAAGTGCACAAAAAAAGCACTGCACATGTCCCATTGGTCTGCGTTGAAACCAGGAAATGAAAAGAAGCTCTGAGGGATGTGTTGTTGTAGAGGTTTTAACGTCAGTGCCAGTGGATTATGTGATCCTGTTCAATTAGATAATATCTGTTGATTTAAACTTAAAGGAGTAAAGCAACACACACACACACACACACACACACACACACACACACACACACACACACACACACACACACACATACGTTGTGTTCAACTCTCCTTACCCATTCTGTAGGGATATAAGGGGGTTTATGTGCATTTGTAAAATAATCATTGCTGTAAGATCTGAGATCATTAGCAGTCTGGTGTCTTAATGAACACCCCCAAATGCAATAATCGTGTTTGTTATACAAAGACCAATGTGCCCGTCTTTATTATCCTTCTAATACACTTAAGTGAATGGCCACGAGTGGCCGTTTCTACATGTGCTGCACAGCAGATAATCTCAGGAAAGGCGGGCGTCGTATTTTATGTGGGTGCAGATTAAAAGTTAATACTGACGTTATGTGTAGTTACTGTCAGTACCGAAGGCCCAGTGGTCTGCATGGCCGAAATTAAACTTGCAGCAAGTAATGAATTCACTGCTTTTCAAAACACCATCGTTAGCCACTGACACTCATTTACTATATAGGCTCCTGCAGGTATGTGATTTTAATGATACCATCAGTCACTGCGTCGCTTGGTCAAAGGCAAATGTATGCTTGTCGCAAACAGGTAAACATTCAGACTTTTAGTAGGTTATTCTTACTTTTATTTAAAAGCTAAGTGCCTCACATTGAGTACACATGCGTTTACAAATTATCAGCTGTATCATCAGCAACCAAATTTTGATCTGCATCAGTAAAGAGCTCTTGCGTTTGCCCTGATTTGTCAGTAATGAAATCAGGGACTGACTTTTCCGTATCGTGCACGTTTATGAGGTCATGAGTGTTTGTCTTCCCCACAGCATAATTATTGTCATGAATCATCACGCATCTCTTAATCACATCAGCGATTACATTTTTTATTAGTCCATGAATGCGGCAGCCTTGGGGAAACATTTTAATCAATGACAACCAAACAATATCCTCGTTAACGTGAGAGGGTCCTTGCCCGCTATCTCCACCCAGAACCACCGCAGTCCGTGAGGAGAAAACACTTCACCGTCTGAAAAAAGAGAATTTTTCTAAGAAGGGCAAATACACACACATCTAATCCTTCCCACACACTCACAAACATTCAGGCCATCACTCAGCCTAACACTCTCCTGGACTCTGAAGTAGACTTCTATTCAGAAGATGGAGGGGGATTCAGAGTGTGTGGATAGGTGCAGACCTCCAGCACACCAGAGATAGATGCGTGTTGGGCTGAACAAACCCACCATGCCATTCATCATTCCAGACACAGGTTGCAAATAATTACTGCTCTCACTCGCGCTCATTTTAATAGGGTAATAGATATTTCTGAGGCATGCTCCTTCGCTATCTGTCCGCTTGCCTCTCTGCATTTCCAATGTGTGAAAGCAGTATAATCGGATTTCAAACATGATTAGTGGAAGCTCTCCGACAGCTCCCCAGATGTTAGAGGAGGGGGAAGGAGGGATATGGGTCATGTTATAAGGTGGCAAAGTGGTAATTAATTTCTGTATGCATAGAACACTTTGTTGTAGTTTTTAGGACTTGACTACCTCACAACCAATCAACATTCAGATGATTAAAGGCAACAGTATGGAAACTACTTCAAGGGACGTGACAGTTCCATTGAAACCCCAGCTATCATTCATTGACATTGACAGATTTCACATATTGTTTTTCTGTTTTCCTTCCTGCCTTGTTTTGTTCAAGGTTATTTTAACTTTCTCTGGCACTACTTCAGTCTCCTCAGTCTCTGGAGCAGCATAGGCAATTTGAGCCATCTGTGTGTTTAGTGTCTGGCTTGCAGGTACCATCCTCCTTTGTTTCAAATCTCATTCATTACAGGCGAGGGAGGATGGCAGATCCATTATGGAAGCTGGTCTGTCTGTGTGGGTGCATTTTATCAGGACATAAGAAGAGGTCTGCCATTTAAAGCACACACAGAAAAAAAAAAAAAACAGCTCTGGCAGTGTGCGACTGCTGCACTCGCCAAATTGTCGCCACACCAAATCCTTTCAAGGCATATCATCACGTGTTGTACTGTAGATATTTTAAGCTACAAAGAAAGTCATAAAACAATGGATTGTTTGATTGAACACAGATTTTCAATAAATATTAAGTGACATTCGGAAGAGCTTTTTAGATGTTTCCTTTTATAACCACATCAATTTCTTCTTCCTTTAACCAAAATGGAAGGGTTATTGGTCAGCCATCGGAAATCGGGAAAAAAACTACAAGCAGACTTGCAGACTCCCTTCGAAACCTGTCTGCAAGAGCCATCATCTTTACCATTGCCGCCATATTAGTTTACCACATTAGCATGCTAATAAGCACTAAACTCAAATGACCGAACATGTCAACAGTTTTCAAACTGTTTAGTCATAAATAAAAGTAATGGACAAATGAAAATCTGATTATGAAGCTAGATAAGAAGTTCAAGAAACTACTTTAATAGTTACAGGGGAAAAATTTAGGAGATCATAGTCAGAGAGGCCATAGAATTCATCCTCTTGAGACTGTGAACATCCGTACAAAATTGAATGCCAATCATCCAATAGTATGGACACACGATAGTATGTATGTAGTGATATTTGAGTGCAAATGTATAATCACAGCACAGCTCTTGAACTAAATCATTTCCTTTTCACAGGTCCAGGAAGGTGCTGGCCCTCCCGTTATGTCCAAGGATTTGAAGGAAATAGCATTTCCATCACGAAACATGAACAGCCAGCTCAAACGCATGAAGAGAGACTGGGTCATCCCCCCAATCAATGTCCCGGAGAACTCACGAGGCCCATTCCCGCAAGAGCTTGTCCGGGTAACGTAGCTCACTGAAGCACACGCATGCCTAGACTCACACAATCACACACACACACCACTCTCACAACCTCAAAGAAAATGCTTTTTCTTGATATGACAACCTTGAAGGTCTCGGTTGCCCTGAGCTCCCACTCAGAGGGTCGCAGACATGAGACACATGCCTTCAACAAAACGCTTTATATTTACAGTACTTTGCTAAAGGTCAGGGTCCTTTTTTTCTCCTATGTATTATTTATCTTTTGTTCCAGGGGGCGGTCGGTACCAATGTAACCTGGCATTATTTAGAAGCTGAGAAAAATCTTAAGTGCTCACCATGGCAATTGTTCCTCAGTTGCCTGTTGAGATTTTACATTCCTTATATCTTGGCTCTCAAGGACACACACATAGAGCACAATTCATTTGCATCAGTTCTCTGGTCAGGGTTGAGTGTGGGTGGCTGACAGAGGACAAGCAATACTCGGGACAGCTAAGAAGTAGATCCTTTTTCAGCATATTAAGCTGGCTTCCTTACCGAATGTTAAGTCCTGTACATGCTATTTGTATGTATTATGTTTAATCCGGCCATATTAGAAGGGATGTTTCTGGGCTTTAGTGGATGATATCAGAATGAGGAAATACTCTGTTTGCTCAGCATGGATTCAGGCTGTAGGCACATAGGGTCTCAGCTTACATGGCAAACAGAATAGAGAGACCAGCCAAGACAGATTTTCAATACTAGACGGACACACACATACACCTTATATGCACATTTTTACTTGCACAGCAACCTATTTTTAAACTAATACCGTGATTGGTGCTGAAAAGATAATTCAATACGTCAGTCAGTGTACAGGAAGGAGTGTAGCGATGATGCCGGCACATTATGAAGAAAATCTGCGATGTGCCATAAGGTTGTTCAATATTAAGATGATGACATGACTTGCAATAAATAAATAGATATTAAAGGACAACGTATCAGCTCTTCTTTCCTTTCTCTTTCATCGTGCTAGCTAACCTCCCCAACAAATTGACTCCAGAAAAATCTAAGAGTAGTTAGCGGCCAGCTGTGTCTTCATTTCATGGCCCATGTGATAGGTCAAAAGTTCACATGTCGACTGTGAATGCATGGCGCATAAAAATAAACAAAATTTTTTCTTATCGATAAGGAGAAAAACACAATTTGTCAGTCACCTGATCATGATTTTAATTATACTGCATTTTTTAATTCTGTATACTTTTGGGTTTAGATTTTTCTAGAAACTAGTAAAAGGCATTCAATTATTTACTTTTTCAGTCACAATATATTACACTCCGAACACTATTAATTAATAATTAGAAAGTTATAGTCAGTGTATAGTTAATAGGCAGCATTTTCCTGAAGCTTTTGCTAATAATTCTTTGTACCAACAGATCCGGTCGGACCACGACAAAAACCGGTCCCTCAGATACAGTGTGACAGGCCCCGGTGCTGACCAGCCCCCCACGGGCATCTTCATCATCGACCCAATCTCTGGAGAACTATCTGTCAACAAGCCCCTGGATCGGGAGCACATCTCCAACTTCCATGTAAGTCAGACACAATAGTTTATATAAAAAAAAAACCCCCTGAGAGGTATAATTTGCAAATGGTGTATCCAGCCTGCTGCATCAAGAGAAATGTGTTCTGTCTGGAGGCGCTGTACTTTGCCGCCAGCTGGCATGTGCTCAGTGGTCATGTGTAGCCTAAACGCTCTGCTCAGACTCAATAAGGGTCAGGGTCTCCCATGAAATCTGACTGATCCGTCTGAGAATTTAAAGGATTTAACGTGATGTTTTCAAATGACTTAGTGTGTGTTAGACACATTATGATAACCTCCAGCTCCTGCAGAGCTGCTTTATTCATTAGTGGTTCACCCATTATATTGCAGTGCTCTTCAAATTACATAGCTTAGTTTATAAAAACTATTTATCCATGTGCTTTAACTGAAAATGTTGGACATCAATCAAGATTGTGGTAAAAATAGAATGACAGAATCCACATGATCCTTTAAGGTAGTGAAAGACTTTCACAGCAAAAACTCACATATGTTCATAGTGGTTTGATTTAAGCTGCTTGTGAAATGTAAGCCATATGCACTTGACACTGTAACATGTTGAATATTTGATATATCAAGGGCATATGATGTATACTGTTCATAGCCTGTAGATGTTCACTATATATGGTATTACTTATATTTATTCTAGAGCATGGATGGGTGTGATCAAAATATAGGTGCATCAGTGAGTTGAAATCTTGTGTAACCACCAACCTACCTTGCTGAAAGCAGGACTGATGCACTTGAAGTGCAAAAACATGCAGTTGGACAGACTTGTTTTTGTAAAACAGATCTGAACTTGCGCTGACCCAGCGTAGGCAACAGTACTGAATAAAATCTGAGTATATCTGTTTCAGACCACAATACAAATGCAGCTGAAAGGGTCGTGTTGTTGTCAACTGTGGAAGGTATCTGACTAAATCAAGTCATCTGTTTGCCTTTTGACCTGCACATGCCAGAGTTAGTTGTGGGAAAAACGTGTTCTTTGTAAAAAAAAAAAAAAGAAGAAGGAAACAGACGCTTGTCTGAATAAAGAGGATTTTTTGAACAGTTTGCTCTTTTACATGCAGTACAAATATGTTTTTAGTTAAGTGTGTGACATTGAGTGAGTAGTTATTCCCAATTTATGCTTGAAGCTGTGGAGAATCACCCTTGCTTGAACAATTCCACAGTCCAGATGTGTTTGTGTATCTTCCAGCTGAGAGCTCATGCGGTGGACCTGAATGGCAACCAGGTAGAAAATCCCATTGATATCGTGATCAATGTGATCGACATGAACGACAACAGACCTGAGTTCACGCATCAGATCTGGAACGGCACTGTTCCAGAGGGTTCCAAGCCAGGTAATATACCACATAAAGCCAAGCACAGCTTCGCACTGTATGAGCAACCGATTGACTGTAGTCTGAGCCTCCGGCTTCACATGCTGCTATGATGTTAGTAGATCAAACAGCATTGATGGCATTCCTGGGGAGGCCACTTTGTTAACTTTGCTTCTGCTGTTTTAAAGTGTGCGGTGGTATTTTAAGATCACTAGAAAGAACACTGGATATCTATAATACTGTACAAAGCTATAAATCTAGCAGTGTTCATAGCACCATCCACTCAACTTCTAATGTCTTTTAATTGCCAGTAAAAGGAGAAATGAATAGAAAAATAACAGAAAAGTATTTGCATCTTGTCTTTGTGTTTCTGTCCCATAGGAACATTTGTTATGACAGTGACGTCTGTGGACAAAGATGACCCCAAAACAGCTAATGGGATGCTGCGTTACAAGATCCTGTCTCAGAACCCCGAGAGTCCGACCTCCAATATGTTCACCATCAACAATAAAACAGGAGGCATCATTACAGTGGCTGCAGGCCTGGACAGAGAGGTGACTGACCGGCCTTCTTTCTTTCTTCCTTTATATATAGCCTTGATTCATTCTCTTTATTTTCTCTACTGTCTTGATTATTTCTTGGTGTTCTTTCTTTTGATTTCCTACACCTTTATGTTTTAGCCTTTTCACTTCCTATTTAGTGAGAATGTAGACTTAAAATAGAACAAATTAACTGAATGATTGGCTCAACATTTAAGTGAGGATGTTAATTGGTTAAATTTTGCACTTGCTGCCTGTTGTAGATGTATAACAACATATCTATTTTCTATGTTTATATAAGTGGGGCTTTGCATTTTTTTTAATATGATGACAAAACACAGCTTGACTATATTTGCTAATATCCAGACTGTCTGAGAACTAATGAGCCAAAGTGAATTTTTCTGATTACCAACTAAATGAGAAAGCAGAAATGGACTTGGCTGTTTCACACTTATTTACTCTTACAAGGAGGCCGTGCGCATCACCGAGCAACTAAATGTTTCCCTTCCTTCATTCGCGCCTTCTCCATCGTCCTTTCTCTATAGCAGAGGCTTTACTCGCATTTTCTTTCTCTCTTTTCTTCCCGTGCTGTAAATGCTACCACTCTCTCATTTAATTGGATCTCATGGCTGTTTGAAAAAATAAATAAAATAATATAGAAAGCTGGAGCCAGTTGGTGCAATTCTAGTGAGGGCAATCTGGCTAGGTGGCTGCTCAATCACTTCCGCCCTGGGGCCGCCGTTTTATGTCCGCCAGTTGCCACCATGAAAGTAATTTGCCCGACACTCATTACCTAGCAACTGGTCCGTCACCTGAGTGGCTTTTAATGTGAAAAGAGTCATTTGTTAGCTTCATGATGGTGTACATAGCAGAGGTTGTGAGTTTCACACACGCACGCATGCAACTCATGTTCCCCCATGGAGAATAAATCAGATTTATATAAAAAGCCACCATTACTCATCATAATTAAAAAGCTAGCCAGTTCAGTTTTGTTTCATTTTAGGTGAACACATTAATACTGATGTGCACTGGGGTACCAACTTATTAAGGACACTTGTGAAGTCTATTTCAACCTAAAACAGCTGTCCAGGAATAAATCACCATCTCTGTGGAACTAAGAATGTTCCGTTTTTGCTGAGGATCGGTCGTTGTGAAGGCTGCAGTTGTGTTTAACAGCTGTATGTTGAATATTTGTACTAATGTAATTCTCATTTCCATACTGTACATAGTGGGGGCAGACACCTTTTAATGTAATGCAGTTTAAAACAAAATCCTTTCATTGTTAAGAAAAACCATAGAGTTAGAGATAGGGTCGATATTATGGGAACTATTACTGTGGTTTTGTATGAGATTGCACTGAGTTACAATTTTTACCTTTATAAACAATGAATTGCTTATGTTGTTGAGATAAAAAAATTGTGTTTTAATCCTGACGTTGCTTCTCTCTTCTCTCTCCTCCAGAAAGTGCCTCAGTACACGCTGATCATCCAGGCCACTGACATGGAGGGCAACCCCATGTACGGCCTCTCCAACACAGCCACCGCTGTCATCAGAGTCACTGACATCAACGACAATCCGCCAGAGTTTACTGCTGAGACGGTAAGAAACAAACTCACATCTGGGACATCAGCACAGCAATCTTAGCGAGAGGGAAGCACAACAAGGACCCCCATTTCTCCCCATTGTGGATATATGCACTCAAGCGTCAGTTCTGCCCCCTAGCCCAGTTCTGCTTGCCCAGCGTTTCTGAAGCCATAGAGATATACAAGTAGCCAGCCATGCGTGAAGTGTTATATCCCCCTCCAAATGTTGACACATGCAACTACAGGGGTGTCTGCCCAAGTGAAAGAGGCACTTACTGTGCTCGCGAATCACTGAAATTTGTAATGCTGCTGTCGTGCTATCAGGGGAGGACAGGGAACGAGATGACCATGACGACATGATAAGTTACCTCAGATGTCTATTTAACCTAGATTGGTCCTGCTGTGCTGTGAGAGGCAGGCAGGGCTCGGTCTACTTTCTGCTGCCACAGCAGTATCACTAACAGCTCGCTGCTCTGTACGTTCATGGTTTATTCATGCAGTTTTTCGGCGAGGTGCCTGAAAACCGTGTGAATGTCATTGTGGCCAACCTGACGGTGACTGACAAGGACCAGCCCAACACGCCGGCCTGGAACGCTGTCTACAAAATTACCGGGGGCGATCCCACGGGCAGGTTCTCCGTGCCCACTGATCCGACCACTAACGAGGGTCTGGTGACGGTCGTTAAGGTAAGGGCTCTTCTTCAAACTCCGCCCCTCTAATCCCTTGGAGATGTGTAGTGAATGTATGTATGCTACACCGACATGTTTAGGGATATTAATGTTAAGACGAATATTTCTTCAATTAATACGATTGATATCTGACAGTTTTTATATTTAGACCGTTTATAACACACATTGAACGTGATGGAACTGAAGTTAAACGTTTAATGTAATGTTGCTTGCAGTTAATAGTCCAACTGTCCAGTTCATTTGTCTGAAGAATGGAAGCAACTCATAGAAAACTACTACGGTTGAATTTAAAGAGGATTTCAGCAGATTTATCAGATTTATCACAAAAAAAAGAAAAAAGTACTAATTTACTCAGGTTTTACATGTCTTGGGAGATTTCAGTGTCCCGAACAAACGGGAGAAATTCCGGTAAAAATATTATGTGTGCATTATTGAACCAAAGCATTGGAAGTTTGTTGACTTGGGAGTGAGACTCAGTCAGCAATCAGCTATCTTTCCCCTGAATTGCTGACTCCACCTTTAATACAATTCAAATTGTGCCCAGAGGGAATGGATATTGGATATTATGACCAGAGACACTTAAATATGTCTGACTTAAACAGTTTTTCCCAGTAAAATACAGGTCATTTCACGAATAGTGGAAAAAATAATACAGTGTCAGGGCTGTAATACAACATTTTTTTCGCTTAAATTAAGTGTGAATTCAAAAATGTAACAAATAATCAAAATCATTGTAAAATTCAGGGGACATTTCGAATGACATTGGTTATAGCCGGCTCCCTTGTTGTTGTTGTGTATCCTTCAACTGACCACAATACGAGTCTCTTTATACCGTCTCACTGTCTATTGTGAGCTTACACAATAAGGTTTTTCAGGCAGCAGGAGGAAAAAGTTTTAATTCTTTTAGGTGCTCTCTCACCAGTCTCAGATTACCAAAAACGTAATGTGATTTCCTTTTGTTTATTTGTCCTGAATTTATTTGAGTGACTCACCCTCTGTATACTCTCTCTGTCTGTTTTCCAGCCTATTGACTTTGAAATCAGCAGGACGTATGTACTGACAGTGGAAGCGAGGAATGAGGTACCGCTGGCCCGAGGCATCCACTCTCCTCGTCAGTCCACCGCCACCGTCTCCATCAGAGTGATCGACATGAACGAGAGTCCCTACTTCGAGCCCAACCCGAAACTCATTAGACTCGAGGAGGGAATGATGCCAGAATCTACTCTGACCACCTTCACTGCACAGGACCCTGATCGCTTCATGCCACAAACTATCAGGTAGATCTTTGAGTACTGTCTGAACCATTACACATCTAAACAAGTCCAGTTCACATACATGGAAAATTAGAAAAACCCCCCAGCCTTTAAAGTTGGCTTCATTCCCTTGAATGTCTTCTTTTCCCTAAACACCCTCCATAAACATAGTGGACGTACATGTTTATCAAACATCTAGTAAAAGATAGAATGATTCAAAAACAGTTCTGGTAGGTTTACCGTTGATTACACGGCACTCTGTGTGTGAGCAGGAGCAACATAATAGGTTGAGATGACTTGCCATCCTGGCCAATTTCTGTGTCATTCCTGCTCAAATAACACGATGCAGCCAGCATGTCTCCATCTCATTCTTGTAGAACAAGCCCTATTTATTGTTTCTCCCTTTTCATCATCAGACATCTTGCCTCACAGCTGTTTGGCCGTGGAAGAGTTTATCTGCCTGAAAACAGTCCATGTGAAATAAGATAGCTTTGTAATTCCACGGTTTGTCCTACAAATTAGTTTGAGCTACTGATAGCAACAAGCCAGTTTGGTCTCCCTTGCGAGGCTGCTCTCAAAAGTTGGAATAATTATGTAAAATGCATGACGCCTGAAATATTTATTCAGTGTAAACAAATAAAAAACAAAAGCATCTCTAGAAGAAAGATATGCCTCGCTGGAAATGGAAACTAAATTCATGAACAAGATATCTCTCTGCAGAAAACAAAATGAAACCTTTTTAGACCTTCTCATTACTCTTAAAAAGAATGTGCAGATAACTCCTTACTCACTTAAAATACAGCATGAAATGAATAATACAGATTGTTGATGACTGATCTCAGTCATCCAGGTCATGGTAATTCCAAGTGCTATCCTCAACAGCTCTGTAAAGACACTCCCACACAGAGTTTAAAAGCCTGCAAATTCCCCTTTAGTTAGTTAGAACTGAAGAAGCCTCTTGGATGAGAGCTGAAACGTCTTCAAGAAACTGAAAAAAGTCCAGTTGCTTACGATACAGCACTTTGAAATAATAAGGATTATGGAACACTGTGTAAAACTCTTATTTTTTTTCTCCCCTCAGATATTCCAAACTCTCGGATCCAGCCAACTGGTTGAGGATTGACCCGAACACCGGTCGTATCAAAACAATTGCCATTTTGGACCGAGAGTCACCCTTCGTGAAGAACAGTTTGTACAATGCAACATTCCTGGCTACTGACAACGGTATGTAACCAGTCAAGTGGTACTGCAGTTGCCAAAAATACCTCGCCGAGCTCCTGTGATGCACCGGTTACATGGTCTAGGTGTTTTAGCCAGGCTGTTACACAAGCACTCTCTTTGAGGCCATTATTGTTGGAGCAGTCAGGAGGAGATAATGCTACGTTTTTCAAAAGGAAGCCTAGCGTATGTCTAATGTAGCCTACCTCTCAAAGGTCAATCTTCCACCTAGCATCACTTTGACTCCCTCTGTGATGTTTTTCACCTGAAGTCAGTGCACAAATGCACTGTATCTGCTGAAAAGAAAAACTATCTCAGTTACAGTCACAAAGACATCCTCC
Organism: Diplodus puntazzo; assembly: GCA_963678695.2. Lineage (NCBI taxonomy): Eukaryota > Metazoa > Chordata > Actinopteri > Spariformes > Sparidae > Diplodus > Diplodus puntazzo. The sequence goes on along the minus strand of OZ023166.1, from coordinate 10,857,826 downwards.
ATGCCTGAAGGTCAACCTTGTACCAGGCCCTTGGTGTGTCTGGAACGCTGACCACCTTAGTTGAAGGTTAATGTGCTAGCAATCCCAGAACCGCGCAGCATGTGGATGTATTCACCTCTTCCTTGCACTGGCGGGATTTACCTCTGTTCAGGTTTACCCTGTTCTGCGGAGCATAGCTTAGGCCAATAGGCTTAAAAACTCTACCAATAAAGAGGTTTCTCAGCATTAATGGGTCAGGATTGGATGACTAGCTCCTTTGAGCGTGGCCTGAATGGTAAAAAAGCCTCTTAGCTGAGTGAATACATAGAGGAGCCTGAGAGGAGCGACAGTGGGCTCTGTTTGTCTGCTTTAGTATTCCCATCCCGTGTACTTCGTCAGGAAGACGTTCTTCAGTCGCACACACACATACACACACACACACACACACACACCACACACACACACACACACACACACACACACTACCCAAATGTTCTAATATCTTTCTCTTTCTTTCTGTCTACCTCCTCACTTGAGATTAGATCTCAGATCAGTATGCAGCTTGGATGGGCCTTCTCCCACTAGAGTAAATAGCTGTTTAGAGTGTCTTATTACTGCATGAGACCAGAAGAATAAACTCCATACTTTACTTTTCTCTGTTTACTGCATAATGACTGCAAAATGATAAATGGCTTTTCAACAGTATACATTCCTATCCATATGAAAAATCCCTTTTTCCCCCATAAATATGTATGTGCTCAGAGTGTATGTGTGTCACTTTATAACCCATGTAGGTATACCTCCAGCAAGCGGCACAGGCACTCTCCAGATTTTCCTGCTGGATATCAACGACAACGCTCCAAAGGTGTTCCCTCAGGAGGCAGAGATATGTGAGAAGCCCGAACCAAATGCCATCAACATCACTGCAGTCGATGGAGATTTGAACCCCAACGCTGGGCCATTTGCCTTCGAGTTAGCCCACCGGCCCTCTGATGTGAGGAGAAACTGGACCATCACAAGAATCAGCGGTAGGAAACAGATTCCCATGAATATCCACTGTTAGACTCACATTATATGGTGATGTTTAATGCACTAATCTTCTTTGTGATGTTGATTCAGCTTTTTGGCCCGCTTTTGTATTTGTTACTGGAAATTGAAAAAAAGAAGGGATGACGCATTTCAGATTTTTCATTTAGTGGCATTTAGTAATTCGAAACAAAACTGAAAGAAGTATGAAAAGATATGTAACTTTCGGCAGTCTTTTGTTTGGTAATTAAAGCTTGAGACCTTGATTTGTGATCCCTCTGAACAACACTTTGCAGAAGTGTAAACAGTACACTGCAGAGGGGTCAGGCAGAGCTGGGACAGACAATAAGTTTTTTTATTAACATTACTAAACAGTCATTAATTGTTTATGCTAATTTGAGCCAAAAAAAAACATGTGTGGAAGAACTAATTTGTTGTTTGTTAGCTATTAGACAGTGTGACAGTTGAAAAGCAGTGAATATATCTTAATAGGATAATGGCATTTGGATTATCGCTACTGGGAATTCAGCCTAAGCAGCATTATCAAAAGGTATTCAGGAGGTTTATAAGCTCCAAATCTAAATCCTGACCATGTTTTGGATTAGATATGCTGATGCAACTTCCAGGTATGAATTTATGCTGCATATTTGTGGTAATAGGGAGTGTAATCGCACTGTGAACACGGTCTATACAAACAAGTATTCAGAGTTTTGATTTAATCCCCTCTGAAAGCTCCTCAGCTGAAGAAACATGGTGCTATTTTATTTTTGAACACATTCAGCAACTTGATTTCAGCGCTCCCTTCTTCATATGTATCTGCACTGACGATGAGCTGTCTTAGATCACTCACTCTGTCTTTCTGTCTTTTCTCCTCCTCATCTCTCAGGTGACTATGCTCAGGTGAGCCTGAAAATTGGCTACCTTGAAAGTGGTATTTATGAGATCCCCATCATAATCACAGACTCGGGCAACCTGCCCATGTCCAACACCTCCTATCTGCGGATTAAAGTGTGCCAGTGCGACATCAATGGGGACTGCACTGACCAGCAGCACATCATGGCTGCGGGCCTGGGCACCGGGGCTATCATTGCCATCCTCCTGTGCATCATCATCCTCCTCAGTGAGTGTCTCAGTGCCTCTCTCAAACAGCACAACGCACGAACACACGCAGGGATTATAAAGACAGCTAAACATGATCCGAGATACCGCTAGATTACTGTAGGATTACCAAAAAGATAGCTTTGATCGGGCCCCCATCCAAGCTCTAAAACATCGGATCCGATTACACTTGTATGAAAATGTGTAAGTTATTACGTTTTTAGTAATGTGAGATCTCTTCTCTGTCTGCCTATCAGTCCTAGTGCTGCTGTTTGTGGTGTGGATGAAGCGCCGCGATAAAGAGCGCCAGGCCAAGCAGCTGCTCATCGATCCAGAGGATGATGTGAGAGACAACATTCTCAAGTATGATGAGGAAGGTGGCGGAGAGGAGGATCAGGTAAGAATGATGTGGCAAACAAAGACTCCTTTTGAAGGCCCTGTTAACCCGTGTGCTCAATCAGCATGTTACTATATGCAATAGTGTCATATTTCAAATCCGCACTGCTTTGTCTGTGCTCCTCTGATTGTGGAAAAAGAGAAGACGTTTTCCAGTACCGTGCCCACAGCCAATCAGAACGGAGATCTTGTCAAGTGTAAACAGGTTAGATAAAAACAATGATAACGCTCACAGCAGCAGTATTTCTTTATTAGACAAAAATGTTTAGCTATGTAGTAAAAATTCCACTCTGGATCCTTGTGCTCATATGAATAAAGAAACTGTGAATTGGTCCTAATGCTATATTTTCGTATGAATAGATTGCATCTTGCAACTATTTTGACAGATATTGCGAGGTGACAAGCATGTTTATTTATATCTAGAGAACAAGATTTGTTGCCATGGCACTACATTCTGTTATTAAAATGCTGTTTGTTTTGGTCACACATTTTATGGTTTTTGCAGCTAATATTAAGATTTGCACGTTGCCACATCAGGGTAATATTTCTGTTACATGTCCAGCCTTAGTCCCAGCAGAGAAATGTGCTCATATTGGTAGTAGTGTAGAAAATGTCAAACAACACAGTGTTTTGAAAAGGGTGACATAAGGGGAGTCTCTGGTCTTTGTTAGGGAAACTTTCAACAGTATGCAGCAGCAGTTTTCTGTCTAACCAAAGCAACTTAAGGACAAAGAGGACCACCTAGAATCATTTTGCAAACATATAAACGGCAACAATGCTCTGTTTCTAGTGTCAGTCCTGTTCATTATGAGGCTCCAAAACACTTAAGTCCTTCACAAAAGCATAGTAAGGCAGTTTTCATTGTAAACTGGAAAGTACCTTTTTTCTTAAAAAAAAAAAAAAAAAAAAAGGGTCAGGGAATCGAAATCTGGAATCAATAAGACAAACACATTTTGATCCTATCTGTTCTGGAAAATATCGGTTTGTTTGCTCAACTGGAACTGGTGCTCGCTTCACAACCCTAACGTCCACAAACACACACATACGATAGTAATGCAGTGCCACCGGCATCAATAAAGTCACATCTCTTTATCCCCCTGCACTGATTACGCACACACAGACACAAATTCAATTGTCCTAACGACCCCTTGTTAGCAGAACGGAACCATTTCATAAAAAAAGGCAGTAATATACCAAATGGGCTATTGTTTTATTACTGGCTGAAGTGCTCCGGTGGCTTAGGTATAGCAGAAACGAGCAGGAGACCCTGTTCTGACCCAGCACTGTGCCAAATTAGCCTTGGAGACTTGTAATTGGTAAGCTGATGTCATTTGGAGATAGACATCTGCTGTGGCACAATAATGAAGCTCTGTCTAAGGTAACAATATGACTGGAAAACCATTACACATGAGCCAGTGATTAGGCAGGAGGGAACGCACCCACTTGTGTATTCACGTCCTCGCTTTCACACACACAAAGCGCGCACAGACGTGGGGAGCGGAACATGTTCAAGAAGAATCGTGATATAACACCCCTTAAAGGCAAACGATCGGGTACAGCAATTTGTTGAGGGGAAAACAAGCTTCCATTTTGAGTGGTGCAGAGGATGGTAGGGCAGCAGGAGAAAATGGTCTTGTCTGCGGGATCGGAAGAGTCAGCGTTGGGTAAAAAATGACCCTTTCTTTCTCTGAGATGTGGTCTTTATAATGCCCACCTCTGTTCTCCCTATCTCCCGCTGGTGAGGAAATTGAAGTGTCAGACCATTGGGTGCTCTCAGAGTATATGATTTTGGTTGTTGCTGCCATTGCCCTGGTTTCTATTGGTTTGTGAAGCACTCATTTCATCAAAGGGCAGACAGCTGATCAGGCTGCGCTCCCTGGACAAGAAAAAAAAAGAATGCAGAAATAATGGCAAATTGAGAAGTTGCCGTGCACATAAACTGAGTCATTGTCTTCTCCAAGTGACCTCCTCTGAATAATTTGCTGCACATTAACCATAGATATTGTGGTTTTGGAGGCATGCTTTGCAAAAAAATTTTGATTTGTTTTTCTATCTCATACAAAACGAATCAGACTTGTTTTCACAGACTTTATAAGCGCCTCATGTATTTGTCACCAGAGATAAAAAAAAAAACAAGTTTAACATTTCAGAGGAACTGCAACATCTCTAATGTTATCGCAGGATAATTCCAGCGTATTGCAACTTGGGTTTGGGGGCCATTATTTCAATTTGACATATAATAGGAAGTTATTGTAAGAATTGGGATTACCACCTCCACTTGTCAAGTGCATCAGGGCAAAAAACACAAGAGGCCATCGAGGGAATAGTTACAAAGTTTGAGAAATTCTATAAAAATAGTAATAGTTTTATGACTCATCCAACTAGGATGAGTTGGAATCCGACAGGCATTAAAATGTTCATCAAAACCAGACACAAACAGCCAGTGTTCATGCTTATGGTCTCATTTGTCCTGTAGAGGCATCAGAATTAAGCTGAGACTGGTTCATAACCAGTTGAAAGATCCTTAAGAAAAAGGAGGAAACGGCATATCTGTCCAAACGTAACAAAATCTGTTTACTAGCACCTCTGTTCTGTTTTTGTGCTGAGTTAAGCTAACCGGCGGGCGGCCCCCCGCCTTATATTGATCGGACAGAACTAGAGTGGTGTCAGTCTTTCCAATGACTTCTCAGCAAGAAAGCAAATGAGTCAAACTATTGAATGTCAAACTACTGAAGAAATGTTGGAAACGAGCCAGCACTTTAGCCAGATTATCTTTACCACTTTGTTTGCCAAGAGGCTTTACAATCAAATTAAAGGCTAAAGGACAATTTGGGTAACAATTTAGCTTTTCCTATCTTCCTTCTTCTTGCCTGGAGTTTAACTCTGTGTGATCATTTGACTCATCTTGTTTTCTGCCCGGGAGGAATTGTTACTAGTGATTTTGCTGCATTCCCAGATTCCACATTAAATAAGTGTGTAGAAAGCCATAATTACCAGCAGGAACAATAGAACAAGCTATGAAAATAATAAACTGGGTGCTGTTTCAACTTGCTCAGCCACGACTTGCAAGGCTAAGCGATGCTCACCCTCGCATGTTTGAATGTGGGTCATCGTGAGTGCCAGGGGCAGCCATTTCATCGGGCCAGAGTACGTGTGAGGATTCGATTCCCTGAAGGGAGCTGGTATATCATTAGACCTTCCTGCTTAGTTCAGCCATTATATGGCTCCGTTGCAATTCCTGTCACCGACTCCTGACCCCTCCGGTGCATGACCTCAGAGAAGGTCGAACAGGAGTCAGACTGAAATGCACCTCAGATGATGGATGGTTGTTACTGCGTGATGCGCGATGACCATCGTACTTTCTCCAGCTAGCCTTGAGGGGTTAATGTCTTTCACAATGAAATCAAATTACACATGAATAATCAATGTGTTTGTTTTAGATTGGAGACGATACTTATTAGTGTGGAGCTGAGTAGGTGTTTGTGTTTGTATATCTTGGTTGTTGTGCACCATCACGTGGTTTATATTTATTCTCATCTTTATTTTTACATTTGAGCCTCTCCAGCCTTTTTTTTTCCTTTTCATCCTGGCAGTGAGCTTGCATGCAGGTTTGTGTGTGTAGGTACATGTGCAACTGAGCAAAGACAATTTTGAAGGGGGATATTAGAGATGGATGGATTACCGAAAATCTTCTAAAGAGGGACAATCCATCATGCACGCTTATTAGGCACACACCCTGATTCTCAAATGGCATTTTCTCTATCATATCTGCTGTCACCGTGATAGCATCCAGTCATTCAGCTCAGCTCGGCCTCTCTTCCTCCCCCAACTCCTTTTCTCTCCCCACTCTTCCTCCTCCTTCTTCTTCCCTGCCCATGACTTTGCACAAACTGCGAGCCATTCAGGTTGCCTTGGTAATGTTAATAGGATTAGGAATGGCTTATGCATATCCACCATCCCGTGTCTGGGCATTGATTAGAGCAAAACAGTCGCCTGCACATCCTTCCTACAGCACGCCTGCACAAGTACAAACACTCTGCAGCGTATGATGTGGTCCTCAGCTTGGACCCCCTCAGTGCTGGCTCTTTTTAATGTGTCAAATTGTCCCTGGGCTTGTGCTTCACAGACAAGGAGATTAAAGTTTCTCTTGTGTTCCCCTCAACTCTTCCCGCTGCATTCAAACTTTAAAAAATGTCCTCCACTGGGTCGAATCCCTGTTCTTCCGCACGGCATAGGATGTGTTTTATCAATTTAAATAATCACACTTGGTTTAGGGTCTCGTCACGCCGCTCAGCTAACTCCCATCTGTCCATGTGTTCACCAGGATTACGACCTGAGTCAGCTACAGCAGCCGGACACGATAGAGCCTGATGCCATCAAGCCAGTGGGAATCCGCCGTCTAGACGAGAGACCCCTCCACCCTGAGCCACAGTACCCAATGAGGTCAGCAGCACCCCACCCTGGAGACATCGGCGACTTCATCAATGAGGTAAGCGCACCGTCCAGCAACAGTTATTGCAAAAAATGAGATTGTTGTGTCGCATGGTAAAATCAAATCCCTCGGAGAGGAGCTGAAATGAAAGGATCAGTGCTGCCCCAAAAAGCTTGAATTTCATTTTCAAGCTGAATGACTTTCTTATAATCAACTTGTATCTAAATAAACAATTTGGCTCATATGACTTCATATCAAGCAGTTGTGCACAGCCTTGTCTTGGGAGTAAAAAAAAACTTTAAATTGAATAAATTATTTGAATTGTTTTCATCTTCTCCCAGCAGAAACTTTTCTCATCTCACACAGTATATCCGCTCAGACATACAGAGAGCCCAAAAAGCACATGACGCTAACTAACTTGGATATAATTGTTTTTCTCCTCACTTTCCGCCAACGTAGAGTCACAGACGTGTCAGCATAGAAATGGAAGATGAGAGAAGCAGTGCATTGGCTTTCTATTGGAGTGCACTGTTCAGAGTGCCCTCGTTTGCCTGAGGCCATCATTGACTCCAGCATGAAGGGAGAATGTAAAATGAAAAGAGCAGTCATGTATTTTTCACAAGCTCCAACAGACAAGAGTTTCACAGCATTACAAATGGAGTTCTCTCCGAGTTTTTGGAAGGCGCCCATGTTTTTAGATTAGAACTCGCTCTTTCAGCTCTGCTCCCCGACCATCTATCTCTCAGATCCCTTAACCCAGGCACCACTCATTTTCGCTCTCTCCATGTCTCATGAATACACCTAACACACTTGTCGTAACAGCTGATATTGAGTGGAATTTAATGTTTCGCGCCGCTCAATGAAGAGCGGCTTCACAATGTGCCCCATCCTTCACCGGACTTGTCATTTCAATATTCTCACAAGACCTCTGAGACGTTTTCAAGTCTGAGCATCCTGACCCAGAAAACGCTTGCTGCAGCCAGGCAATGTTGATCTGTTTTTAGCCCCAGATTTGACTGTCGCTAAAGCTCAGTCATGGTAGCTCCAGCGCTCACACAGAGCTGGAATCTGACCCAACTGATAAGGGCGAGCTGCCAGAGGAGTAGGGAGACAGAGACGAGTGGGGGTGGGGGAAAAGGGGGGGGGTCTGATCTCCATCCTGTAAAGTGCACACGCCCCGGGAGCTTGTGGCTCTTAATTAAATTAGAGGGACAAGAAATTTTAAGTTTAGCGTAAAGACTTTAAGTCACAGTCGGACAAACAAACGTCTGTTAGTCTGTTCTCCCAGAAGGGGGGAAGGGGGACGGTGCATATTAGATACATTAGCACTGACTTGACGTGACCTCTGTTGGTCACAGGTGGACACAACGCCACAAAGCCGAAGTGATTGTGTTCATTGTTTTTCACGGTGCCTCGTTTCAGCCCCGGCAAGGTTGTCTCTGAATAGAAATACCAGTGGGTTTTATTACACGTCTCTTTTGTTATCTGGGACAGAGTGACTCCAAAAAAAAGTGAGGAGACTGGTTCACCATTTCACTGAAAGTCGTGATTGTCTCCCACACGGTGGATGACTCAGTTAAAAATGAAATTAGGAGGCTGAGTTCTGTGATTGACTAACCTTATGAAACTGCCAGTGGGGTTTTGGTGGTAGATGGAAGGGGGCTATAACCAGCAGAGCGATTATGGTTGTAATTGTAATGAACGATCCATCTGTCATATTTCCCACCAAATTATCAGCACCACAGCCCTGAGCAAACACTTAACGAAAGCTAACAAGTGGAAAATAATCGCTAAGTGCCCAGGCACTTTAATTCAATCCATCTTTTTATTTGAGAGCATTTCAACGCTATAATGGCAGCGTAGAGGAAACTATAAATCTTCGACAAGTTCCCAATGAGCGGAGGTCTCGTTTCTCACTGTTATGTTGCTCCACTTCTGTTAATTCATTTATTATTTGTTGGGCACCTCAGTTGTGGCGATAAGAGGGAGAAACCAGGCTTGGATCCAACGTGGTAGATGGCCAAAGCACATCTCAACTCCTAGATTAGCAATCCATCAAGTCTCTAGAGTCCCGTTAGGGGATGGGGCTGAAAATCAATAACAATCCTTAAGGACCTCTCATGACGCGATGAGGATTTCTAGGAATGTCGAGCACAATCTTCAGAATAGAAGCACCCCCACCAAGCACCACGAGCCTCGAGATAACACGGAGAGACGCGCATGCGTGGCAAAGTCACTCATGTTCCTCTCATCTCTGCCTGAGCTGAGCTCAGTGCTTACTGCTAATGTTTAGGCAGCAGATAAATACGACATGTTAGATATTACATACATACAAGATATAACTGTTTAAATTATAGATGAAAAAGTGTCCGGGCCGGAGTTGTTTTGCCCGTTGAAAGGCCCTTGAAGACAGAGGGGGGCTTGCAAAGGGTCACTGGAGAAGCAGAAGTAATTCTAGTCATCTGAGGCCGCTGGTCATGCTCACTCTTGGCTTTTGATCAAGCAGCAGATAATCCCACATCCCAGAAACATCGGGAGAATTCCGACTAAAACACAGAGGAGGGAACACCGGAGCCTGATTAATCTTATTTCCTGAACAAGTTGGAGGTTGAACAACTGACTGGTTTTTGGATAGATTAGCCTGTTTGTGTGCAGCAGTAGGAGGGGGGGGGGGGAGGGGGGGGTGTTGCGAGGCTCCCTCCTCTTCGCAGACGTGACTTAATCTTCTCATCTAACCGCGCTTTTTATTTCCTTCTGTTCAGGGACTGAAGGCAGCAGACAACGACCCCACCGCTCCTCCATACGACTCCCTGCTAGTGTTCGACTATGAGGGCAGCGGCTCCACAGCTGGCTCCCTAAGCTCCCTCAACTCCTCCAGCAGCGGGGGTGACCAGGACTACGATTACCTCAACGACTGGGGCCCGCGCTTTAGAAAACTGGCAGACATGTACGGCGGAAGTGATGACTAAGGACACACAGCCACTCCCTCGAGAAAAGATGAAGAGATGAAGAGAAAAAAAAAATGAAGAAGAAAGGAAAGATTTCCAGTTGATGGACACGGACAGCTTCTGATATTCCCTGAAAGATGGAACTGTGACAGAAAAAGAAACAAAAAATAAACATTGATTCAGAAATTTTTTTCAAAAACAAACCAACCTAGGCTTATTGTTGTAGTCTACGCATACATATGCTTGTTGAAAGCTTAGGCATAGGCTGTGGTCCAGTTATGGAGGATGTGGGGAGGGGAACACTGGTGGACTGTCACCATTTGGATTGTTGGTATTGAATGCGCTCAGTTACACTTGAATTTCACAGTACAGAAGCACTGGGATATAATGTGCCTTTTTGTACATTTTTTTGGATCTAAATGATTAGTTTTATGTTCAAGGCTTTAATGGTACTGACTTTTGGAGTGATTTCAAACAAAGTATGTTACACTCTGGTATGCTTCTACATGCTTTTTTTTTCTTTGGTTCCACAACGCTCCTGTTTGTTGAAGATTATTTAAATAAACTACAAAGACGGAGAAATGAAGGATAATCTGTTAGGTTGGATGGTAGAGAAAAACAATTGAGAGCAGCACTGTACAGTATGCTAGACTTCTAGACTTTTTTCACTAAAAAATTAAAATTATGCAGCTGGTTGCAAATAAAGGGAGTTACGAATCAGTTACTTTTGTAGCAGATTTTTTTTTGTTTTCTTTTTTTTCTGAAGTGATGTAGTATTTTACAAAAACAACAAAAAAACTGTTTTGGTCTAATCTATGTACACTTCATTTGCCTTAGTCATCATCTGATATTTTCAAGTTTTACTTCACTGTAAAAAGATGTGTGTACATAATGTTTTTTTTTTTTTCTTTATCTTTTTTCTTTTGATGTAGTATATGAAAAAGTGCAAAAAGTTCCAAACCTGTAAATGTTTGATTTGGACTACAAAATTCAAAGTTTTTTGCATGTTTTTATCTTTTTCTTGACAACAAAAATGAAAAATGTTGTTTCCCAAATTTATTTACAAAGTGAAAAAAAAAATAAAAATCTGGGTGACATTAAATGTGTAGAAGTTAAGAGAGTTTTTTGTATAAAACGTGAGAAGAAAAAAAACACATCGATAAAAAAAAAAAAAAAATTGAAAAAAGTAGTGATCTTGTCAGCACAACTGTTGAATTTGTACCAAAAAGGGGGCGGGTGGGGCGGGATGACATGTTAGGCACTAATTACTGAATCAGCTTTAAGACTGGAAAAAAGGTTTTGGACTTAAAAGCCTTGTGGATAACCATGTGTACTGGAAAAACAAATTATACATCTCTGACCCCAACCATCCAAATAAAATGCTAATTTTGGAGCTAAAATCTGCCTCTCTATTTATTTGTTTTTTTACTCAAACGCAGCATTGTTGCAGAGGCTTAATTAGATTGCGAGGTTGTGCAATCTATCTCAAAGGACGATAGCCTTTTTAAAACCAAAAACAAACTAAAATAGTTCACAGTATATATAATGTTTTACCAGAGGGGAGAATAAATCATTTATATCCTTATTTATTTATTGTTTACACACATTGCGTATGAGCAAAGTGCCCTTAGGCCTGTGCGAGTTTTCTAGATAAGTCGTGTGTTGCAGGCTGAGGAGTAAACAATTCGGCCATTATGTAACACGATCTGTGTGCTCCTAAACCAAGTCTAGGTCAAAGGCTCATGTAAAAATGCCAATTCCAATCCAGCACCTGGCAGCTATCAGGGATTTGTACCATAGAGTACTGTAGGTCAGATCGGCCTTGACCTCAAAAGCCTCCCAAAATTGCCCCGAGAGGATCCTGCATGTACTCCTAGGACATATGAAAGGATGGAGATGAGAGTGTGTGCAGTGCTCATGGTGGTATAGCAGCGGCAACGGTCCGCTCATCTGTCACGTGCACTGTGAATTTTTGGCTGATGGAAGTCACGGGGACGTTGGCCGTTCAGCCGTCACCCGTCCTTCCTCTCCCCTCTCTGCGATTACTGTGGGACTTGGAATTCACAGAGCCACCGCTTGCACCCGGTAGAGTCGACGCGGACACGGCTTATTAATTCAACCAAATTAGACAGGAGTTTGGTTTTCTACGCCTGACGCAAAACGCAATGAACGTCTATTAGAGAGTAGGCAGTGAACCGTACCTGCCTTTTGTTTTTCAGCTGGTGTAATCAGTGTAGCTGCTCCCTTGTTAATCAGTTCCACATCCTGTAACACCGGTAGGTTTTCATACATCCTGCATGAGGCGAGGAGTTTTTTTTTTTTCTAACAGAGCTGTTTTTAAATGACCTTGTCTAGTGCGTATCACTTATCAGGGTATGCACAGCTATGCACTCCGTTCGCCAGAGGCAACATGAAATTTTACATGCCCAGTCAGATGAAATCTTCAACAACAAACCGTCTGACCTCGAGGTGTTGTTTCAAGTGCAACTGAGTCAGATTTGTTTTGCCAAATCACTTCCTCAGACTTTGAGGTTTTCGAGCCCAGACGGCTTGTTTCCATGTACTTCCTTTTGTTTCTTCTTTCCTTAATAGAGCCGCTGCACCACTTAAACCTTCGCTTAACTGCTTGTTGCTTTGATCTCGAGCAGGCACAGATGTGGCTCATGACTCAGGATCTCTAAAGGGCTTCATCAAATCCTTTTTTTTACTTCTTGAACATGCCCAAAGCTAACCATGCAGCCAAGTGGGACATACTTTCAGAATCAGATCACCATTAAAGGAATAGTTAAGACTTTTTTTTTTTGCTTTCTGGCGAGGACCCAGTGAGATCGATACTAGTTGCATATCCACCAAGCTTATGACTGAGCTCAGCGCAAAGACCAGACACACTGAGAAACAGCTAACTTGGATCGGTACGAAGATACAAATCCCTTCAAATGTTACCTGGAGAAATGAGCTAATAATTTCACAAATGATAATTCTCCATCTAATGGTTATTGATTGGCAGGATATCTTTCATCTGGGAGAATAACTTAATAGGACACAGCCAAGCTTTTTTACACAGCAGCAGACCAGCAGTCTGCCAGCTTTAGCCCTCCATTTAACGCAAATATTTGAGAAGGGCATTAATCCTATCGTCTTACTTTGTTGTTTTCCTCGTCGTGGTTTTTTCGTATGAAGCGGACACACAACAGATCCTGTTAGCATCTGCAGCCAGTAAGCTAACGGTCTGTTAGCTTTAGCCTTACATTTAATGGACAGAATAAATATAAGTGATATTGATCTTTCCGTCTAACTTTTGTCAAGCAAACGAGATACAACGTGGGTATAAGTATTTTGCTTATCGGCTAACGTTCTGCTAGCTGGCTTTAGCCTTACAGTTAAACAGATGGATTTAAGAGTGTGTATTGATCTTGTCATCTAACTCACTATCATTGTTCTTATACTTCTGGCGTACACACTCCAATATGTTATGTTGTGAGCTTTAGAAGGTTTGGCACAGCTACAGCCAGCAAGCTAATGCACTGTTGCATTTAGCCCTACATTTAACCGACTCTTTTCATGTTGTTGCTGCATGTTTTTGTGTGACAAACAACATAAAACATGGTCATTTGAGCTTCAGAAGTGCTGTATTTTATAGCGTTTAGGACATAGCCAGGCTGGCTGTCTTACTTTCAGCCATAGCTGGCAAGCTAACGTACCCCCAGCTGGCTTTATCTTTACATTTAACAGCTTGATTAGAGTGTCTCTTGATCTTGTCATCTAACTTACTGTCATTGTCCTTACAACGGTTGCTGCACAAAGTAAACAAACAACATACAAAGTGTTAATTAGTGAGCCTCACAAAGGCCGGTACAGCTACAGCTAGCAGGCTAACGGTCTGCTGGCTTCAGCCCTACATCCAACAGACAGGTTGGAGTCTTTGTATTGGTCTCTTGTCTTGTTGTTACACGTTTTCTGTACTTGGTAAACAAGAAAATACAAGGTTTTTTTAATCAGCGAGCCTCAGAAGTGCCAGTAGGTGGATTTTGTGATGTTTTGGCCACAGCCGGCCTGACTGTTTCGCCCCAGTGACAGCTACAACCAGCAAGCTAACGTTCTGCTGGCGTAAGCTTTACACGTAACAGACAGATCTCGGAGTGGTATTGATCATTTCATCTAGCTCTTACAAGTTTTTTGTAGGAAGTAAACAAAAGATTCAATGTGCTAATTAGTGAGCTTTAAGAAGTGCTGGAAGGCGGATTTTGTTATGTGCCTCGGACGCGACCAGGCCAGCCTTATATTTAACAGTTTTGAGAGTGGCTTTTTTTTTGTTTGTTTTATCTAACGCTCCACCAGAAAGCACAGTTCCCAAAATGTCAAACTACTCCTTTAAATCACACATAACAGATGAGCAGCTTTATAGTTGCTGTACGGCACAGTGGTCCAGCTCTTAACGCAGATCTCTCCCCCAGCTTTAACTCCTCTCCAGGCACTCCCACCCTGCCCTATTGTCATCTTGATGTTCAGATTGCTCCAACGGGTTCATATCCACCAAGCAGTCAAGTCCTGTTTCATTTTTTAACCCTCAGCAAGGGGGGAAAAAAAAAGAATTGATATTCCAGCACTGCACTCCAATTTCACAACATGGATTATCCCCGAAGGAAAGCTGGCAATCTAAGAGAGCCTGGGACATAAAGGCAGCCGCTACTCAGCTCCTCCACTATCCACACCCAAAACATACAACACTGTACCATTTATAGACATGTGGTGTTAGAGACTGTTTAACAATGCATGGAGAAGGGGATCCGCTTCAGCTAGAGTGATGGTGATGGTGGAACACATTATATGGGAAATTAAAGGACAATGTATTTTGAGGATTATAATCACTGACACTGACTGACTGAGAAGTAATTAGAATGTCTATTGTGTGAGAAGCACATTTTCATCATTTATTTGTCATATGGCGCAGCAAGGATGGTCGAAATAACTGCTCAGAATAGCATCTCATTTGCACATTTTAGCTAGCTGACAAACGGATAAAAATAGTAATGCGAGGGGAATTTAAATATGCAGGAAATTATTTGCAAAGCTAATTAAGTTGGATGGGAATGACACCGGTTTTCATCTGCCAGTTTTTTTTTAGTTTTTTTTATGCGAATGTCTTTGACGTACAAAATGCACATTAAAAAAAAAAAAAAAGCAAACACCTCAGGAATACAGAAAGATAGATAAATAATAAATGTGCCATCGTTTTGCTGGCTATCATTGTGGGCTTTGTTGTCAATCCTGGAGTGGATTCTGGCTCTGATGTGCACATTGGATTCCAGTGGCTCCCTATCTTTTTTCCCATTAGATACCGCAATATGTGCTGGCCGCATTATTGTTTTAGTCCTTATCCCGAAATATTAACTCAAAAATACGAGCAGGACCTCAACTTACAACTCTCGAGTACTCCCTAGATGTTCTCTTTGGAAAATAGCTGCAGATTGCTGTTCTTACAAGCACCCCAGGGCCCCTTTTATTGACTGCGAAACAATGCTTTCACCAACACCCCCTCACCATCGCGGATTTACAAGACAGCCATCCTCAGCTCCCTCTGAGTGTGTGTGTGTGTGTGTGTGTGGATGGCTGAGCAAGTGTCACAGAGCCGCCGAGCCTCCGTGGGGGGACTGTCAGTAAACATGCAGAATACAGACTAGAATCCAATGCAAACCAGCGTCTAAGTTATGCTGCGCCTGACCTTTGGTGGACTTTGAGAAGATGGATGCTACCCAGGCTATCGATAGAAATTTTCTGGCCCGCAGCGGCGAGAGCATATTTCTTACGGTTTCCCAGTCCCTGCATGCCACCTCCGAATGAATAAGTAAGCAGGCAGGATGACAGAGTGTGCGCGCACGGGGCACTTGCAGTCTTTAATGTATTTGTGTATGGGCCCAGTCATTTGTGAAGAATCAATCAATTTCATTTCTATACTGTTGCCCTCTAAGTGTGATGCTGGATCAATTTGTTTGGATTTCTTGAGCCACCGAGAGTGGAGGGGACTCCTGTTCCCCGAGTCCAGGGTCCTCGCTTCGCAATCACACCCGACATCCACCCCTTTGATCTACGACTCCCTGCGTTCCCACTGACTGCGGGCAGATATCTCTCCGCCGGCTTTCCCTCTGTTTCAGCAGATATTGTTCTGCCTCTGTTCGAGATACTGATTTATCAGCTCTCATTTATCAGGCCCCCATCCCGCCATTATTCTCAGTCCACACACACAGCCATGACACCGTGGTCACGCAGTTGGGGAGGAGGAGGAGGAGGAGGTGGTGGTGGGGGTGAGGGATGGGGAGGGCGGGGCGCGCGCCCAGACGAGAAATGATGAACGCTGTTTCTTTCATAAGATGCATATCGGCTGAGCGTGAGATTTTCGGCCTGTACACAAACGCTCAATGTCACTTTCTGCTGCCTGCGAGAGCGCGGGAGGAATTTCTCATCTCGCCCGTGGATCCTCTTGCATGAGTGGTTGACGTGCTCCACAAAGGACATGTAATCATAAACCACGCGTGCACGTTTACAGACGCCTAGGCCATCTCCCTCTCGTCCCATTCCCACTCCTCTCTCTCTAACACACACACACACACACACACACACACACACACACACACACACACACGTGCACTTTCCTTCTTTATCACAAGCTGAAAATGACTAACAAAAAAAAAGAAAAGAAAGAAAATAGCCACTGTGCACTCTGGAGAAATAGTTTTTTTTTTTTTTTTTTTTTTTTTATCAATTCTCCTGTGAAATAAAATATGCAATAAAAAGAAATGATGGAAAAGGAGAAACGAGAGGAAACAAACAATCCCTTGAGAGGCTTTTAGATTTCTTCATGCCTTTTAAACACTTGACATTCTGCCACCCTCTTGTCATTAAGGCCTTGCGTCCCTCGGCCACGTCCACAAAATGACTGGATAATTCCCCCCAGCGAGAACAAATACGTTGCTGTTGTCGTGTGGTTCTGGCCGCCGACCAGCGAGAGGCTTTCCACGATCAGCGGCTCATAAATGTGCCCAAGGCTAGACTGCCCCCCGAGATCAATGTGCTGCTGATCGTACAACTGGGTCGTTATATTGTTGTCTATATGGAGGAGAAAAGAGGCCACTGGGTAGGCCGGTGTTTCCCGTCTACTGACTCTATTGTAGTCACCCATTCGTATGGATAGCCGAGGGGCTGGAGTGACAAGCCATCAGCCAGAGCAGGGACAAAAAACTCCGGGCCGCAGTCGGTCTGAAGAACATCAGCTTTCATTCACCGATTGTCAAAAGAGCGCCGGATGCAATGCGAGGCCGGCCCATCGGTTCAAGTGGATTTTAATCAGCCTATTATATGTTTGACATCTGTAAAAACGCTCACAATACATGAATTACAGCTCATTACTGTAACGTAGCGTTGAATTAGAAAGTGAAGAAATCATTAGTCAACTCTGACACATATGTCAAACCATCCGCTCGGCTAAGCAGCGATAAACACAGTGATTATAAGCAGCCCCTTTAATCCTTTTTACACTTTGAATTCAATTGAGAATGTTCCCGTGCTGTAATGATAAATAGCTCACACTGGTCCTTCATGCTAATATGACGTTGCCCCAGCCACTGTGGAAAAAAAAGGTGTAGAAACAGATTTACACGGCGGCGACTGGTTGATGTTAAATGAGTTTCCACCCTGAGCTGACTAATCTCTCTTCAGGCCATGGGTGTTTTTTTTTTTTTTCTTCCTCTCTTGATTTGACCCCGTAACCTCATTTCTAAGTGGAGAGGAGCTTCAAAAGCAGGGTGGCTCACACTGGGAGTGTCTCTGCGCTCCGTCACAGGAAGTTTTCACAAGCTGTGTCCTTTCAGAAGGTCCGAGGTCCAGGTTATTCTCTCAAAGGGAGATTTCAGTGGCGTCACGTTGGTGCCTTGTTGCCACGGAGCTCATCTGCATGTCTCGTGTGGAAAAAAATAGAAATAATAATAAAAAAACAACACACACCCAGTTATTGCTGCACCAGATGAAATCTTCAGAGAGCTTGATTTATGTTGGTGTACAGTCTGCACGTTATGACTTTTAAGGGTTGCATCCATGAAATATACATCTACAATAACACCTTAATAGAACCAACGCTGGAGAGAGAGAGAGAATGGATATAAAAACCACTGCTGCTCCACGGTTTTGAATATTTCAAAACATCTCGCGGATGCCTCATGTGTCGCAAACACAATATGTATTTCTTTCCCCCTCCTTCCGCTTTTGTTTTCTGTTTGTCCACGCAAGTATTTTTAGCACCTCCATCCGAAAAAAAAAAAAAAAAAAAAAGAAGAAGAGGATTGACTAGCAGCACAAAGACGGATCCTAAACCAAAGACTGCCTCACTCGACTTGTTTATAGCAGGGAGGGATTGTATTATGGGAAAGCAAATACACAGACTGGAGCCAGATGTGGCCCAATTCTGCAGTGCTGAGGCAGGTGTGCAGCGCGAGCCCTGGGAAATTCAGGTTAGCATGAGTCTGCTGTAAGATTAACCTCTAAACTCTGCTGGTTATCTACTGGTCAGAGTTGTTTTGTACAGTGTTGCTGCCACTGCCGGCTCAGTATGTTAAAATACTTAAAATACAAACATTTTTGTTTGTTTTTTTGTTTGGCAGATGCTGTTTCCTCTGTCAAAGAAAGGGAAGTGCCAAAAGACAGATAAAAGAAAGCCGTGCCAACGCTAAGAAGTCCATAAACTCTTCAGTTTATAAACAAGAAGAAATGCACGCCTGCCAAGATGGATGAATCATTTTCATGGCTTCACAGCCTCAAACACAGAACCCAGAACTCCGAGGCCACTTTATCATCAGTATGTAAAACAAACTGGAAGCAGGTTTTTTGGTCAGGTGCGCGCACAATAACAGCGCACGAGACAAAGAAACAACAATTCCAGTGCGACTCTCTCACACTGCTACTTGATCTTGTTGTTTCTGGCTGCAGTGTGGCGCAAGACAGCCAAGAAGGACAAATACACAGCAAATACGTACGACAGAATGTGACCTCCAGAGATGTCCAGGCATTAGATGTATGATTAAAGGGCAATTCCACCAGTTTTACACATGTAAGTGTTTCACAGATAGCAAGAAGCCTTTTGTGGCTCCAGAAGAAGCTGCATGTAATCTGATAAATAGCCTCCATGTTGTATTGTGGGTAATGTAGGCACCAGGTTTTGAAAAGCAGCCCAATGGTCTATCATTGCGCTCCTATAACGCTGTTGGACTCGATATAGAGACAATCCATTCAGTAGAACCAGACATGTCACTGTTTTTCTTCTCCACATTCTTCTTTCTTTTCAAAAGCTGGGACCTACATTACCCACAATGCAACTTCACCAATGAGTGACATCACTGGAGTCAAATTACATTTACATTTAGGGCATTTATTAGACGCGTTTGTCCAAAGCGACTTACACCGATGGCGGTGGCTGTGATGCAAGGTGCCAACCAGCACATCAGGAGCAGTTTTGGGGTTCAGTATCTTGCCCAAGGACACTTCAACATGCGGACCGGGGACTGACTCCACCCCTGAGCCACAGCTGCCCGATTTACCAGATTACATGCAGCTTCTTTAGACCCATAAAAGACTTCATGCTACTTTCATAAATGCGGTAGAACTCTCTCAAGACCTTTAAGCGCACTTAAAATGGGTAAAATTGGTGGAATTTCCCTTTAAAATAAACAAATGACTCCATTTCCTCATCCGTTAATATAATTAAATTTATAAACGGATGAGGAAATGGAGTCATTTGTTTAGCCTTAGGAATTCATATTTGTGATCATGTGTCACCACCTCATGATTCCCGCCACGTCCAAAAATCCTCGTTCAATTACACAGCCAGCGCAAATACACAAATTCATTCTAATTAGGTGTAAAATATGGCGGAAACAATGGCCGCCATTTGTACGGAACATAATAATTTGGGCTTATTATCCTCGCGTATCGACGCCGCAGCTTTGCGAATGCGACTCCACGCGTATGTCCCATCGATTTCCCTCATCTCAATATGGACTACAAATTGCATCATTGCAGCCGTCCGTGCATGTTCTGTTACCGCTCCAGGCTCCACAGCCTGATGCATTTTGGCTTTCAGACACGCTTTGCAACCTCAGAGAAGATCCATCAATAACAAGGTATCCAAGGACTGAGACATCAATCGCGTATGAGGCCGGGATCAATAATTAATTTAATATAACACACCACAGCTTGAGATCCGTTACTGCCCATTAGTGTCTTAAATAGGAGCCACAGAGATGTCGTTAAGACACACTGGTCATGGAATGACTATGCAAGGCCGATAATTCCTTAGTTGTAGTTGGACGAGGGCGAGTCATGAAACATTCATATATTAAATAGGCTTTTTAAAAGGATTCTTACCATTTTTATAAAGTAAAGAAAGGAGCCCAAATTTCTAATATTAGCCCGAGAGTCAGTCTGGGTAAAGAGATTTTGAAGTGAGAGCCAGAAGTGGAGGATATTGCCACCCTGCCGAAGAACAGCACTGCACAATAATGTGGTAGCATGACCTTGTTATCCCAGCGTCTCCATGTGAGCTCCAACACCATTAATGGCATGATACTGTGATCAATCACACCTTATAATAAGAAAGAGGTGAACCTTGTCTCAGTCCTTCACCTGATTCCCTCTTTTACCTGCCTCTCTGTTCCCTTCTCTCCGTCTGCTTTCTGACACATACGCCTGGTTTTATAGTTTCATTACACCAGCAATGAGTCGATATTTCTCACCTCGAGTTTATCACAGATTTATTTTTTTATTTTTTTCTTATGGAGATGCCGGTGTCAGTTTGACACCTGGAGCAACCTGGAGCAACCTGTCACAGCTCTTCAGACGAACTGTGAGCTCTGCAGTGGCAGGTCGCATATTGTTTTTTTTTTGAGGGGGGGTTTTTTGCGCTGATGAGAGCTCGGAAGGAAAGAAGACATACACATTGTGGAGGACACATGGATAAAGGACAAAGAAATAAAGACGAGTGACAGAAAGAAAGAGTGTCACAGAAAGAATGACGTTCAAATATTGTATGAACCATCGAAATATCTTTTTTAACTTACCTGTGCAGTGGAGTGTGAATGCGTTCTGTTCATCTCCCAGCAAGAATTTGGGATAAAAATGCAAATGAGGGTGTCTGACTCGAGTTTTCTGTGGAGAAACGATTGTGCATGTTTGTTTTTGTCAGCACGCAGACAGATATGTTTATATCAGGTACGTTCACTGTATTATTTATTTATTTTTTTACACAAAAAGAGAGACAAAAAAGGATTACCCATATAATCAGATAATCTCTTTTGACAAAATCGCTACCAGCTCCAAAATGAGCCATTGTGCGACGCCGAAGATAATCTGATCTCCAACCGCATACACACCGTGCGATTCCTTTAAGTGCACTGAGAGAATTTCGATTTAATAAAAGCACACTTTATGCATGAGCGATCCTGGAATCATTGCGCCAAGCAACATCCAACAGGTAGGCACAAATTTATTTCCCCCCTTATTTATTTATTTGCTTGTTTTGCATATGTATTTCATATTTCGCAGAGCCTCTTGCTTTCTGTCCCCGGCACACAGAAGAGAAGGGCCCGAGCAGAATGGTAATCTCCGGCAGCTGATGAGCACGTTCGGAGGAGCGCTGAATAACACCCGGGTGGATCAGTGGTCATCTATCATCATTGCTGGACTATTGGGCACAACCTTATCAAGGACGACATCCATGTTTACACATTGGAAATTACCTCAGATGAATATCTGATATAGCTTTTCTCTAGTGTATTACTCCACATGCTTCACTGATAATAAAGTCTTACTGCTACTGATTACATCAGAAAAAACACTTTTTTTTTCTTCTTGCGCCCGTGGCACGATGTCATGCGGAGAAAAGAACGCATCGATCATGAAAAGCGATCTTTGCTACGATTGCATGTAATAACATGAAACAGAGCTGATCATTCGGATGCATTGTATGTGTGCATTTGTGTTTCAAAGAATGTGCTGGTGTTAGAGCTGCGGTTCAGAATGAATCATATGGAGACACCCACACTCTCGCATAAGGTCACCATGACAGGACACTGACTGATGCTAATGATGGTACTGAAGATGATTAGAACGACCCTTTCTAATAACATATTGCGTGTGAACGTGTGAATGTCACATGTCTGTTTTTTTTTTTTTTCAAGTAATTGTTTTTTTCATGCATGAAGGATCATTTCCTGACGTGGATCACATACATTCACACGCGGCCACCTTTTTAAACTCGTAGGGGTGAAATTCATGTTTACATCTGCTTTTTCCCATTTAAATTCACCCACTTCACACATTGTCACATGCTGTTATAAAGTGGCCGTGAAGGTCAAAACTTAACAACATTAAAGAGAAGACAGCAACATTTCGGAGGACACAACGTTACAGGAAACACACATTTGTGTCCTGAAATGCTTTCGTCGTTTTCTGGAATGGCTTTGTGTTTTGCCCTTCAGGCCCGCCGTACAATTAGCTGTTTTCACATGTGAACTCAAATTTGACATAAGATAATGCGTATAAGATAATGACACATGCGTACTTTTGTATTTTCACATGTGACTTATACATTCAAATGCTTTTTTTACACATGTGGATTAGAATTTTCACATGTGGAATATTGTTTTGAAACGTATACAGCCGCTACCGACGTTAGCCAGTTAGCTTCTGTTAGCAAAATCAGAGCCAGAACAAAGCCGAAGCAATTCTGAATAAACCAACTAATTAGGCCGCTGTTTTAATTAACAACAAACACAATTACCTTAACAAGACAGCACATGCTAACTAGCTAGGCTGGGTTAGCTTGATTTATTACTGGGCATCAAAGTTAGCTAACGCTTGTTAGCTGAAACAACTTCAGAAAAAGTGAAGTGTTGTCACTGTGTCAGTGTAATATGTTTCTTCAGGCAAATATAGAAATAGTCGCTGGCTAGCTGTTTCAGAATTACTTTGGAGAATGTGTTGCCGCAGCTAACAGGAACTAACCGGCTAAATTTGGCGGTAAGCTAGTTGTTAACCCTGCTTGCTGGAGAGAGAGAGCGAGAGGAGCGATATGGGCTGAATGGGTAGTTGACAGCACCACTAACAGCACCATCAGACTTACATTATGAAATAAAAAGTGACATAATGAAATGTAGTGTTCTGAAACAAAAAAAAGTGTACAAATTAAACAAAAATAAACTCACACGACATTGATTACATTGTATGTGTACTGTATGTATGTCTGTATTCAGTTTATCCATGAGATTGTGTCACATTTAATTGAACTAATGTTAAATTATTATTTTTTAATTAATGAAAAGTTGAAGTATCAGCTGTTATACCAGCAGACTACAGAGCAGCTTCACTCCCCCGGCCGTGAGACTCCTGAGCTCATCCTCAACACTCAGCAGGCCTCAAGGACTCAATTATTATTTAGTTTTTTAAACCCTTGTTTTAAAAAAAATCTAAAATATTACCTTATACATTGTACCTTTTAAATGTTTTGTTACTATTTTCATGGCTCGTATGGTCCTCCGTACTCTGGGGCCGCATTAGTAAATACTATGATTGGACATCAAGCGCTGGTCCATTATCTGAATGGTGTAATTGATGTGAGAATATGACTGGCTACACTCCGCCAGTAATCCCGCTGTGTTTGGCAGGAACAAGCCATTGTCTTCTAAGCACTTGACTTGAATCTTCCTCTGAGGTTTGATCATCCACCGTACGAGCGATAGAGGAGGACTGGGGGCCCCTTAAGCAAGAGGCTCTCTTCAATTTTTTGCCAATGCCAGCCTCCTGCATCTCCCTGCACCCAGGGACAGTATTAAGGTGGACACGATTCCTTTGTGTTTTTCAGACACAGTGATGGCTGCCAGGACTTGCAGGGACTGATTTGCAAAAGAGAGAAGGGGATGGGGGGGGGGACATTTGGATGTGTGTGGGTAGGATGCGGTAGGAAAAACCAATAGGAGCTCCTTCTACTTGAGAGGACACCCACGGACTCTAGCGGGAGATGTTCTGACTGAGCTGCCTACAAAGCTGGAGGCGGAGAGAGAAGAGGGAAGGGAGGAAAAAAAAATGTAAATTATTTGCCCAATCCAGGGAGGACAAGCTGTGGGATGCCGCGTGTTAAAGAATCTCCTCATATCCCGCTTAGCCGCCTCAAAATAACCCAATTGAGTCGGCGTGATACAGCACGAGGGAATTAGCCGTTCCCAGGAACCTGCAGGCAAATTAGTGGGACACTTGTACCTGCATGGCAACGCTCGCAGGGGACACCGCTCGGTATTCAGAAACGCAAGGGAAACACATTGAACAAGTTAACAATTCGTGACTTTGGTGAGAGCGCCAGATTTCGCACTTTGACACCGCTTCCTTCAAAACAAGTGAAAGGGAGAGAGAAACATTCAAAATTAGCCTGTTTTCTCTAGAAGTCTGTCTCCTGTATACATAAATTTACACATTTTCAGCATATGATTTGCACGATACCGTTGTTGATGTTTTTGTAATCCATTGGTGTGATAATTAGGAGCAACCACTACAGATGGTAATCAATGTTTATACAGACATGTGAGTTCACAGGGTGTCGCAAACAATCAGGCACCACCTTTTTTTAAAAACCTTGTTTTCAGGCACAACGGGGAACAAATGACTAACTATAATGTTTATTGAGCTGGTTTCCAGCACAGAAACGAGCCTGTATTTACGGCAGGAGACGGCCGCAGAGAAGGTCACGCCTGCTTTATGTGAGCATTAATATTTCAGGCCCCTCTAAACCCATATGTTTTTCCACAGGTGAGCAGGGAGGTGAAGAGGCGCTGACCCGCTTCAATAATGAGGAACAACGAGGTCCATCCGAAAGCGAGCGAGGGAGGGGAGGTTTGACCATCCCTCGTGTGCGGCCTATATTTTATTCATATGGATATTAACACTGTGATGGAGCGGGGATAAAGACGTTGATTAATATCAATAACCACGACGAAGGAAGTGTCTCTAAAACGGTTGGCTAATTTGTGGCTTCAGAAACACTTCTATGGAAAAAGACAAAAAGCCGAGTGATTAGTTAGGGCTCATTGGCCTCGGAGCTCGGAAACAAATGAGTAGTGCTTTACCCCCCCCCGTCCACATCGCAAAAGCCCCCGTCCCCCAGCACCCACCACACATACTCATACACCCACCCTTCCGTCCCACCCAAGGAGTGGTACCAGCGATTAGAGCGCCATTAGTTGAGCGCAGGGGAGGTTCAGCGCCGGACTGCTCCAGATTTATGATGGCGGGGGCCCACGCACCAGTGACCCTCTTCAAGCTGGCCCCTTTGTAAGGTTCCGCCATAGATACAGTTAATGGATGCACACAATGAGCCTCAATGGCCCCGCGATGATGGATCTGGGGCATTGTGAAAAGCTCTACAGACAAGCCAGGTATTTCAGATGCCTGTCACCCGAACTAAGAAGTGGGAGGAGAAGCAGAAGAGGGAGCGCACGCTGCAGAAAATGTTGCCGGGAACATTTGGAGGAATTATAATTGGGACACACTGTGGTATTCCTGAGTGGTGTTGTTAATTGTAGAGAGAGGGAATCGACTGGATTAGAATCTTGCAGAGGAGCTGACCCAGAAGTGTCCGCCAGATATGAGCTTATATGCATATGCGCCAGGACTGGTATACATGATGTATATACACACACGCACATCTGCATAAAAGCAAGCACACTGTACACTGAAGGCAGAGTGTAATCCTCAGATGAATCGAGGATTCAGTGAGTGAAGAACACGAGAGCAAACATGTTTAATCTTTATGCCTTAAACTTCATATTCAGAACGTTCACTGGTTCTTCTTCCAGTGTCATCCTAGATAAAATGGATATGATGTTATATCTTGATGCATGTTTATTTCAGTGTTTATTGCACATTTTTCCCTGTTAGTGTTATTTAGTGTTATATTATTTTAAGTTTCCAGTGAGTGTTAGTGTCCCATGTGTATCAGCTTGAAAGTTTTCTCATCTTTGCCTCGACTCATCCCAGTAAACATATCGCGCCCCTCAACTCTCCTCAGATGTTTTCTCATATCTTCACCTTTGCCGAGGAGGTTATGTTTTTTTTTGCCTGTGTCTGTTTTGTAGTTGGTTTGTGAGCAGGATTACACAAAAACTACTGAACGGCTTTTCAACAAAACTTGGATGGAGGGTGGGTCTTGGCCCCATAATAGACCCCGTTAACTCTGGGTGTGGATCTGGATGAAGGGTCGGATCCAAAATTTTTGGACCTTTAACATTATGAGCTGGGGCCTTTGGTGTTTATTTTCAATGAATTATCTATTCATTTTTAGAAATGTATATAACGCATGTATCTTAATGAAAAATACCAGGCGGATTAAAACAGCTGGTATCTACAGTATGAGTGAGCGCAATTTGATGTGGATCCTAATAAAAATCGCTGTCATTTTTGTTGTCCTTGTTGGCTGTCACAGATCTGCTGAGCCTAAAATAGAGTTAAGCAGTGATGGTTTATAATTCAGAGTGACACGGGGCTATAGAGTTTGATACTGGATTAGGCCTGATTGAATTAGACAGGCCTTGGCGAAGGCATGCACTCTCCTGAGTGCCATTCTAGCTTAGAAATGAAAACAAGAGCCAAAAATATCAACTTCTAAACGCCAAAATAGTTGAGTCTCTATCTTAAAGCACCATTATGTAGTAATTGTTATTGTGTGAGATTTGGCGCCTCCTGCTGTTCCTGTGTGCAACAGGTTTCTGTAAGAGTTTGTCAGATGAACATTACGTGCTACAAATAAACAAA
Source organism: Diplodus puntazzo (assembly GCA_963678695.2). Lineage (NCBI taxonomy): Eukaryota > Metazoa > Chordata > Actinopteri > Spariformes > Sparidae > Diplodus > Diplodus puntazzo. Next base: position 10,831,105 of record OZ023166.1, on the reverse strand, counting down.
ACTTGCCTCGTCATAACAGTTTTATGTCTTGAAAACTAATGTCTTAAAGTGAAGATGGCTGCTCAGCCATTTTTGTGCTGGAGCTACAGTACCTCACAGTTACAGATCGCTTTCAAGTAACTCCTTAAATCATAGAGAGTCCGGGCAGAGCAGAAGAAGGACATAAGAGGGAAAGCCAGAAAAGGTTTTTCTCCATAAAATATGATCCAGTTTCACCAAACTCACAGGTAGTCAGTGTGTGATGTGCTACCTTGAAGAGCGATACACTGTGATCCCGCCTGCTCATCGAAGTTACACAGCACAGAAACAAAAGATGGATCAGGATCAGGATCAAGATCAAGCTATTATAGACGATATTTTTCCAATACAGAATCTTTTCTTCAATTCTTTGGCCGTAAAAGTTTTAGCTGTCCAGATATTTTAAACTATTCACTCATACAACACTGATGCCAAAAAAGTTGGGATGCTGTGTAAAAAAAAAAGTATATAGTACTGTATATATTTATACATTTTTATTCAAATTGTTATTTTATTCTTTTCAATATCTCCTTATTATTGTGTCTGCTGCTACTTAGTTCCCTCTGTGCTGCTGTGTTACCTGTGAATTTCTCCGAAGAGGGATCAATAAAGGAACATTTTATCTTATCTTACCAGTTAACCTGTTCACCCGTGGAAAGTTGCAAACAGTGACACTGATGAGGAAAAACATTTAATATGTGTCTTGCTTTTTTTTTACGCAGGGTCACCTTTTACTGGAATCAGGGATGCATCATAGAGGGTCAAATCCCCAGAACTAGTGCTCACATATATAATACAATGTTGACTCGAAGATTGAAAAAAAAAAAAAGTTACCCAGCTAAACAAACCTTTTGGCAAGATGAGAAAATAAAAACCCTTTTCATTAAACTCTGTTGCAGGTGAAAAAGACACCACCAAAATAAAATTCTGTGAGCTTGTGTTAATTGTCAGAAAAGCCTTGGAGCTGCCGCGTTAAGATGGAGAGCGATGACTTAATACTGTAAATCAGCCAGCATTATTTACAGCTCTGCTCTAAATCACACCCAGCTAACTGCCTCCGTTTAATTTCGCCACTCCACCATTATGTGTTTTTACTTGCCACCCCCCCCCCCATCAGCTCCTCTTCCCAATGTGCAACCATTAGGCCTTAACGCGGGAGCCGTCTTCTGAACTTTGCCTCCAATCAGTGTCTAATGATGGTGTTTGGTGGGTATGGGTGTCACATGTCTGTCTCCCTCCACGGAGACGCGGCTCCTACTGGGGAGGCTCGCTGCAGGGGAGAAATGTGATAATTACGTACAAGTAGGCAGATTGTGAACAAACTAGAGGTTGTTACCCTGTCAGGTTGATTACAACGTGCGGCGATGACCGGCTCTCACATTGTTAGCCCGCATCTGTTTTTCCTTGTTATTGTCGTCACGCCTCAGGTAATAATAGGATAACTTGAAGGAAATAAAAGGCTTCCTGCTTAATGATGCTCCAGTTACAGCTATCACTTCCCCCGGCTCGCTGTAGAAAGTCACACAATGGGCCACAGAGATAATGCTTGACACTGGTATGGTAGTTATGATTAATGGCATGTAACTGCAACCCTCCCCGATTCCATTCCATGAACTGCAGTGTCAGAGAAACTTTGTGTCGAGGTGATCTGTTTCACTACGGCGCCCTCCTCCCGCCCCGCTCCCAATCATCGTACACAGTGTTCTCTTCCACTCAGCAGCTTTGATCATGCTGAGATTGTTTGCTGGAGCCTGTCGCCGCTCTCTCTCTCTCTCTCTCTCTCTCTCCCCCCCCGTCCAATCTTTCCCAGCGCCAACAGTGTTGTCCTACTCTGGTGACATGGAGAAAAAAAGGGAAATCAACAATGCGCCTCATTTGCCAAACGAGAGACGCAGAAAAATGTGTTGCAAGAGCGCCGCTAATAACGTGCAATCAAAAATAATTAAACTGCCAGTTTGACAGTGGCTAATCTTTACGAACATTTGGCAAGACAGGTTTTTTTTTTTGTGCTATGAGTCTGTTTTGGCTCCAGATCCTGATGCCTGTCAGGGCACCACACAAATGTTTGTCTTCCCAAAACACTATGTAAACATAGATAAATTGGGTTTAATAAAACAGCCTGGGTATCATTACACTAGCGTGGGTATTACATTATTTATCATTTGTCGTGTCTGATCATTAAAAGCTGTAAAACTTTCCAGAGAACCAATTTTTGCTTGAACCCAATATTTTTCTTATCTGCTCTATTCATTACGATTTTTCGGGAGGGCTTGACAGGCGAAAGCAAACACACGCGACGAGGTTCGTGATTTTTATTCTATTTTTTTTCCACATTGTAATTGTTCTCATACACCCGTGCACCGATAAGTGTGTTGTTGTTTTTTTAAATCAGGTTAAGTAAACAGCGGCAGCAATCAGCTTCTTCCCTAGAAGAAAAAAAAAATGTTCTCGTCCAAGGCGCCGGATCAAGAAACACTCTCTCTTTGGAGATTGCTCTTTGTCGTCTCACAAGAAAAAGCGCGCTGCCTCTGCCAAGGACCCTCCTTAATACGAGTTCACGGTCACTTCCTTTGAGAGAAAAAAGCGCACCAAAGCCGGACGCAACAGACAAGTCAGGAGGAGAGAGGATTGACAGACAGAAAGGTCACATTGACTCTGCGGCTAATCTCCATCCTCCTCCAGTCAAGTATACATGCTGATAGACAAATGAGCTCCTCTCAGATACATTAACACCGTAGATAAATCCACCGCTTCGATGCAAAAGGCGCCACCGTAACCTCGCACAACAATACCTCTCCTTTGTATCCCACTGGGCCATCTCTCCATTAGCCCCTGTGATTTGGAAGTCTGATGACTCCATCACAGGTGACAGTGACAAGGAGGTCCCCTCATTATACTTCATACACAACTGATACAAGCACAGCTGTGCACATCAGAAGGATTCCTGGACGATCCCTTTTCTTTTTCCTCGCCGCTTTCGCTCACTTTATCATCCAGGCACAATGACACCATGTGGCCAATGAATTACAAGCCAAGGCGGATGCTAAAGAAGTGTGTCTCATGAATTATTCTCCGCATACGTTTTGCCTAAAGAGGAAAAATTGTTCCATTCAACAAGGAAAATATTCCCCCCTTATCTTACGAGTCGAGGGAGCCCTGCGAGGAAACCGTAAAACACAAAATGAACACCTGGAGCCTTAAATACGGATTCGCGAGCTACTCATTTGAACATAAACATCTATTAAAGGACCTTGATGTTGACATGACGCCGACGTAGCTGAGAGAAGAGCAACCTCTAACGTTGCCATCTATACGTTTTTGATTCCGCATTGAGCTGCAGGTTTAAACCAGTGGATATTTACAAAAAGCAGGACATCAATCATAGTTCTCCCGGAATTATGCCGTGTGTGTGCGTGTGAGGAAGTGTTTGTGTAGCAAGACGGGGATCTGGCACGCGGCATATGGTTGCTCTGCCAGTCCTACTTTCACAGTTCGGGAGGTGCCAGAGTAGTCAAACCGATTTTCCTAACATGCCATGTGTTCCAATTGTTCTCAATTTGCAGCCGTGGAAACACAACGAGAAAAGTGAAAAAAGAAAAAAAAAATGTGAGGTACAGCACATTATCCTGTTGGTCTGTCTTCGCTCCACTCCAGATTTGTTTGAGTTAAGCGGCTTAAGTTGCACGCAGGGAAAACGTGTCCTATATGATGAGCCGTCTGGTTGGTGAGCTTTTTCTCTGACGATCCATCCATCTCCATCCGTACGTCCGTCCGTTCTGGCTGTTTGGCGTTTTGTGCTGACCCCGATGCTTCTCCTTCCGCCGCGTAGGGACCCGCCAGAGATGAACAGTAATTCTCCTTTCGATTCACTGGACCCGCACCTAAATTAAACAGCTAATGTTTTAAAGAACTCAGTAGAGTTTTCTGCCCTGCGGGGATCCGGAGAGACTCGCAGGCCCAACCTAACTTCTGTCAGAGCCATTCCCTTCTTTTTTTTTGTGTTTTTTTTCGTAGCATTGATTTTTGGACCAGGGAGACGTGACTACTGCCCTCTCCCCCGTATCACATGAGCTCTATTTGAAGCAGTGTGTGAGGGATGGGCAGTGGTCTGTGTGTGTGTGTGTGTGTGTGTGTGTGTGTGTGTGTGTGCATTAATGTTTCTCACTTTTACAGAAAAAGTCACGTTGGAGCATCTTCACATTCACACCTCATCTCTTACACTCACACAATGTACTCATGTAGCTACGCGGCGATACTCTATGCTAAGGTGAGGTCAACTCTTCCACCATTGTTTATGTACATATATATAAAGAAAACACATAGTGCATGCTTCAACGTTTGACACTTAACGCTGTGCAGCAACTCTGGCTCACAAAGCATCAATGGCGTGAACACAGAGTCCGCCTCTCCTGAACAGAACGCGGTCTCGCCTGTCCAGTGTAACAGCTCGATCTCGGATTGTTGCGGTGGAGTATAAAAAGATGTCGGACCAACAGTCTCTGATTTTCCGGTGCTTGGGCCGCCTGATCCCCATTTGTCCATTTCATTTCCCGGCGACCTGACGTTAACCAGGAGCAGCCTTAAGTAAATGAGTCGTATCTCGGCTCACTTCCTCTCCTTCCTGGTGCGGACGCTGCTGGTCAGGACGGTCGGTCGAAAAAAAAAAAAAAAAACCCTGTGCTTTCATCCGCAATGCTGATGAATGTATTTCTGTACGAGGTGATACTTATTTCAGCAATAAAGCCAGGGACCAGCTACCGGACGCTGTTGCCACAAGGCTGGGAAGCGGCCTAGCGTGGCCCTGTCCAAAGGTAGCAGAATCTGTGGACCGACACCTCTAAGAATACATCCACATTAAGCTGTGTTTGTGTTTATTTGCCAGGCAACCATTAAAATAATGATTCGATCGGCTGGGGCCGTCTGCCCCACTCTTTCCCAGATGTTAGCTGCATGGGCGTAGCACAAAAGAATGGACCCTGTACACAGGCATCCACTATTCGTTCCGCCATAAATCATGGCTATTCGTTTTAGTATATTTGTGGGCCCTTGCTCACAAACGCACCACTCCCCAAGTCTGATGCCTGTGACTGCTTAACTGTGAGAAGAAGGTGAGGAAAAGGATATCAGCACACATAACATAACTTGTTTAATTAATAAATAAAAATGACACATTGTGGTTTTTACTTGGTTCTCTGCTGAACAGTTTCTTTGTCTTGTGGCTGTTACGCCCAACAGTTACCTTTCGGATGGAGCCAGGCTGGCTGCTAACCCTTTGTTTGTGCTAAGCTTAACTAAACGGCAGCTGGGTATATTACATATTTGCCGTACAGCCATGAGAGTGGTATTGATCCGCTCAACTAACTCGGCACAAAAGAGAGGACGCATATTTCCCAAAATGTCGAGCTACTCTTTTCGCATGACAAACAGCTGATTCGACTGACATTTGATCACCTGTCCAAATCATGACAAAGCTAATAGCAAGTACACACTTTGTCGGCTAAGCTTCAAGGACTCTCCAAGTGTTTTCTTTTTCTTTTTGTGAAGATGTGCGAGATTGCTGCAGTGCAATAATGTGGCAGTGCAGGCTAAGACCAGAGGATCACTGGCTGAGCACTGTGAGCTGCTATACTGTCTCCCTCAAAAGTGGCTGTGTGTGTGCAGAGAATGAAATTTACCAGCACAAGAAGGCTAAGTGGAAAGAATAGGCTGCGTTCGCTCGTGAGTGTGTATTCGAGAGCAACTTTATGCGCCTGTACAGTATAGCAGTTAGACTATAGGTGCTTTTGTGCAGGAGCGTATGCATAATGATTCTCTTCCCCTCCTCTCTGGCTGCTCAGCGGAGATCAGCCGAGTGTCACAGGGGAAATAAACAGCGGCAGCTCAGCAGGATGGGGCTAATTAAACACAGCGCCTGAGCACTGCAGCCAGCAGACTACTGCAGCTTGGACCAGTCTAGACCTGACTGGCCCCCGCCAAAGACCCGCCGTTGCCATGATCACCGGCTGCCACAGCAAGCAAATGCCAGGGAGGAAGAGGAGGTGGAGGTGGAGGAGGAGGAGGAGGAGGAACTGGACGGCACCTATAGCTCATCCCCTGCTATGTGCAGCAGCTATAAAGCAGAGGGCTGGGCAGCACTCAGTCAGCACAGCAATGAGGGAGTCGTGAGGAAATGGAGCGAAAACTTTGCTTTTACTTCTTAGACCGGAAAAGAATGATTTAAGGCAGAAAGGGGGCTGAGGAACCTGTATTGTAACTTTGCCAAGTGTTTTAAACTTTAGGAAACTTCAGGGCCAAATTAAATCGACAGAACTTTCCACGCCTTGTCCAAGCCCACAGTCACAGGTCTGCGTGTGTTGCACGGATATCTACTGAAGTAAGCATGCTAACCAGCTAGCCATCCCATCCCATTTGTACCAAGGCTCCTGTACAGACGCCTTGAACACTGACACTCGCCCCATCCCAAAGCTCCCACTCCAAACCACTAGCTGCACGGCTAACTGGGCTAGTTAGCGGTTACTCCGATCATTTATTGCCCCCTATTTGTGTTCCTGCAATGATAAACAACCACTATTACTAATGAAAATCTGCCCACATGACTCAGGCAGATATGTTCACTCTTGAGGTAGTGTTTTAAAGTTTTATTATGTTTATTCCTGTTCGCCAGGCTTCCTCACTTCCTCTCTGACTGCTGGCAAAATGAAATGTACCACTGGAACAAAATTACAGATATAAATTTAGGATAATATAACCACACAGCTCAACAAAATATATAACGAAGGTCTAGTTGTTTTAAGATATTTTAAAGCAGAAATGCGACGTATTATGTGTTCAAAACTTGAATTCTTTATTTTGAAAAGGGACGGCGCATATTCAGTAACATTCAAACAAGTTAGCTGAAAGGCTAGTTGATTAAAAATATATACAGTATATATAAAACATGTACAACAATGAAATAAAAACACCAGTCTTCATATTTTGGGATGTCAACAAACCATTTTCTTGGCATTACACATAAATGGATGATGTGATGGAGACTCAAATTAAAACTGCTCTGGAGCAGAAGACAGCCCGGCTAAAAGCAGCTTTTCTAAGTGGGATTGCGCCATCGCCTCCAGCTGCACCTCCAGCAGCCCTGTTAGCAGTAGGTTTGAAGTTGATGAAACCAGACAGAGGATATACGCCTCAAACAAGTGTTATATTATATATATCTTATCGATTAATCATTACAACTGAATCATTACCTCCGCCAAGAAGGGTGTGTCCATCTATGCCTGTTTGATTGTTTGTCGGTCGGTCGGATTGTAAACTGGATTACACAAAAACTACTGAACCAATTTCCACGAAACTTGGATGGAGGATGGGTCTCGGCTCGGAATAGACCCGGGTAACTCTTGGTGCAGATCTGGACAAAGGGACAGATCCGGGAATGTTTTCTTGGTGTCTTTAAGAATGGGAGATTTTGCGATGTTTTTGATCATTTCTCAGGGAATAATGGACGGATCTAGAGGCGGCTGGTATCTATGAGTGAGTATGAAAGGAGACTGAGTGCCATTCTGGTTATAAGTTTATTATTGCTGCTTTTAATTTCCTATACTGTTGGCAGTTTATTCTATAGCAGTGCACCTTTTTCAATAAGCTGATATTGGTTTTGTGTGTACACAATATATGTAGTAAATGAAAGTATATCCCCATGAAATGCAGTGTCCTTCTTTGTATCCAGGACTTTAATAAGTAAAAAGCTCTTATACCTGACAAAAATGTTTCATAGTGTGAGCCTCACTTGAGGCAGAGCACAGAGTTTGTGTAATACGTCATGAAACTGGAGGAGATGTTTCCCAGGCTACTTTCCCCCCACCGGTCGATGAGCAGAGAAATGTTCAGTGAAAATGAAATATCAGAGCTGCCCTCATGTGATTTACAATAGCAGCCTGCAGTGAGAGCTGCTCCTCGCAGTGTTTTTTTCAGGTCTCGCAGGAAATTATGACAAGCTTTTTTCGTGAACGCTTGTGCGAAAGGTGTGAATTGAAATGGTTGCTGGTAAAGCAAGAACTCGGCTTAGTCCTAATGCGGTGCTGCTGCGGCACCAGCTCTCAGCCCTGACTCAGGTTTCAGTTCCTCCTGGTTCACTACAGACTTTCCTCCTTTATTGTGCAGGACATAATAGGGGATGACAGCAGAGATGTTGGCGAGACGGAATAACATGCGGCATAGCGTTTGAATTAGAGCAAAACCCACAACACACCCTGGCATGTGCCTCGGTCATCCGATCCACTCAGCGCTGTATTGGCCTGTTCTAACCTTGTATATTTCATTTGACCTTTTGACTCTCATGGTGTCACTTAAAATAAGCAGCTCCATCTCTAGTGCTATTCTTAAACCACTTATACTGCCAGAGAGGGAGAGGGAGAGGGGGAGGAACCCTATTCTCACTGTGATGTTTATCTGACATTTTCCACTGGCCTGTGACTCAGTGGGCTGTGATTGCTAGCAGAACACATCTCTTGCTAGCTCTCCCAGTGCTGGCTTCAGGGCACCGGATGCTGCATTCCTGCATCCCTCGCTCACACAAGAGCCAGTAATGACAAAATATCCCACCAGGATTAGCCGGGGGGGTGTTTGGACACATTCACGGTCCTTGTTTCCTGCATCTGGGTATTTGTGTTGAATGCATTCATGTGCATCTGTGCTTTTTATTATCCCAGCCAGGGGACTGTGAATTCTGTCTACACCCAGAGCCAAAGTGTTTTATTTTTTTCTACATTAAAGGGGAAGCTCACCTCAAAAATCCTAAATCCAAATTTCTTTTTATTTCGGTGTAGACCGTTTTGATGTATATGTTGCCAATTTTTGCGAGACGTCTGCCTTCTCGGGCTTATAATGGAACTAGATAGCGCCCGGCTTATGCTGCTTGAACTGCCAAAAAAATACATATATGAAACTAAAACTCTCCAGAAATCACGACCCAGTTCCCCAAGATGATAAACAGACCTTGTTGTAAGCTGTTTTGTGTCGGAATTGTTTCTGTTCATCTGAACTACACCAGTGTTTCCCACACATGCACTTTACTTTTGGAGGGTGGTCGACCCATTCTAGCAGCGTTTTTAGTTTTTCAAAACATTTTTTTTAACTTATTTTTAGTATCCATCAGAGAGAACAACGCCACATACAACAGATTAAATAGAAGAAGGACAAGGAAGGTAGCATGAATTCATTCACGGACAAGAGGATGTGAAGATTAATGGCTTCCCCCTCAGCTAAGATAGCTAGCTTAATTAGCTAGCCTGTCTCTCTCTTTCTCCCAGTGTGTGTCTGACATTCCTCTGCTGACACCTGATGTTTTGGATTTTTTCTCACCCCCCCCGATTCAACTTTCACAGCAGCAGGTGATCCACATGCAGAGGACGCTTGCTTAATTAAGTAGCCTATCTACATAAACCAACACAGAACAAGCTCATACAAAACAACGGAGAGGTCGCTCTAAAATCAGTGAGTTTTACAGGACGGACGTCATAACAGAGAACATCCTTCGATTTGGGAGGATGGGAGGAGTAGAGTGAAGGCAGATTGTTCACTTTTCCATTGATTGTGGATGCCATTGTTCTCTCTGAGGGATTCTGGCCAGGTCTATTTAGAGATACCACTTTGATCATGTGATGGTAACTCTTGACAACTGTGCTATTTCTCAAAGTTCAACTGTCAAGAATGTTGGTGTTACATTTGATTCGGCCCTCTCATTTGACTAGCACATCAACAAAATTGTCAAGATTGCATTTTACCACCTGCGCAACGTAGCTAAAATAACAGGCCTTTCCTGTCCACGACTGACGCAGAGATCCTGATTCGTGCCCTGGTTTCATCAAGGCCGGATCATTGCAATGTCTTACTTTTCCGGGTCTGCCACGAGAGAGTCCTTAAGTCTTCAAATCATTCAGAATGCTGTAGATAGAGTCTTAACACGTACAGGAAAATTCGATCTTATTAATACTATTTCTGGCCTCACTGCATTGGCTCCCAATTCACATAAGATCAGGCCTTCAGGTGCTGCCGATGCCACACATAACTGTATGAGGCCTTGCCCCGTCGTACATGTCAGATCTCATTATACCATATATTCCACCTCGTGCATTATGCTCTCGGAATTCAGGGCTCCTGACAGTTCCCAGGGTTAAGAAGGAGTCAGCTGGCTGCAGGGCATTTTCCTATCAGGCCCCCTTCCTCTGGAATAACCTCCCTGCTGATATCAGATAATCTGGCTCTATTGATGCCTTTAAATCTAAACTCAAAACTTATTTTTTTGACTTAACCCTTAAACAGTCCTTGACTTCGATGGCTAGCTTCTTCAGTGGGTCGGTCTCAGTAGCAATGAGTTAGAATAGTATTAGAATTCACATTGTTCTGCCGACAACGGAACAATCTGCTTATTTTGAATAACATTACTTTCCTCTATCTTTGTTAGTTTTTGTTTTCTGTACCCACGAGCTGGTAGCTGTGTCACACTGTCACTCTATATAGCTTCCTCCTCCTCCTATTCTCTTTTCATTCAAGCTCCTTCCTGAAGGGCCGTGGGTCCCCTGGGAATATCTACCTGTTCTGGCTCCTGCTGCCTTGCATATTCTGGATCGTCTTAACCTGAGTTCCGCTGGATCGGTGCTCTCCTCTCTTTTACTATATCCTTATATCTGTATTTGACGCATCTTCACTCTGAAGTTTTCTTTCTGTTTTTCTTTTTTTCTTCCTCATTATCTTGTGTGGCCTTGCCCTCTGCCAGGTCATCACGGTGGAGAGGAGGTTGTGTGGCCCAAGCACCAGTTGGCGATGCATTGGCATGCTCAGTCGTCCACCTGGATCCACAGACTTTACATATGTCATATAAATTGTGATTTTGTTGTTCTTTTCTGTACATGCAACATCTATTGCCTATTGCCCCCCCGTTAAAAGGGTTATTTGTTTTCTCAATATGCCAACGTTTTCAGAGGATGGACAGAGGCAGAGGATGTTGTTCACTGTCCAGACTGTAAAGCCTAGCGAGGCAATGTGATCCTGATTTTGGGCTAAAATGTCACTTAAAATCGATTTGATTCTATTTGAACCTGCACTTGTGAAGTCTATGTGAGGGAAACACTGGCGTAGTTTGGTTGAACAAAAATAGTTCCCATGTGAGGGAAACACTGGCGTAGTTTGGTTGAACAAAAATAGTTCCCATGTGAAAGCGCTCACAACAAAGTCTGTGGATCATCTTGAGTAACTGGGTCGAAATTTCCTGTAAAGAGACGTTCATGTTGAGTTTTTCAAATGTGGCTCACTTTTTTGGCGCTTTGAGCACCACAGACCGAGCACCATCTAGTCACATTATATTCACGAGACGGCTGACATCTCTCCAGCACTCTGCAAGTCACGCCAACACAATCCAGATGGATAAACTGCTCTACAGGTGAATGGAAAATATTCAGAATATTTTTGATTTTAGGATGAACTGGCTCTTTCATAATCCGATCCTTGAGTTTTCAGACAGCTTTTAAGAAACAAAGTGGCCATGGTGCGCGCTGGATACAGTACAGCTGTTTCCTCCTCACTAACCTGCCCTTGTGTGAAGAGAAGCTGGTAAGTGTGAGCCTCCGCTGTGGGAACTTTAAAGTTACGGAATGATGAGATTTTCGCTTTCATTGGAACTCTTCTGATCCTCTCGCTGTGCGCCTGTTTAATGATGGGCGATGAGGAGCTGCACAGCTCCCCCGGGATGATTCTTAATCAAACACAAATGTATGAAAAAACCTTTTTTTCCCCCCTCTTCTATAATTATTATTATTTTCAGCTACTGGCTTCTGTGCTTCAATGCACCAAAAAAAAAAAAAAAAGGGGGAAGGTGCGTTTCTTTATGTTCTGTTTAATGAACTTATCTCCGAAAATGGATCGCGGGGAATGATATGTCCCTCGGAGTTGAAACATCCACCATTACCTTTCATCCTAGACGATAGGTGACAGGCTGTACTTTACCATATAAGATAAAAGCCTGAGGCATAATAAATGTCAAATGAAGATGTGCAGCCTCAAAGTAGAGGTATAACACAGACGCAACCTTGAGGAAACTTGTCTGAGTAGCACCTACGTGGCCGTGTAATGGCCAGGTGTCCTGAAACAGCAGGTGCGGGTGGCACTCCTCCATATTCATATTTCACATTCATTCATGTTTCGCAGTGGAAGAGAGATTAGCATACACATCATGTCACATCCGCCTGCCAACTTATCTCACGTTTTATGCCGCGCCGGTTACTTTAACGATTCTTTCACCCCAAAAAAAGTGAAATTTAATGATTCCAGATGTCACGCGCTAATGTATTCAGTAATTGTATATGCTGTGTGGTTTTCAGAGCATCTTGATGACCATATTAACATATTTCAGAGCAGACAGCACAGAGAAAGGCAAAACAAACATTCTGGGAAAAGATGTTTAATTCGTCCCCGATTCAGAACAGATTTCAGGGTCATTTCTCCTCAAAAAAACCCACAAGGCCTTCCGTAATCAGAACCACATGTGGACCAGGGGGCAGAGTCTGGTCACCAAAAAAATCAGCAGTGTTAGCAACCCAGAGCATTAGCCTTGACACCTTTTTCCATCACTCTGTTTGTCTGCTTTCAGGAGAACGATCGCAGATAATTTTTCATTCCAGCGGCTCACTCTCTGTGGACGCAAATTACCGGACCATATCCGCACAGGGCCGCCCGCATGTACTCTGTGCCTGTGGTTGTACTTTGCACAGTAAGTCAGCGTTGAACAGACCAGACAAACACAATTTAGCTTCCCCTTACAGCGGAGATGACAACAAATGGAATAATCAAGGAGGTATGGATGCAGCGTGGTCTGACCACATGACAGCAAAGCATTAATCAATGGCAACGGTGGGGTAAGTGTTGAGGCTGCTGTGTCAGAGAACATGATGAAAGAGTTTTACTCATTTCACAAACCCCGGTAGAAAAATATTAGAGCCTATAGGAACGTAATTTCAGATTCACCTACAAAAACAACACACACCTTATTTTTCTTCTGATAATGTGAACTAAAGGAACTTCTTGAATGAGAGGTGAAGCATCTTCGAGAAACTCAAAACTTTTTCAATTACACTGTCAACGTCTGAGTGAAATTCATGATTATTAAATATAAATAATCCAATCGAGAATTCATGTTCTGTCTTCATCCATAAAAAAAACAACTATTATCCATATTAGACGTGGAGCTTCAGAGGCGAACAAATGATAAATATGGAAGTGTTTCAAATAGCCAGCAGGGGGCAACTCTTCTGGTTTCACAAAGAAGCCTGATTTTATACAAGCTTATGAGAAAATGACCCTAACTTTTACTTGATTTATTACCTCAGTTAACAGTTTCCTTATGGGTTTTTCACTAGTGTCAGGTCCTCTTCAACACAACATAGTGTTTTTTTTGTACATTTTGGTTCCATTTAAAGTTAAATATATGATGAATTGGGTTTGGCTACTCTGTTATTGACAAATTGCTACTCAGCTTATCAGGATATCCTGCCCAGCTCCACCCTCACGTCCAAATATGTTCATTTTTGACAAAACCAAGATGGCGATGTCCTTAATTTCAAACTTGAGGCTTCGAAGCAGTGGTCCACAAACCGATAGGTGACGTTTACACTGGTGAGAAATGCAATTTAAACTCATATAGCATTGGGAATAACTATATACATGTATTCTATGTTGTATTCAATAATTGATCTGCATTTTAAAGTGTAGTTTGAGAAAAGAGCACGTTGATTCACACATCTGCAATTTTCTGTGGTCCCAAAGACGCACAGATCCATCATTATTACATTATTTATCTATTACCAATAAGGCCTTTACTCTATTATTTTTTTAATCAGTATTTAAGTATAGCGATAAGGCACAAAAAAAAAATCAAAAACAACACAGTACATTCTTGCACTTCTTGCACTTTCTTGCACTTTACATGGCTGTGCATCCTGTTATGTCACCTTTTTGGGTAAGTCGGGGTGTCAGTGTAAACATCTAGACATCGTGAGTCCAAGAAAGACTTTGAACCACAAGAAGCTGCCCATTAGTCGTCTGTAACTGAACTTGATAAAGATTTCAGTCAAATGACACTGAATTGGTGTCCTTCTGAAATGTTCTGCTCAGTAGGAAAACCACATGAAATGTGGAAAATTTACATTTACCAGTAAATATCACTTGAGTGGCAATTTAAATATGTATATATTGAATAAATATTTCTTCTACCTAGAGGAAAATGATGTAAAATTGAAACTGAAATACATTTATAAGTGATCCGTATGTGACTGCTGCTCAGGTACCATTACTTCTTGAGGAGTATTTTACAGTCCACAATTTTCTCTGATGTCACTGGCTTCTCAGGCCTAAGAGGCTGTTCTTAAACAGACATTTTTATCCGACTGAAGGTGCTTGAACACAAGCTTTTACTATTTATAACTAACTTTCGTTGTCATTTTCATCCCTTTTCTTCAGATGTTGTGGACAAAACTCACTTTCAGGATGCAAAAAACAAATGAAGATCTGCTGACAGAAGTGTTTTCCATTTTGTTTCCAACCCTATCCCTTCACTTTATTGTGAGTTTCTTAATGGCCTGAGGGACCGTCTGTAATCATTCCTTAATATCGGTTGATGTGCCAGAACCCCTTCCTTCATAAAATTACAAATTTCATCTTGCTCCAGCATTATCTCTTGACTGAGTGCTCATAATCTCTGCAATAGGCTGCTCTGGTCACTTGCTTTCTAGCATTGAGCTGTAAAATATGAGGAAGAGCTTAAACTGTCAGGCTTCATGACATCAGCTATGCTTTTAATGGATTAAACTAATAATTTATAGCTAAAAAGCAAGCATGAGCACATAAACCAAGGGGGAAATTATGCATACATTTAGTTTTTAATTATGGATTTGTGAGGAATAAAAGCGGTACACATTTTTGAGTAATTCTGAGAGATCAGATCCTCTGCCTTTTATCATATCAAATATCCATGTATACTTCACATTATACTGTATATTTTTTATTGGTTGTAGTTATGCCTTAAAACATCCATTTTGTGCTTTGCTTCACAATGAATTCGACTCATGGTTGTTCCCCTATGACATCTGTTATCTCGTCTTCTGTGTTTAATTTAGGAAGAGGCAGCGCTGCCTGCTTTCATCTCTGCCCATAGCTGAACCTCCGTCCCTACATTTTCTTTTGTGGAGAAAATCAATTTATTCATTCATCTGCCTGCAACCGAGTCATGCAGGGACAAAAAAAAAAAAAATAAAAAAAAGTTACCTTCAAGAACAAAACTACCAGTGGCTTTCTGGAAGCTAATATTCAATTCATGAATAATATATTTTTTGGGGATGTTTCAAAGAAATCTAGATCAGTGTTTCTCAAACTTTTCTCCACAGTGTACTGCCTCAAAACATGTCTGTATCTACAAGTACCCTCAGTCTGACCATTGTGAAAACACAGTTGCATGGGTTGCTCTATCCACATCATTGATTTGTGTCCTTTGATTGGTTCACGGTTGTCAGCTTTAGTTTAAAGGTGCAATAAGTTGAAAGCATTACAAATATTATCAACATAATGTAAAGAAACAACAATTTTGACTTCATATTGAAGATGTCCCAATAGCATACATACAAACAAGCTAGCTCCAGGGCTGACTTCTTCTTTCTCCCTGCGCTCCAAAGCTTCTGTGCTAATGGTGCAAACAACAACCCTCCCCTGGTAGTCCAGCTAGCTGCACGGCTAACTGAGCTAACAAGCTGACAGTAGCACCGTCATGGATGTATAAAAAGAACACAGTTGGTGACTCTTAGCAGTTATAGCGGTGATATGCTGCCCCTATTTGTAGGGAGTATGAATTCAAGTTGGTCCAATTCTTACATAATGCGCCTTTAAACTTTGCTACTTGAAATGTCCCGAGTTAAAGCTGCTGTTAGCCTTGCCATCATTTTAAGCTAACTTTCTTTATTCTGCTAACTTTCCGTTTTGCTAACAGCAATCGCCTCCCTCCCTCTCTACGACACCACAAGAACACACAGCGGTAATCGCCCGACATAGCAGCAAATGGGAGGATAATGATCATTCGGCGTTCACGAGCAGACAGGACCGCCTCTTTATGGAGTTCTCTGTCCTGTTTGGATAAAGTGGGGCCAGAAATGTTCTTCTCTATTTCATTGCATGAACAGGAGGAGGAGAGACATGGGCTACTGACCAAACACTCTCTAGCAATGATTACTGATGGAATATAGAGCTGTTTAACGCTTATTTTAGTACAAAAAAAATCACTTGCAGTAGCTTTAAATATGTCATGTTTGCAGTACACTGAATTTTGACACATACCTGATGGAATGGCTACACATGCCACAAAGTCGAGCATCCAATGAGAGTAGTTTCATCTCACCAGATTGTGGTCTCTCCCCCCGCTCCTCCCCGTGTCGCCTAATGGTGCTCGCAGTGTTTTTCTATTTTCATTTTCATTGATATTGATCTATTTATTTCGGTAGCTACTCTGACAGAAATGATCTGATAGGATCAAGAAAAGCAAGGGGAAGCCTCGGCTCCTGCAGTATTAATCATAGTGGTGAGGTGGGTCTCCTTTTCCGATTGCCTTTGTCCTCGGCTCTGGTGTAATCAAAGGGTCAGGCCTCGCTGTTTGCCGCCCGCGAAGCGACATTTAACAAGGATGTTGTGTCCTGGCTCTCTCACTCACAACAACGACACCGTCAACAATGTTGCCTTCAGTGTCGGCCACTAGACGCGTAACAGTGCTGATTATAGCATTTTATTTTCAGTCTTCGTAGTCTAAATACCTGGATGTTCCTCACATTGAGGAGCTGGCATTTCCAAGTAATTGTTACTTGAGCACAACAGTGAAATCAGCATCCAAAATATAAACCGTATGATGGATAAACTGATCATTTTAGCAATAAAAGGCATCCAGAATCATCTATATATCCATTTCCTGTTGGGAGTATGTGTTCCGAATGTTGACAGATGAAAGCTACAGTAACTAACAGAATGCAAGACATGGCTGTGACTCATGGGGGAATAAATATGCCTATAGCTGCAGCAAATTGGTCTTTTTCCAAATTGGAACCGTTCCTTTTTTTTTTTTTTTTTATATCAGCAGAGAAGCCTGCGAGCAAGTTCAGGCAGGCAACTTAAATTGCACTGCCACACTCCCACATGAAGTACTCTGCTGGCTGAAATATACATTAATGCACCCTTCGCTACAGTGTGGTCCCTGTAAGCTATCGGCTGCGGCCCTGCTCATTAGCTTCGTCTGCTGTAAGACTTGCTGCTGCTGCCGCCGCTGCTCATCTTGCTTTTCATAGGAAAACTTACCTGCTAAGAGTCTAATCAGTTCACTTTAGAGAGGCTTTGTGGGCGAGATAATTGTGCTCGCACACTGCTTGCCGACGCCGAGGCGCGGGGATCCTCGACTCAATTTGTTGGTTGTTCTTTATGTGAGCTCTCAGCCTCCGAGATGCAATTCAAGCAAGAAGACAGTTTTTGCCTCTGTGTGCTGTGGCAATCTGAGGTCGATGCAACTACCACATTGTTTTCTGCTGGGATGCCAGTGACCACTGCTTCAATTCAGCAAGCATACTTCACCAAACTGTTACGTGTCATTGTCTCGGCTTTGTTGTAATGTTTGTGTGTTCATGGCAAAATCAGCATCCTACAAGGCTGTGACACTGCTGACTGTGTGTTATATATAGATGTGCTCCAGGGCGATGTACTGTAACTGCTGGCTGTTAATTTCTGCTGCCAAAAACAGCTCAACACCTAAAACCTCGCACTGCAGCCGACTAAAAAGGTGATGAATAGTGAAAATATGGAGGGACAATGAGCCATGTCATAACATTATAGCATTAGCATTTCTAGTTATCTTTCGTGCTTCACTTCAAGGTTTTAACAATCGAGCCAGTTAACCTCCAATTTAGGGCCCGGCTAACTTGAATGTGGATAAAATTATTTAATTGTGCGTCTCCCTGTGTTGTGTTGCAAAGATACATGCTAAAGTTAGGATGCTAACAACTAGCCCCAACCTTTCCTATTTTAATGCTCCTGTGCTGGTGGTGTAAATACTAACAATTTCCCCAGTTTTAAGGGAACTCCAAGTCTTGACAACTAGCTGCATGGCTAACTGAGCTAACAACAACTCTGTTTTGAACTGGAAAGGTGGTCAATGCTTACATATTGCACCTTTGACAATATTGTTTTAGAGAATGACTAACAAATGAAGTATAACTCTTAAACCTATGTCTTACAAACACCGAGGGAGCTATTAACTCCCTCAGAGGCCAACTAATGTCCTGGTATGTAAAGCAGCTTAATGGCGCTGCCTCGCGTTTCCTCCACTGGAAGGGCACAAAAAGCCACAGTAGCGTGCATTATATTGTGTTTTATTTACCATAAGGGAATCCACCAGGGCAACAAGTATTCTCCATTTTAAGTGCAGCCATTAGTGCACTGCATCACATTTGTACCTTTGGAAGGGCACCATTAAAGGAACTTTATCATGTTTTATCCATAGGGCCATCCATCAGGGATCTTTCTTCAGCATTTTTTCAAACATGTGGGGACCAAGTGGAGGCAGTTGCCCCCCACCTGAGTTCATTGGTGCCTCGCACACTAGTCAGAACAGATTGCCTGTCATTCTTTTAACACATACATATTCTCTCCAGGGAGACTCCACTGCATCCAGTCATCCATCCTTCTTGTATACCAGCTTATCCTGTTTAGGGTCCCAGTAGGCCTGGATCCTATCCCAGCATGGACTGGTCAGGTGAGTAGCATATATCCCTGGACAGCTCCCAAAAAAACCACAAGGATCTAAACATATAAAGGTGAAAGCATGAAGTTCACCAAACAACAGTCACGGACCTCCGTCATGGATCACAGATGTTAAAACATGCTGATTTTGCAGATATCCCATTCTATTTACACGGTGTTGGACTGAGTAGAGAGTGGAAGAGATGGTTTGAGGACTAACTCTGCGCTGCTAAGACAAAGGCAAATTTGGATTTAAAGCATTTACAAACCAAGAAAATATCTGATTACAGACTGAAACAACCACCCACGGGTTTCTTTATCATGATGCTAATAAAGTTGTTCTGATTCAGTAACCTACAGATTTAATGTGCTTAATTAAGGCACAAGAAAGGGATAAGTTGGCTTGCTGACTTGTGCAGAAATGCGAGCAATTAAAAGCAAGAAAAGTAACTTTTCAGATTATGTTTTCTCTTGTTGGAAATGGCATGCATTCCCGAAGGCATGGTCAGATAAACAATTATTTTGGATTTATGTGAGGTTATTTGTAATTTATTTTATTATTTCCCCACATCGTTAAATGCACCATATGTTCACAGAGTCCCAACGGGTATGAAGCTGATGGATCTCAGCAGAGTTGCGTATCATCCCGGACAGGATGGAGGAGGAGATATTAGGCTAATGAGTATAATTATAATTGTAATGGCCTCGCTACTGTACAGTGTTAGTAAAGGTTCAGTGTTTTATTAATTCTGACCTCTATCTCTCGCCGTCTCCCTCTCATTCCCTCTCTCCACATCAATTCCTTCTGTTGTCGTCCCCGCGGTCGTCTGTGCAGTTTTGCACGCACGCACGCACGCATGTTTGAGTAATGAACTCGCGCATGCATACGTGTAGGCGGATGGTGGGCGGATATGTAATCATTCCCAAGTTGTACCCCCGGTGACCTGTCTTACTAATACGGCTATTAAGGAGAGTTACTGTGACCACATGGCAGCGTAATGATTCGCGTGGAATGCATATGCAGAAAAGATTGCATGGAAAAGCATCTCACGTTTATTATTGTTATAATGAGAAAGAGATCGTTTCTGACAAACACAGAAAGTATCGCAGAAAGTCGGATGCAGAAACTCATAATTGTCGGTGAAATTTGGGCGATTAACACCAATGCACATGTAAGGGAATGCAAATAATGGCTGATGAGATATTACAGACCATTTAAAGCTCCAGTGTGTAGGATTTAGGAGAATTTAAAGGCAGGAATGGAGTACGATATGCATGAGTGAAGGCTGTGTGTGCACACAAATTTAGGAAAATTCAGAAAGGCATCATCACAAAATAAGAACATGAGCAGATAGAGAGTGAGAGCCATCTGCAGGAGTTTAAGTAACTTCAGCACACCAGGCTCAGGTGCACTGAGTTGCCGCAATTAAGCTACCTGCGAGGGTGCAGCACAGATTAGATGAGACACACCTCCAATATGACACAACAGGAATAAGACAGTGCTAGGATAACACCGGGGCATCTCAAGGCATCAAACACAGCCGAGAAGTGAAGAACAGCTTCTTGAATTAGCTGAGGTAAAGCGTGGCAGACAGCTCAGGGCTAGCTGTCACTGAAAGCGGCTATGCCCCTAATTATGCATAACTTTAAGCCCTTTTAAAATCCAAATGAGTGAGTTATATAAAAATACACCTCCTGTGCAGTCGTCTGAGCAGACAGAGAGCAAAGCTGCTTGCTGTACCAGGCTGTAAACATTATTTATAACGTTATTTCCGCTGTATAGTTTTAACATGGGCTCTTATGAGGATTGACTCGCTTTTGGAGCCGGCCTCAAGTGGCCATTTAATGAACAGCAGTTTTTGGTACTTCCTTGTTCCCTGCTTCTTTTCTTGGTTGCAACTTGGGATAGACGAGGAGTATTCAGTTGGTTGCACAACAGAGATGGATGCTGCTAAATCCTACACACAGGTCCCTAAAAGTTCCTGTCTGTGATTTGTTTAAGCTTATTAAATCAAATTACTTCATGTATTGTAAAGTAATTTGTTGTGCTGCTACCTTGCTCCTCCCTTTAAAGGTTTAAATTTCAAGATTTTCATGGGTCAAACCACATTTTTGATAAAATGTATGGACTGCATTTTTAAGATTCATATTAAGTTATTACTTAACTACTGTAGTTCAAATTGCATGTCCAAATTATTCACAGGAACCAATGCAACATGTAATCAGGCCTGATTTTACCTCACTGTGCATTGTCACTCCCTTTACATTCAAGCTTTATTAAGTCGCTGATATTACAAACAGCACACATTCTTCTGCAGCTGTTGCACATTAAAAACCTTCACCTGCAGTGACCCTAACATATTGTGAAGCAGCCACAGGAAAGGCAATGTGTTTGTCACTAGCCCTATAGATAACAGGCATTTTTGACCATTTTTTTTCCTGCAAAAATGTTGCGGGGAGTAATGAAACATGCTGCAGCAGAAACCGCGGCGAGCTTTAAGATGAAGAGCTGCAGGCGACAAGCTGCACGCCTCCGACTCCTCAGCAAGGTAACCAACTTTACTGTGCACCGACGGTTGTGTGGAAAACTACTTGCTGGAAGTGCGGAATGAAACAAGACCACGGTTGCAGTGATTATTGATGTTATTTACTACTTTGCAGCTCTCTGTTGCCTGCAGTTGATTTACATCCAAGTATTAAGGAAAATCCAGTGATATTTTCCTCAAGCGGTCACGGTCCAAACCAGGGTCTGAAATGTTGAATATCAGGCTTAGATCTGACAGGAGGAAGCAGAAAAACTCCAATACGATGCCCGTGTTGCTCCTCATGTGTTGGACGTGTAAGCAGTCGATCTTCTACTAAGACTCTAGCCCTGAGCGCTTGATAAGACGATGGTATACCAGGTCGCTCTGTTGCTTTGAATTTTGTTTTGGAGTTCTTCTTCTCTCTAGTGGTAAACACTTAATGCATGTTTAAGAGACAGTCATTAGCGCATGACAGCGCATGACAGTCTTTCCTGTGGGACATCTTATTTGTACTCTTAAATTTCATGTTTAATTCATCATTAGACCGGAGGCAGTGCGCCATAGCACCACTGTCAACAGAATACACTAACTCTAAACACCAAATTGGAAGCAAAATTGATCTTATGTTCCTGAGAGAACCGCAAGCAGAAAAAAAAAAAGGAGAAATGAAAACATACCAAATGTTTGCTGTTATAAAGTGCACAAAAACTTCTTGTGTCAAAACACTTGTGATTTATGAAGCCGTCGTTGTATTGGTCCACTATAGTTCATGACAGCTGGCAAAGTCATTAATCATGTGATGTGTATCTTGCACTTCCCACGGGGTTGATCTACTGTCATTGATCATTTTCATGTCAACAGCGTCGGCCAGAGACACAGCCCGGAGATATTAAACTTTAAATAAGGATGATATGGACGTTTCCTAACATGGCTTAGTGGGACTGACTTCTTATGACTTGTGGTCGGGCCACTCCGGAGCTCCACTGAGTCACCTTTTCCTGTGAGTTTATTACATGAGTGGTCAGTCTCAGTCGGCACAGATAATCCCTTCTTGGATTAACCTGGATGTTCACTGATGTAGTAAATATGAAAAGGCATCAGTTTGCGCTTTCATCTTAATTAAAGATGGGGGCCCTGATTTCAGACAGATTAGACGGAGGTGACTCTTCGGGACACATGGCATTTGTAATGACATCATCCTCCGATGACTGAGCTGAGACAAGTGCAGCGCTGAAATATGTATTTATAATAAAAATACCTGCTTCATGGAAACAACAATAGCTGCTGCTGTTTGATGTGTTTGTCTCTCTATATGTGTCTCAATATTTTCACTTTGCAAACTGCACCACAGGACTGTTTTCCCCAAACTAAATAATACGTTGTTTTTCCGTAGATGGGCGCCTTGGAACCGCAAACAGCAGACTACCAATTATAACAAAAGACTTCTATATAGCTTTACTGGATCGGATCAAATAGAGGCCATGGACACCACAGTGGGTCTAACATGCATTATCACATGAATCAAATAGCACGCATTCAAAAACAGCATCAGGCGTCACAACAGTGTGTTCAATTTTGTCAGCAACAAGCGGTGTAAGGGGTTACAATTCAAAACTGGTAATTGGTGTTCAATATCAGATTGGTGTCTCCGTGCTCATTGGACAGGCCGGTGTGCTGCATGCCAGCGTTGTGCAGGGGTCAGAGGTGAGGAGGAGCAGTTAGCCTTTTCCCAAAAAAGGAGAATTGTCACTCCTGGTTTCCAAAGTTGGTATTTTCGCTTGTTTTGGTTCTTTACTGTAGCTGGCTTGCTACTGTTAGCCACGAGTGGACGAAAATTCAGGACTCCCCAAGTTTTGTTTATAGCTCTGCTGGAGAGCTGAGATAGCTGCAATAAATCCCTCCAAATTGCTGCGTTACCAGACTAATCACAATGTGTCTGAGTTACCACATAAGTAATGTGTAAAGAAATGCTTTGAAGGTTATTCTTAAAATCTTCTTTTATAAAAAACATCATGTGTGGTCTGTGTTTCTTTTCTTGCAGAAGACATTACTTTATTTATATTCGGCATGTAACCTCTCCATCAAATAGTTTTTATTGTTATGCCCCGGACTGGATCCAAATGGCGTTCATATGCACAAAGGATTCACAGGAAACAAGCGGCATATGTTCAGCCATGATTTTCTACCAGACTGTGTGCTGTCACTCTCTTTATATTAGAGCTGTATTAAGTGGCCACCGATCCAAAGGTTACATTTCCTCCTGCTGCTTCTTCACATTCAAAACATTCACCTGCGAGGTTGTGTTCTTAGCTGGTTTGCTAATGTTAGGCATGGGTACGCCTACATCCAGGCTTATGGTTTTGTTCATAGCTCTATGCAGAGCTGTTAGCAGGGCAAAGCTAGCTGCAGTTAAAGGCTAGGGTACAGTACTTTTAAGTTCCCAAAATTAAGTACTTTTGTTGGCGAAACCTAACCAGGTAACAAAACAGCAACAGAAAGCTAAGTGTACTTTATTGTATATTCAAAGCTGGATTTGAATAAATAGGCCACTCAACCTAAATGGCTACAAATATAGTTTTCTGTTGCTACTTTACTTCAAATGATGGTCCTGGAGCAGATGTCACATAGACCCACTGCTGACTGTCACTCTCTGCACATCAGACAACCCTGTTGGCTTCAAAATCCGAATGTTGGTGTGTTCGATGTGGATAACGTAGCATGCTCTCCATATGATGCATTTTAGATTAATTAAGTTAAAGAAATACCTTTTTTACCTACCCTTTTTTCTTTATTTTACCTGTGCTGGGAAACTGTAACCATGAGCTGTAATTGAGTCATCCTTAACGTCGTTGTTTCAAATTCCGTTTTGTGCGGTTCTCAAACTGCTAATGGGCGTCCGCCCCCTCTACAGGCACTCGTGCGGCCTGACAGTGATTGAACTGAACATTTTAAGGACTCAAACTGTCGCTGCAGACTGTAGCTGAACGCCTCACCGCCCCGCTAAAGTTCAAAGAATATCAATATCTCGTAGAAAACATGGTAATCAAGTTTCACACTGTACACAGGGCAGAATGCAGCCAATTTTCGGAGGAGATTGTGAGCAAAGCCTGCAGCGCTCAATGGTAATAGTGTTTTAATCACTCTGTCACAGACTGGAGGCCGGCTTTAAGAGCACAGTGAGACATGATGGACGATGGCTAGGGCGCAGCACAACCGGTGTCGTCTGCATGACTGCTATGATGCTGCCGCGGAAAAGGCTGATTAGTGGCATCTGGGGGTATGATTAATTGATGCAAACACATTTCAATTTAACGGCTCTTTGATCAATTATTAATGAACAGACTGCCCCCCCCCCTTCTTTTATTATATACAACTTCAATTAACTGGCTCTCTGCGTTGACCTATCACTGACCTTTCCTGCAATTCTGAAAGGTTGGTAGCCTACTCTTCAAGCGAGGCATGACTCACCGAGCAAAGACCTTACGTGGACTCGTAGGTAGGAGAATAATTCACTTTCACATGTGTCAAAAATCATCGAGAGGACTTCAGAATAAATGAGACTTGCCACAAATTAAGACTTCAGAGCACACGCACGGCGAGGGAGAGGGAGAGCCGATGGAGTGCTGTTCAATTTTTGAAAAAAAAACAAAAAAAAACCCTGAGAGCTGACGGCTACTCCTCCAATGAAACGTAACAAAGAGCTTGATTTCCTCATTTCGGGACAGTTATTTCTCACATTCTCGCGGAAGCTGTAAATTGAAGCGCAGATTTCTCCGAGGACCTTCAGGTGAGAGAGCGCTCATGAATGTGCTGCCGGTAAGTTGGAAATTGTTCCCCTCAAGGCATCGCTGCCTTCATTCGTGTAATCCTGCTTGTAGTGCAGTCTTGGGGAGAGAGAGAGAGAGAGAGAGAGAAAAGCAAATCAAAGAAACACCTTTTGATGATTGTCCTGGGGCCTGGGTGTTTAAATGCTTCCAGTAAGGTACAGTAAGGTTTTTTTAATTTTTTTTTATTGGTGTTTCTGATTGCCAGGCAGTCATGGGTAATATCTGACACACACTCTAAAACCGAGGAGGAACCTGCGACGGGAGTAGCAATCGGATCGCTATGTTTGCACTTACGCCAAGACAGCGTTTGAAAATGCCATATTTAGGAGGATTTAATCAATTCCGTTTATGCAGCAGCCGGGAATATTATAGTTAAGATCAATTGTTTATGTATCAAAAGTGAATTACAATGACGCCGCCCCCCTGCTATACTAATTTGTGCAATTTCACCAGGACCTCAATGTGTTTCCAGATAATCCGGTTGCTAAAGACCCTCACTAGTTTTTTTCCTAAGTTCAAAAACGGTGCGCGGCCCATAATACTTCGAAACCCATTTTGGCAAAAAGGGCAAACGATGCCTTCCATATAATTTTATTGCAGTCATTTCTCCTTTTATTGGTATGTTTACTCCGAGGGAAATGCTCTCTACCCCCCCTTTCACTCTCCCCACTATAAATAATTCATTAAGGAGCCGGGGATAACAAGGGTATAAAGAAAAAATATATGTATTGCGAGTGATCTGGGAGAGAAGCCAAAGGATATGTCAGGCACAATTATGGGGAAAGGGGAGAATAATTCCTCCCATGTACTGCTGTGGCCCCACTTGTCCCTTTGGCTCTGTGCTTCGGCTCATCTAGCCAGTGTGGATGGGTGCATTAAGACACAGGTGGACTGATAGGGGTTGAAAGTGACCCTCTGCTCTCAGCACTGGCACAGAGCTGCGGAGCATCAGGCTAAGCCACTTTGACTCTCCCGGCTCTCTTAATTGCTCAGTGAACCTGGCTGCAGCATTGAGCTGCCTGACTTACTGGTCCCCCGAGAGTGTATTACGAGTGCTCTGTCCAACTAATCGCCCCCTTTGTCCCCCATCATCCCCTGCAGTTTGTCTACACGTAGCGACAGGCCAGTCGTGATGATACCAGTAGCATCGCCTCCTTCTTCTCCTCCTCCTCCTGCTCCCCAAATCCCCAATCACAATCTTATTTTCTTCCACACACCTCCTCATGCAGACACAGCAGAGTGCGACCGATGAAAGGGAAATTGTGTTTTCTCTTTTTCTAAAAGTAATAACGTTCAGCACAGATTTGCTTTGCAAAACAAACACATAAATGAGTGCTACACTCTAACACATGCTGGCAGTTTCTTGCATTTATTTTACATTCCTCCCTCCCTGTAAAAGCTACCATCAACACTCAAGGACATCGGGTAATTCGTTTTATAAAGACCGCCACTGGTTCAAGTGCCCTTGTAAAATATAAAGATGTTTCCCACAAAAAGGTGCACAAGAATTAATTTTTTCTCTAAATGTGCCCTCGGAGTTGAGATATGTTGTAGCGGACCCATACGCGGGGCTCCGACATGGGTGTGAGGAGAGCAAAGGAAGATTTATTGTAGCAAAATGGGGGAATGGAGGCGGAGAGGCGAGGAGAAGTCGGCTGACAGAAACAGAGGGCAGAGGGGCGATGGTGGATGGCAGAGCCGGGTAAGGCTGGACTAACAGACGAGGGTGAGTGGCGTGCGAAGGTTGGAGTTATCTCGGAGGTTAGCAGACAGAACGGCAGGCAGACGAGCAGGGGAGGCAGACAGGCATGAGATGAGCCACTGTAGCTGAGACTGAGGGCAGGCTGGTGGCAACTTCATGTTTCTCAGAATTTGGAAGCATGGATGTATTATTTAGACCACCACCGGTGGCGCTGAGCCTTGCCTCCAATTTTGGCCAGTGGCCACTTGCAAAACACGACTGGCCATATCCAGCAGGGCCGGGAGGTGAACCTGGGAGCTGGAAACTGTTGGTGTGTGCACCTGACCAGCAGTTCTCGATGTTTGGATCCCGTATCTTGTTCTACAGATGGATCCAGAAGCCAATCTGTGCGTGTCGCCATCGCTGCAGTGTCAGCTGTTGACACTGGCAGCAGCATGGGTGGGTGGATTGATGACTCACATTAATGCCGATCTTTATGTGAATCAGATTTTACAAATGAGACATTGGTACCACAGTAGCCAGATAGCCTAGATTAAGGGAAAATAGAGAAATCCACTTGAACATCCGCCACATTTATGGGGATAATATACAAACATTACTCTACTATATGGGTGAGATAATCAATCAAGAACTGCATTTAAAGCAACACTATGTAACTTCTTGGCGTAACATCACTTGTTTCTGCTCTACGGGACTTCAGGCAGGATCACAGCACTTCCTGGATAATGTTATCATTTGATAGCGTTAGCCCACACAGTCAGATAGGAAAGGTGTACATTATTAAAAGATATCAACACAAATCTGGAAGTGAAAGACACTGGATGGAATCAAACGGCAGTGTTAGCTAGGAAGTGGTTGAATGCTAACTAATGGCCAAATGTGACCCAATGTTCGATCAGATTCTCACTATTGTCATCTTCTCAGTTACCGAAACATCCGTAAGAGGTCAAATGGTAACAGTTTGTCAGATTCCCTATGTTTATACGACTTGGAAACCACGAACACAGCAGCATTAAATTATCCCAGCATTCCAGCTACCCACCCTGAGCGTGATATCTGAGGAACACCATGTGAGTACGGTCTCTGGCGACTTTGTCTTAATTTGTGGACAGTATATCTATAGCTGGAAGGGAACCATCCCCTCTGACCTAACTGGGATCTGCGCCCAGGCCACGCTGGTGAAGCAGGCGGGAGATGATCCACCGAGGCAAACGCAAGACAACGAAATATAAACAAGTAATCGACACGAGCGCTAGACATACAAGCTCCGACTACTTCTGAAGTGGAGCAAACGATCTGGCCCTGAGTGGGTCAAGAGCCAGGGTAGAAATACTGCTGGGCTGATGAGGCGATGGACAGCAGGTGGGCAGGGTTCAGCAGGTGTGCAAAAGCAGCAGGGAGCCCGGAGCCTGTAGAGTCGGAGACGGACTGCCACGCCCACACTACAGTCAGACAGACAGACAGACAAACAGAGAGTGAGACAGACAGGAGACACGGGGGTGAGAGAGAGACATGAGGAGACACAGAAAGCAGAGAATGTGAAATATTTGAGCAATGGGTAATAACTTTATGTGACAAGAGCCAAAATATTTTACCAACGGAATAATATTTCAGTTTCATCCTTGAACCAAAACAAAAACGGACGAGGTTGGAGGTAGCATGCTAGTTTGAATACCTTCCTTTATTCACTTCTCTCATGCCCGAGCTTTACAGTAAATACTCACAGCATCATTTGTCCGAGCTCCCAGCGAAAAATATATTTAAATGTAAATGATTTTTATGTGACTCACTCAAGGCAAAAAAAAAAAAAAAAAAAAAAAAAGCTGTGCTGCGGGAGCCAAAAATCCAAACAAGTCCGGGGGCAACTTTTTTGAAGTTATGATAAAACAGCAATTGACGGCGTGTTAGGCTGACTTTGTGAACCGGCAGTTTGAGCCGTAACAACCCACAACAAGGAAGAGGAGAAAACATACCCGCAGAATATAAGTCTACCGCAGAGTCCGTACAGTGTGTGTCTGCCTCGTTGTTTTATGATGGACCTTATAGTTTTGTATTCCTACTTCTTTTGGACTTTTATGAGCAAACTTTGAAAACAACTTCACTGTAGACAACTATTGCTGCGGCAGAAGTGTGATTTTAACCCTTTCATTTAGATCATTGTTGAAATGCTTAAATGATGAAGCTAATACAAGCGAAGTCATTCCCTTATGATATATAATTGTTTACAGGGTTTCTCTTTATAGTAATGCATTCATCTTAAAAAGTCGTTAGAAGTAGCACTATTTCATCTGCAACAGTGATTGTCCAATTATAGCTTAGCAATCGTAACTATGCACAGCTTGCCTGTCAAGCTTTGGATTTCCTGACAATATGAATTTGTTTGCATGGGGCTATTATAAGAGAGTCATTTAGAATGGATTTAAGAATGTGTTAATTTGCTCTAACAATGTCAACTGCAGTTTTTTTATGTCCTGCTGATTAGCTTGCAACCTGCGCATTTCTGACTTTATTATTCATTCATTTATTATTATTTTTTAATTGTTTTGAAATGAAAGAAAAATTAACAATATTTTGCTGAAGACAATGTTTTCAACCAACTCACAGAAAATGTTGCCTCAGTTAGCTAGCTAGTGACAGCTAGCGGGGGCTGCACAAACATTTCCCTTAAAGCGCAAAAAACTAAAACCAATTAGTTGTATTGTTTATTATTTTAAGATGCTTCACTCTTCCTGTCATGCTCTGATTATGAAAAGTAATAACTCACATATATTACGGCTCTGGCGGACCCAAATGCAGAGGGACGAGTGTTTGTGCAAAGTAAAAAAGGGTTTTGTTTTAACAATTAAGGGGAATGACTGAAGACGAGGAGAGCAGGAGGAGACGAGCTGCAGCGTTGAGTGGTCTCACTGGGCTACAGGGACGTGGCAAGCACAAACAGCGTTCAACAAAGACACCCAGAAAGCACACCGGAGATCAATAACACGGGAGATCAAGATAACTCACAAGGAAATAACACGGGAGGGGACATCGGTAGAGAGAGGAACAATCTGAAGTGGAGAACGGGGTTATGTTGTGGCTGTTGATGAGTCTGATGAGGCTCGGGTGTATCTCTCGGCTGCAGTGGAGCGGGGGTGGGGGGGCAGGTAGGGAAAAAACAAGAGGAAACTACAACAAACACAAGCAAGGATGACACATCACACCGTGGCAACATATTCAAAGAGCCTTTTTGTCCTTTCAAAATAAAATGGCATAACAGTATAATGATTATGTTGAAGAAGGTTCTCAGTCATCCAGGTCATGGTAAATCTAGGTGCTGTATCGTAGGCAACTTCAAGAAACTGAAACAAGTCCAGTGGCCTACGATACAGCACCAAGAGTATAAGGATTAATTAAAACAAGTAAATAATTTCATTAGAAACATCAAATTGAACCTTATGGCGGGTCAAACTGAGGAAACCGTGAGATAACTACTTGTCTTAGCTGTTGAACTGACAACACCAATAACGAGTAGGTGGAGAAAGGCTTATGGACATTATATATATAAAACGTTATATTTTTGTATTTAATTAATGATGAAGACTTTTCAAGGCTGTAAATGATATCAAAAGAGCATCTATACTGAGGAGACACAGTATTGCTCTCTTGCCGCCTTACTTTCTTTTTTAATCTTTGCATTATTAATAAACAAGTTTTTTTTTTTTTTTTAAAACATCTCCCCCACAGACCTTTTACATAAACTAATGACTAATTGTGGAGTCTCGAATGTGAACCACCCCCAAAGTGTCATTTCAAAAGGCACAAACCAGAGACGGCACCAGCTTGGAAGTAATGGCACTATTGAAGTTGGAGTTTGACAGTTTGAGTGGAGCCCTGTCAGTCCTCCCTGTGTTGTCTCAGCGTGTTGGTTTTTCAAGGCAGAGCTGCAGATGATTTCGCACTATGGCGGAATGACAGGCTTTTGGAGCTCTAAATTTACATCGAGGAGTAAACAAAAACACATTTCCTGTAATTTTCGCCCTCGACGTGGATTACGCCCCGGCATAATAAATGGAATTCAACCAGCAGCAGAAGTTCTCGAGAAAGGAAAAAAAAAAAGAAGAAGAAAATGTTGTGAAAATGAAACTCCAAGGGGCTTCGCTTGGAATCAGAGCACGACCTAGCCGCTGATCCGCAGAGATGATGGCGTATGGACGGAGAGCAGATAAGATGCATGGATGGTATTACAGATAACAGATATAGATTGATATTACTGCGCGCAAATGACCTTAGCCGAGGTTTCATTCAAGAACATCTGCCCTTTTTGTACGAGCTATGAATCAGTATTTGGGACATGACCTTTAAAAACAATGAGGTATTTACCCAAAGGAAGGTGTTGGCATATTATGAGTGGTGAGGCGATGGGAATATCTCCGTACGGTCTGAGATTGGCTGCGAGCGTCACAAGAGGCGATAACGACCATCTCCTTCAAATGGTTAAGTCTTATAATTACACTTCAAAGCCACCATCAGATGTCTCATCCGCCTGTTTTTTATTTTTTATCCTTCGTCCAAACTGATACCGTACCCCTCACTCTCAGATGTATATAAGCGCATAATTTATTCAGCTATGTTTATTCAGTTTTTTTTTTCTCAGAAACACAAACCCTCCCCCACTCCGACAGACACACACCGCCACCACGGATACCTTCTTTTTTCACTGCACGCAGGAAATGTGCAGAAATGTTCGCTTTTTAATTGGACTTGATGTCAATGAAGGACATTGTTGCTAAAGAGGAAATTGGAACGTGATTATCGGGAGCTTTTATTGTACAGTGCGCGGCCTGCCTCTTTTCATTTTTTGGCCCTTTGTCGAGCAACGAGCAATGTTGATAAACGTCTGCCAGTGCAAAGTGCTCTTTGTGCCTCTGAATGAGGCTGTGCTTAGTATCAACAGTGTTAATGAAGACTCTTTGCCTGCACATTGCCACACATCAGTAATAAACGGTTATGAGGGATTTGCCTCTCCCGTCCCTGCCTGGCTTTCTGTCTGTCTCTTTGTGTTTAATTCTTTTCGTCTTTCCCTCCCTTTTTCCCTTCTCTCTTCGTCTCTCCTCCTCCTCCTCCCCCTCATCTTGCTCCCACTCCATTTTTCCCCATGCTTCCTCCTCTGGTCTCTCTCTCTCTCTCTCTCTCGCTCTCTCCCGGCTGGCATCAAAGAGGTGCATAACCTGAAATGAATGCATGTGTTAATCACCGTCTCCCAAGAATTAAATGATCTCCAACCACTCTGACAATTCATGTGCAAAAGAGAGCCTTCAGTATTCATAAGCACCGCGCCGAGCATTTACATGGATAACGGTGTCAAAACATTAAGTAGGAGGTTCACAGAAAATGGCTCTTGCAGGAGATCAAAACCTCTCAGTGTTCTGTGCGAATTGGTTTCCCCCTGATGTCTCTGTCGCAGTCTGGAAAACGCATTTTGTAACCTAGAAAAATGTTGTTCATAAAAAATACAGTTTGTGTCGTGTTTTTTTTTTTTCTTTTAGTTTTATCTTACTTTTTATTTTCCCTCTTTCCCATCTAATGACTAGTATGAGTCACCCACTGCAACAAACAAACCACATCAAGCAAACAAGATGGCAGGCAGTACTTTCAGGATTTATGAAAAATAAAGTACAGTTTGCTGAGCTGACAGGCATTTCACACGAAAGACTTGATATGGTATCTTTCTGAGGATGACATTAAAATGTGTACTACAGCAAAAAAAATATTACCTCATGTTTTTTGTTTTTTTTGTAATTGTTTAAATCTGCAATGACAAGTGTTTTGCCACTTTGAGGGAAGAAACGAGTCCTAAAACCCAGAAATAAGTTAGCATTTATGCACTTCTGGTTCCCTTATCTCAAAGTCAATGCCAAATAGGGTCTGTGATTAAGACAAACTTAAGATATTCTTGTGTTTTGTTCCACAACATAAAACATAAATCAGTACTCTAAAAACCCCACAAGTGTTTACCTGTCTCAAAAAGACGGTTGCTAACAAGTGGTTAAACATTTCGTATCAATTTGGTAGTTCAAGGGCTTCCAGAAACTTGGATTTCACCAGAAGGTATGTATGAAGCCATTTTATTATTTCTTTTGGTTATTTTCTTATGAAGTCTTGTTTACTTCAGTTGTTTAGGAAAATGCTGCAACATTGTTTTTCTGTGAAGCTCCAGAAATGTTTAATGGGACTTTGAAACTTCACCTGGCTTTCCATCAGCATGGGGGCACAGAATTTAAATGTAAAGGAGAATGTATCCTTTCATGGAGTAAATCGTCGTAGCTTCTCATGGTTTCATGTCTTTTGTTGTGGCAATTTGATAGAAATGATGTTGTTGCCCATGCTGTCCCACTTTGGACAGGACCAGTGGTGAAAAAAAAAAGAAAACCTTTTCAACGATCAGCAAACCGTCTTTAAAGTCCAGTTGCTCCAGACTTTTTGATCCTTAGAATACCCTGTGATCTGTAAGACAGAGCATCTTAACGGTGGAGGTGCAAGGATGAGCAGCCAAAGTCCTCAGAGTCATTTCAGTTCTTCATACTTTTTAGGAGCTCAGGAGGAGACTCTCACCGCAGGGCTCAACTTGTGATCACAGAGTTATGATACAAATCTGTGAAATCGGTTAAAAGAAAAGGATTCTCAAGCAGGTAGCAAGTATGAAATGGGTGATTTTTGCTGCTGGGTTTGCGTTGTTGGAAAAGTTACTCATCGTTTGGTTGCAGAAACAGTGGATAAATAAGAAGAAGTGTTTTTCTGATTCATGTCGAATTTATGGAAAGAAGCAGCTGCAACTGTGCCCAACAGTGATTGAACCGTATAAGTTAAATACGCAGAAGTATCCTGAACTCGAGGGACATTAAAAATAACGTCTGTTGTAGATGAGCATTTACGAGTGATTGAAAACATCAGCTCATTTTAAAGTGTAACATTAAGCCTTCCTCCTTCACGTGGCTCGAGTGATCTCATTTAGTCAATGCAGGGGATTTTTTGTTGTCGATAATTTTGTCTTCTGGAAGGAGCAACAGCATCAAGAGAACTCGAGCAAGAGTCGTTAAAGCAATCAACAAACTCTTCAGAGCAGAGTGGAATTACTGAAGTACTGCTGGAAGACAAAATAAAGGTTTCAAAAGCTTCAGCTGGCCGACGCAGAATTAAAACTATAGATGCAGGAGAGAGAGCGACTAATGACCATATGGTCAGATACACATATTCCTTTGAGTTCAACAAGAACTGTGCTGAGTCCAAATGGTATCACTGTTAAAGACCTTCAAATGATGATGGTATAATACAGCTATTAGTAAAACATTTCTAAAAAAGGCACTAAGATTCAAAAAATTCTGCATGAAATCATTCAAGAAAGACACATTTTGAAAGCATGGGACCTGATCTGACTCTTAGTTTTAAGGGTCGTTGACATCAACAGAACATTTTCTCATCGTCCAATAGGCCCAATTACTCAGATGGGAACTTAAGAATGAGCAGGAAGAAGGGCAAACATTTGAAATCAATGCGGTGCATAACTGCAACTCCATCAAGAGCCACTCCGATCAATGGGGTAAAAACCTCCGTCGCTCAGACACAATTCGCTTATCAGAAATCCATAGTGTAAAAGATCAGGCATTCGTTCGACGTGGACTCGTGTTTTTTAATCATCCCAAGTTGGCACCGGCAGCTGCGGTATTGACTATCAGCAATAAAGGGAAGTTTGACAGAAGCTGTTAAAACACACTGAAAAGGAACCGCTGAAACTTCAACAAGAGAAATGATGCGTGTAGGTGGATGTTGAAGACCGCGGAGCTCGTGTTAATTAGTGTGGAGGCAATTTCAGAAAAAGAACAAGGCCATACTCGAGACAAAAGGTATTGAATAGCTTCTTTTTTTTTTACACTGAAAGAAATGTTACATAACAATTTATTTTCTCTACCTGAACTGCTTCAAAATCATGTTGATGCTACAGTGTCTTGTACCAGGCGGAATGGTGTCTCTGTCTCCCTTGTTTCTGCACTATGTAACTTCAGTGAGATGTCAGGATCACAGTGTTACATACATCTTTGCATATACATATACGTTTTAAATACATAGCATTGTTTTGACGCAATGAGTTTTGTTTGTATTCAGTACCTTACGTCTGACCTGGCATTTGCATTTGTATTTTTTGTGTGTCGTTGCATTCTGCATTTAGAAACTGTGGGGGGCGCCAAATTGCACAAATTGCCATTTTCTACATAATGCTGCTTAAAAGTCTACTTACTCTCATCGTTTTAATCCTAAATATTTTTGACTTAAGAACTACCATATATGATCGTTTTCCTCTCCTGCATTTAATGCAATAAAGTGATAGCCGTTGAACATATTTCCATTCAGTACAGCTGATCGTATGTGTCCTTTGACAAATACAGAGTTTTCCACACCTACCAAATCATTAGTAAATCTTAAGCTTTTCAGTGATAATGAGAAATGCTAAAATCTATATTATAGTGTTAAAGACTGTTAAACAGTGTTTGTTGTTGCAATTGATTCAAAAGGTTCATAGAACAAGGGGGAATACATAACAAAATGTCTATACCAGCAATATTTTGACACATGTATACAAGTCTCAAGACTGCAATTAGGGAAAAAAACAAAAACAAAAGGAAAAACGGTTCAGGTCAAATCGTTTGGAGCCCTGATGAAGATCTAATGGTTGAAACCCGTTTGACCCTATAATGGCTGGCTTCTTACGTTATGTTTTAGCCACTTAAATAAAGGCTTTTTAATATTTCCTGCATTGTTTTGATACTTGTGTCTTGTTTGGAGTGCCTGGATTGCCTCTGGTTTTTAAGATACAGTTTTCATCTACATTGTGTTACAAAAAAGAAGTACTCGTCTCCTTTTTCTAAAACAATCAAGATCAAAGATTATTACATTATTTTTCCTCAAAACTCTCTTTGCATTCAAGGTTCCCCTTCAGTACTCCTGAACAAGTTGTTGACAGCGGAGGAGCATTGCACTGATGAGTCATAAACTCGGAGAGCTCAACTCAGATTTATGTTCGGCAGCTGACTACGGTTGCAGCTTTTAGCGGGTTTTAATATATACCATGGTATGAAAATAACTTATTGTGTATGTTTGCTTATCTAGGGCATTGAATTCTATAGTGTTAGTGTTCTTCAACATATATATATATATATATATATATATATATATATATATATATATATATATATATATATATATATATATATATATATTGATTTAAATATTATTACATTAAATTTAAATGTATTATTGTTATTATTGTTCCAATAATAATAATAATAGTAATGATAATAATAATAATAATAATAATATTAATTATTATTATTATTATTATTATTATTATTACTGGAACAGTTTCGGTTCCCTCAACAGTAAAACTTCAGGAAAACCTCCGTCTGAATCGCAAAAATCCCTAAATGTTTATTTTCATGCTGTAGTGAAATGAATGGAGATCAATGGCTGGAAAAATACATGTGCTTCTCAATCAATATTGACACTGTAAATCCGTAAAACCACAGCTATTGTCTTGAGAGTAAATCTGTAAAACGCAGTTGTCCCTAAATATATTTACTGTCCCAGGAGTTATTCCTCATTCTGCCTCTTATATAAAAAACATTATTTTGACTTGAGTTTTTACTTTTGCGAGATTTACTTTTTAACCTAATCTCCCAAGTTTGGCGTATCTGCCAAAGTTCCACAACATTAAAAATGACTAATCGGCTGTTGGAGCTCACACAGTGTCAGCCTCCTCAGGCAGCGTGTCTGTTTATTTCCCAGGGTGCAGTTTGTAAAGGAAATTGGTTTATACTTATGAGCCATTGATCCGCAGAGAACAGTACAGTTTGTCATTCAGTAGGTCTCTTGGACAGAGGATGCAGAGATAGGGGAAAGTCCGGGGAGAGAGATACATCCAGATAAGTTACTTCCGCCATCGCTATCAGCACTGTCTGGAAGGAGATACTGTTAGGGAGGATATGAATGGCTTGCTGCTAAAAAGATTTACCAGCCATGCTAAGTACATTGCTTTAGATGCTCAGAGGTCAGTGTGGGACGTGGGTCTTTATATATTTATTTCTTATTTTCGTTATTGTAAGCACTTTTATTTGTCCCGATTTAGGATGTATTTAAAAAACTGGGTCGATTTTTTTTTTCCTCACATGTGTGCAGCAGACTCCGAGAATCAGATGTTACGGAGCTCTGTTGCATTAAGAAAATGTTTCTGATGTAAATTTTATGAGAGGCTTTTGAAGCTCACCAGTTATGTAGATGAAGTCATTTTCAAAGTCTCCCTCTGCACACTTGCTGAACTAATGATTATTTAGCCATGAATATTAAAGAGTTGTGTCATCACGATGACTTTGTTAAAAGATATGAGAACATTTTGTTTGATGCGAAACACTTAACTGTATATCAGCCAGAAGAGGTGCCACACTTGGGGAGATCACGGCTGTCTGAAACACATTGAAAGTGCAGACGGACAGTGGAGAGGTGAACAATGCTGCGGGCGACGTCTGAGATGTCTCTCTGACCTTTGGATACCTTTCGTCCACGGTGAAAACTTAGAAATCTATTCATCGCACTTAAAATTCTTTACAAAGCTGGAAACAACTGACTTTCTACAGCCGCCCTCTGAGCCTTTAAAGTCCATTCTAAAGGATTTGTCGTTGAAAAATAAACATTTGTCGCAGCTTTGAGATACTCCAGGTGAAAACTGGTCAAGTTCACTTCCATAAAATGTTTTCTCTCAGACTAGTGGAAAGATATGGTTAAAAAATACACATTTTTGTTTTCCTATAAGTGCACATTTGAAGCTGCTGTAGTTAATTTATCATGTGCTAAAGAACTTTATACTCCAACAGTAATCACTGTTACAGAGTGTTTTGGTCAGCAACACATGTTACCTCCTCCCCTTGCTCATGCAGTAAATGAGAAAAGACATTTTCTGGTATCCCTGCCCCCTTTATCCTATCAGGAGAGGGGACTCAACAAAGAGGCGGTCCTGTCTCCTCGTGAACGCCAAGAGAGCAGTATCCTCCCGTTTGCTGCTGTGTCGGGTGATTACCGCCGCGCCTTCACGCGGTGAGGGAGGGGATGGTGAAGTTAGCTAAAACTACGATAACAAAACAACGTTTGCAGCATCTTTAATTAGAAATGCAATAGATTATTTTTTTCTTAATACAGGTTATCAACGGAAGGTGGCATGGTGATCCATTGGTTAAACATTTGACCCCAGTTACCATTATTGGTCTTAAGTGTAAGGTATGTTACAACACAACTCTGTAAAGTTTTCTCAATAGTATAATTTTCTTTTACGAACCCCGAGCCAGATATGTTACACCTTATATCCATAGAAGTTTTTTACAGACAGTATTATTATTTAACTTCTTATTCTTACAAACATGGCAAAACATGTTTTTTTATTTTATTTTATGGCTGTTAAAAAACCTTGGACTTTAATATGTTAACAGCAGTATTAACAAGAATTTTGAACCTGTCTCTATACAATGGCCTCTGGGAAATCTATTCAAAGCGGTGCATTTTTAATTAGATGATGCCTGACTTGCATATTTTAAAACACATTTCAGAAAGACTTAAGTTAAAAAGTTTACCCTCTTCGCCGACACTGTCACCTTACCCTCCCACTCGACAGCTTTGTGAGTGGCCCTGAGCTCTGCGGTCAAATCAGCAATACTAAACATGCAATGTCTAGTGAGGCTTTCAAAATAAAGTTTGCTGACAAAAATTTAACATATCAGTATATAAAATAACTTCTGGACTGTTGGGAATTTTGTGAAACGGCTGCTGTTTGGTTGGAGTTAGCCACAAAGATGACTTCAAGGTCAAGTTTAGAGAATTAGAAATTGCCATTTTGTGTGATTTGGCGCCCCCCAGTTGTCCGATGTCAGATAATAATTTACATTTTGAGGCATTTAGCTTTTGTCCATTACTTACTTACATTAATTCATAGATTCATACATTGATGGGGGTGACTGCCATGCACGGTGCCATCAGGAGCCGTTTGGGGTTCAGTATCTTGCCCAAGGACACTTCAACATGCAGGCCAGGAGAATCAAACCAGCATCCTTCTGATAACAAGACGCTGGCTCTACCCCTGAGCTCCAGCCGCCTTATAATGCATAATGTTCTTTAAAAATTCAGTGTACTGTAAAAAATAGAATAAAAAAAAAATAAAAAGAGAGCAGAATGGCACCTTTAAGTTATAATCCCTTCTCATGGAAATCCTCGCTCAAGGGCGAAAAACAGGGCCAACCTCAGGAGGAGCCGCACATAGAGCGAGCTCCAACGGCGTTCAGACAGCGGACAGATAAAATGGCCACTGCTGTTTATCAGTGATTAAAATGTGACGTGAATGTAGAGTCTTTTCATGCTGGTGGAGGAGGAAGCTATTTTATCCACCTCGGCTGACATTTCGCCCAAAAGGATTAAGTCATATCTGCAGATATATTCGATTTTTTTTGTGCGATGATACTGACGAATTAACTTGACAAATGCCTTATTTCTGCGGAGAGGCAGTGCAGCCTTTTGAAGGAGAAGATTGCAGAGCTTACGATGCCCATGCTCCACTATCTGCGTTCACAATATGTCATTACGTACTCAAGCTTCACAAGAGCAATTCATGCTAATGGAAGTAATTACACAGAAATTACAACCTGTCTGAGTGAAAGACTACAAATGAGCAGGCATGTGACTGAAATAGGTGCTTCTCATACAATCAACACATCGAACTGTGTATGACATACTTAACCACCATGCTCCTCGTGTCAGCGTTCTTAACTACACAGTTGAGGGGAAGGGAGAAGACTGACATTTCCATAATCTTACATGAACACTGAATTTGACCTTGTGTTACTTAATACCCAGCACAGCTCAGCACTTGAAAGAACTCTTATCTCCATTTTGATGAAGTTCAGAGGGGGAGAAGTGGATTCATCCCTTTTTCCCTGTGGAAATCCCTAAGGTTAAAATCTACTCGCTTGATATATTCGATGTATGATAGTGAATTTGATGTCACTGATAATAAAAGGTATATCCTTTCTGTAGAGCCATGTTCAGGGTGCCACAATTTGTTGCATCGGTACCACGTTGGTATTATATTTCAGGGCTTAAACGATTACTCAAACGATTTTATTTTAAATCTTCTATTTAAATTCACTGCTTTAAAACCTCCATTCCACCATGGAGCGGTTCTACGGCACCGACGTGAGCTGACACTGTGGTGGCTGTCTAAGCTGAAAATTGAGAGAGGGTGAAAAGGGTCCGCGTGAAAGGAAAAGACAGCCAGTATAATAATTGAAACACAAGGCAATCTTCAAATCGTGGGTGCATTTTGTTTTGAAAGCGGCTGTGGTGCTGATGCTTCTGTCAGCGAATCGTGAGTCCCATGCCATTTGTAAATTTCATTATGCCTGTAAAACAGCATTGACCGACAAGTCTAAGTGACAAATTTGGTTGTTATTGCTTTCAAAAACAACTCTTATGCACATTTTGTTTTGATGTGATGCCCGCATGGGAATCATTTGTCAGTGTTTTTTCCAAAATGTTCAGTACAAGCATGATGTTTAATCTGACTGTTTACCGATCCACCACAGCTATGGTTAGGGAACGATTGTGGTCATGATTAAAAGAAAAAAATGTTAACTGGGAGGGAAATGGATGCTAACAGCCGCCTCAAAGACAAAATCTATCAAAGTCACACATTTTGTCGAACCATCCTCCTCCTCCTCCTCAAATCCCTCTCCTCACTGAAAGGTTTTTGCAACATCAAACTGCTTATTGGCACTGTACATTAAATCCTTGTTGCCTTTTATCATTTGTTATTCACAATGAAACCGATCATCTTCAATTCAACTGAACAGATATATAATGTCCAGTTGACACTCATCTAAAAACTTGGCTAATAAGTCTCATTATAATCTAAATGTGAATGTGCATTGCCAGACGACACAGGTATGGCAACCCCGTAGCTCTTGCTGGCCAACTGGAAAATGTGTTCGCGGCCAGTTTGCTACATTCAGCAAGCTCTTTTGGGCCTTCTTAGTGTAATTTGTCCATATATAAACAACTCTGTTAATTGCCAAAATCATATAAACACAAGCAAAATAGCTGTAATGAATGTACTTCAGGGACTGTGTGTTTTGTGCTAACTGGGTTAGCCTCTGAAAGAGTTTAATGGTGCTGCTGTGGGTCGTGTCTACAGGTCTGTGGGCTTTATGCCACTCAGTTAGCAGCTGATCAGCAGTCCGTCATCGCCTCTGCTAACCTGTTTTTTGGCTTAGGGGCTGTGTGCTTTGTGCTGCTGAGTTAGCTAGCTGGTGAACAACAGGCTCACAGACTGTGAACTGTGAGCGCACTGCGTTGTTGCCATCACTTACTGTATCTAGCTACCTCTACTCTCACTCACATGTAAGAGAACACCAAAAAATATCATAATGAATATAAATTACCACCATGACTATTGCTAGTACTCACCACTGTCAAGCTAGTATGTCAGCATTGGGACATTTTGGCAGCACTTTCTTTTTCATTCTTGTGGCATTAGCTTGCTAATAACTTTCAGCAATTTATCCATCCAGCCTTGATGAAGACTTACAAGTAGACAGGTATGTTAATCGGCAAACAGGTAGCTTGACCAATCTTTCCTTACAGGTAGAGTGTGACATTTTATTGGGCTTACAGGAGGCATGCAACAGCCACAGATACTGAAAAGATACTTAAGTGGTTTAATGCAGATCCAAATAAAAAAAAAATCCAGATCTGATGGATGTAAATATGTTTTACCTGATATTTGATGAGGCTTGATTGAATTAAAAGGGGATTGTTGGGCCTTGGTGTAGGTACTCTACTGAGTTACATTCTAGTTGAACATTTGATTTAGTGATTGCTGTCAGGGTGTTAAGAGATTTTCCACAAGTATATAAAAAATGCTTCCTGAATAACCTACCCACGTTTGTTACAGTCACAGTATGTCTCATTAGCAAGTAAAAAACATTGTTTTTCTGTTTACACAAAAGTCTCAACAAAATGTTTGCTTGTCTGGAACAACAAATACATGACTGACAAAAATCTTCAGGTGGAAAGAGGTATTACAAAAAGTCATTATACAGTCATTACGCCTGCACAGAAATGGTTTCACTGCCACCCGCATTTTCTCCTTTCAGTCCTTTGAATATTTGATAGATTACTGTTTAATGTCATCGGGGGAGTGGGGGTGGGGGGGTTACTTATAATGAGCACAAAACCATACATCCATGTGGGATTTAGACATTCACAGAGCTCATTATAATAAAGAAAAATGCTCCCAATACAATGTATATATCTTGGCTAATTGGAGTTGAAGATACCTTCACTGTCAGCGGTCTGAACTGCGACCCTGGCATTTTCAGAGAGAACAATCTCTGAACCTGATCCTGGACCTTTTTGGTGGGGTTGTGCAGTGTTTTAAAGAGCTTCATGATGAGTGGTTGGGTTTAAAAGCTGAGGGACCACGGTACCACTGAACCCCCCAACCCTGACTGATATAACACAGTTAAATTATTCATTTGAAGTAATAGGCTTGGTGATGAAATATTCATCATTCTGTAATGAGGGATGTATTGATTTAAATAGCAGCACTTTGTTGAAAGCCCCGGCTTTAGCAAGTGGGGGGGGGGCTAAAAAGCAGCAAGAATGAAAGGTATTTTGCAGATCATCTTTTTTGTATTTTATCAGCACTGAGCACTTGTACTGATTACTAATTAGGCACTCTTGTGTGGAAGCTATACGGAGGAAATCACAGTACCTTCATACGGAAGATTAGAAATCAGCAGTTACTGATAATGAAAACATTGTTACTCTTTATTGCATCATTTCATTGTGAACTTCATTTCGCCTGTAGCACAAAATTGTGCAGACTACTTAATGACCACTTGTAACAGTGAGTCTGTGTTATATTTTACAATTAGGAGTTTTTTTTCCCCCTGTCACTTCAGAATAATTCATACACAAGAGAAAAACAGTATTGTTTAGAGACGCAGGCCATGCAGTGTGGTAAAAACAGAAAACAATATTTTTATTTGGACAGAACCAAGCAAATGCAGAGCGATATTACACATGGACGAATGGCCACAGTAATGTTCCTCCGGTTCTCTGCTGTTCACTTCAGTTGAAGCCCGTCCAGCTGACATAGACAAAGAAAGTGTGTGTGTGACAGGGTAGCAGATTAGAGAAGATGGTTAGTTGCATGCAAAGACCCTGAGTAAGTGTGAAGCATAATTCAACATTAAATTAGCCACGTAGAAAAGCAACCAACCAATAACTTGACTACACAGAGATCAGACTAACCAATCAACCAGAGTTATACATCCAAGTCCTGTGCTTAGCCGTGCTATGCTATGCTGTGTGCTATCTATGCCCAGTTCAACATTACCAGTCTTTGAAGAAAAGGTGCTGGTGGTTTCTTAGCTGATGAGCCAAGCTAGAGAACACTGTAGTCTGTTTGTTGAACAGTGGTGTCTTTGCTGTGCAATAACGATGAAAGAAAGTGGATGGAGGAAACTTTTAACTTTTAAGGGATAGCAGCTCAGTGCTAATTGGAGTTCTTCGAATCATGGAGTTAGCTGGCAAGCTTT
This sequence comes from Diplodus puntazzo, assembly GCA_963678695.2. Taxonomy (NCBI): domain Eukaryota; kingdom Metazoa; phylum Chordata; class Actinopteri; order Spariformes; family Sparidae; genus Diplodus; species Diplodus puntazzo. The sequence goes on along the minus strand of OZ023166.1, from coordinate 10,787,562 downwards.
GCTTCGCAGCTACTGGTGCTAACTGAGCTGGAATACTAGCAGAACCTCGTCTTTGGGCCTGCTAGAACTGCAGCTGGCAGCTCTCAGGAGATGAGCTCGGGACAAGGCCAAGTTCAAATATTTTCAGTTTCTGAACCATGATACAGATTAAACAAGCAAAGTATATGAAGTAGTTATTGGATTCACCTTCACCATAGCATTAAAATACTACTTCCATACGAATACATCAATGATATTGCCAGTAATAAAATAGTATAACACTGAGAATAGCGCCTCTGCATTACTTTTACTTTTGATACGTTAAGTCCTTTTCTTTGCTGCTTATGTAATTTTACTTCTGTGTGTTTTGAATTCAGGACTTTTACTTGTAATGGAGTGCTTTTACACTGTGGCATTGCTTACGTAAGTAAATGATCTGAATACTTCTTCCAGCTCTGCTGTGAGATTGAGACAATATCAGCAGGATGGAAGATTGACCATAAATTTAGGTATAATGGTGCTCAGATGGCAATGAGCCACATGGCACTCATATCTGTTTTATTCACTCAGTTTTTTTTTTTTTTTACTTTTTTATTATATAGCACTTTCTGATGTCTGCTCATAAAAGGTGCTATATAAATAAATGTGACCTGAGGAGCCATGTGGCTCTTTTCTTCCTGCTGAGAGGCTTTCATGATCAGAGAGTCATATCACGGGATGTCATGTTGAAATTAGAGAAACAAGAGTTGTGACTTAGTGACATGGATGGACAATCTGTAGAAATCTGTTTCATACATAGGCATAAATATCGATAAAAGAAAGATTATGAAAATACTACATGTGCATCTTTGAAATTTAGTCTACACGTTAAATGCATCTATAGAATACACTGTATGCCTGCACAGCATATGGATGAGGCAGCTGTTTTAGCAGAAGAGAGACAGATTTGATGAACCAATGAGACATTTGTCCAGAGGGACTCAACCAATGTTCCTGAAGTCGTCCTACTGGGGATAATTCTGTACAGGGAATAAAAGGACATCGAGAGAGTATTTGACTTGAAATCGTAGCCCATTCCACTCACTGGATTCCGTTAAACTGCATTACAGTTACAGTAGCAGGTACTTACAATGGGGCTGTGACAAGTAACAATGCCAGTGAGTTATTGAACTCAATACTTTGAGACGGGTTCGTTGTCGTCATAAAGCACCAATTTGTTTTTCTATCATCGAAAAAGTAATGAACAACTCTGAATGAAACACGCAACATGAAAAGCTGCTTTCCTCTCTTCCCTGCTGTGCGGGGAGCATAAACGGTTACCTTGGACTGGAATCCTGACAGTAGCTTCGATCTTTATGCAGCGCGGCTGTCATTGTAAGCAGGCACTGTCAAGAAATTGCTGTTTGTGTGAAACGTGATATGGGACAGATTGTCAGACACTTTATGGCAGGGAACAAATGCCTTAGGATAATTTTGTTTACGGCAGTGGAAAACATGGAATAGCACAGAACAGCAGCCTCATATGCCTTATGACTTGTAAGGGTGTAAGTTAAGGGATGTAAAGAGGGACCATTTGTCTTAGGTAAGCACCAGCCTACATCTTTTTCATGGCGTGAACTGCTGATTAAACATGACATATTGAGGGGGTTGAACCGGGCCTTTGAGAATTATGGCACAATCATAAACAAGTAAGTAAATGCGTCCCTGCTGGCTAGAATTAATTAAAATACAATGCCGCTGCCTTTCTTAATTCAGCTGAATCATTCAGTGTGTGGATTTGGTGCACGTTTTATTAATCAGGAATTATTAACATTGCTATTTGGTGCTATGGCATCAAAAGTAAGAGTGAGAGAAAGTGAGAGAAATCAGCAATACATGAAATGGCATTGTGGTTTGTTCCCACCTTTGGCTGAAATCATGCTCAAGGACTCTGGACTCATACTGTGCAAAGCTGAATAGATCGCTTATTGTTTTTTAACAAGTGTTTAAAATCTAAAAAAATAGTTTATGTACTAACAGGAACCTTTCTCTTGCAGTTTGTAGTTGGAGGCAGAGCAGATTTTTACCTTGCTTCAGGCTGAATAAAAGATGATTTTGAATGTAGTTCCTGCTAACCTTCACAGTGGTAAATATCACAGTTTGATCTTCCACAAATGTTAACTCTGTTTCACTAGTGTGAATGTGACTGACCTATGTGGGTTTTTTTTGTATGTGTGTGTGTTTTGACCTTGACATGAGCACTTGAGTACAAGCACCCACATGTGCCACTTTGTTGGCCTATCATCCTTCAGCCTATTATTACTGCAGCACAAAGGAATACGAGGGTAAACGCAGGCATGTCAAGTCCACATGACGCCTACATCAGAATCATTGTGGATATTGTCTACATACCTGTACGTTTTAGAAAATGATTGTAACATTTCAATAGATACTCTGAAAGCACAACGAGCCTGAGATCCTGCGGCAGAGGACTGTTATTAATTGCTAGGTCAAGGCTAAAAATCAAGGGAGATCAAGCCCTTATGTCACGGCCCTACAAGCTGCTGGCAGCTATACAACTATTAAACTATAACATCTCTTTATGAAATATTCACCAGCCTTTAAAATGATCAGTAATGCATGATGAGTCTACGTTTGCCCATGAACCTTGCATCTCAGCTTTTATTTCTAATTTTACAGAGATAACCTTTATGATCATGACATATGGCTACAGTATTTTTACCTGTCAGGTGCACCTGTGCTGTGTTGCAAGTACAGACATCAACACAATCTGACATGGCGGTATGGTTCCACTTTTTTGGGTGCCACCCTGCTGCTTCGACATAGCAAGCTGGCACAGAAAAACAACAGCGTGATAAATAATATGCAGGGGGCACTGCAAACAACCCCCGCATGGGAATAAACATACAAATAAAAAGACGCCAGGGTGCATACAAAGGTGGAGATGGAGGAGGCTCCTGCCGCCGTAGCGGCAGAGGAGTTGTTTGGACTTTCAAACAGATGCACCTTTGACATTAACAGCCTGTCAGGAACTTTGTTGATGGCCAGAGGTGTAGTCGTGCAGTCGTTTTGTCTTGCACAGTTGTTAGCTCCATGCGGTAGTGGGTAGTCTGGCTGCTAATTTGGTTGACATTTCAGCCAGAGTCTGTGGGGTGACTCAGGAACGGTTTAGGAGGCTGGAGAACAATCAGTTGATTGCTCGAGTGAAAGTAGAGGAGGCTGAGTTTGAAGGGCCAAATGATGAAGCGCGCTACAGCCCGATTGATTGATATTCTGCAGAGGTTATGCTTTTGCTTTTGCCAGGACAGATAAAAAGCAGAACAGGGGACAGAGATGGGGCGAGTTGGCGTTTGGAGGTTAAGAGGGTTGCTGCAGCACAAAGAGCTGAGCCAGTGTTTGATATCAGCACTTACGCCTCCCTTTCATAACAATTTTGTTGATAATGTCTGAGGGATGTTGGAGATGGTTATTATTGCATATGGATCAATAGGCAACACATTCTGTAAGTCTACTGTGAAAGAGCCTGCTGAAAGGAGCCTGAAATTAACTGTTCAAAATGGAATGGATAGGAGTGTAATGTATGTGTGAAGGCAGTGATGTGTGAAGTGAAAAGAAAAAACCTCAAAAGATAGGGAGGTTATTCCTAATTGTTAGAGCATGACATGAACCCTTCTCTGTTACAGAATAAATTCAAGCCTTCAGCCAGCTCAATGGAGTTTTTCTTTCTAGATATGAATCTTTTTAAATTTCACTTTTACATGCAGTGTCGAGAGAAAGACAGGAAACACGAGGAGAGAGAGAACAAAGACCCCCGGAAGGTGAAAGCATGTTATCTGATGTGCCAACACATCCTCACACCTTAAAAACCTGAATGGGGCGGCTGCCAGTGAGTCCTACAATTACGTAGCTATATCACGGTTCCCATAGCAACATGGCAGCAGCAGGGCACCAGTGGCAGGCGTAATGGACCTTTGTCGTATGCTCGCGGTATGCTTTAGGTAAGAAAACTACTTGGTTAGGTTTAGGAATGCATTTTTGCTTTGGGTTAAAATAACTTCACTAATTGTGTCACAACGTTGACTTTCGGTTTCACATAGGACATGAACAGCAGTAGCCTGAGTGGAAGACCCGGGCCATCCATCCCCGACCACCTTCTTATTCACCTGTCATACTTCTTCCCCTTGCTTTTTCCCTTTGCTTCAGCAACTGTCCCCATTCACACAGCAGCCATTTTCCTCTGCTTGAATGCTGCGATAATGTTATTCTTCTGCGCTTCAGGTTGTAGGTTGTATACATGTAGGAAATCTGACACATTGTCATAATTTCATCACTTACCGGTTGAGTGGTGACTGAAAAGTTATTGGCCAGTGAAAATATGGAGGTAAATTTGACCATATTTTGAGTTAAAGCTACATATTTGATACCCCTATTGGCTAAAGTTAGCCTTCATACACTTCCTGGCTAACATAACCATTTGATTACATCTAGTGCGTTTCACTTTCAACTTAAAGAAATGTAACTAAGATACGTGTTGCTTTTTTTTAACAAGTAATTTAAGCCTTTCTTATCGTGTCGTGTAACACAACCACACGTGGATGTTAGCGAGGAAGTGGTTGAATGCAGTTGAGCTTCCCACCCTGAGTTGTCAGAGGAAAATGGCTGCTGTGTGAATACATTCTATTATGACTGTGGCCACTGGAGGTTGCCACTTAACAAGAAATGTCAATATGGGTGGCAATAACCTGCTTTGACTGACACTATATGGATTTTTTCTGATCAGGACATGCCGGGTATGCAGAAATTGTTATCAGTGTTAACTCACCAGCTCACCCTATGCATACAGTGCTATCGATTATTAAATTAACATTATACCCCTAAACAAACACGCTCCCCGGCTAGTGTTCAAGCTTTTGGATTGGATTAATTGCTTTCTTTTATGACTGCACGGTGCTACGAGCACACAAACTGCTCAGCGGTTAGGAGGTGAGCTGAAACGTAACGCTGGTGCACATGATCTTCGTGAACGATACAGAGGTTGAACTCTTTCAGCTATAAAAAAAAACCCCAACAACTTTAGCTCAAGTGAGAACGGAGCACCTTCCACCGCTATCCGGTTTCTCTTTGATTCGGCCACTGGAGTGCTCTCAACAGAAGACTGACCCATTTCTGATCGCTGATGAAAGACTGTTCTGTGAGTAGACCTGACCCTCCCTTCCTCTAGATCTTTTAATTCAACTTGACACTGTGTGCTTTTGGAAAGAGGAAACAACCTTGTAATGTGCCCTTTTATAGACGAGAAGAAATTACATTCAGGCAATAAAATGCAGCCATTGCTTAATTCCGTACACTTCACAGCCTGACGTGGTGAGTCGCTGACAGTAGTTAATGCTTCCTTAATGTCAGCAAAAGATAATGTTATCAAGCTTTAGATGTGTAGATTTTGCGTTGCGGGCCGACTTAATGACTCTTCTCAGCTTGCGTGCTGCATGTGCAACTGCAATGTGGATTCAAGTATAGATGCAAAATAGTCCGTACGATATTAGAAATACTTCCCTGCACAAACTTTAATTTTGTGGAAGTATAACGGAGGAATGATAATGTGCTTTGCTGCTGATTGACATGTATTGCTCCTGAGAGTGCCTGGCATATTGGTTCTTTATGGAATTACTAATTGGTGACATGCCTTCTTTGTGTTAATTTTCATTGCGCGCATCATGTCATTAAGACTGCTCGTGCACATCTGGCTGATATCACTAATGAGTGTCTGGGCTGATGGGCTCTCTCTTATTTAAGCCTTTGGTTTGACACATCCCTTCTTGAACCTGATGAGGCACGAAGCAAAAAGGTTTTGCTCATGTCAGTTAAAGGTCCCTGATCATATGTATATATGTACCATATGGGCTGAGTTTTTGAATTGCTGCCACTCATTCATCGCTTGGGCTATTTTATGACAGAATTAATGTTCAGCTTGCAAATCCCAGCCACTCCTGCCCCATAGTATAATATGCACACATCATTTTACATATGTTTCCTTACAAAATGTATCATTGGCATTCAATGTGGGAAAACTCAAAGATGTTCCTTGGGAATTAACACTTGCTTGGACCAGCTGGATGTGCATCCTATTGCTACCTGCATACAAACATAACTCGACCCCCCATTGTTAGAAATAACAATACATGCCTTTTTGCATATACACCGTCAAACTAGAGCCAAATGCGAATGGTTTTGTAGGATGGTCGTCTCAGCCCGGTGCATACTGTTTTTCAATAATTTGTGTGTTTAACCTTATCTGTGTGCGCAGAAGGAGATATTCTGCCTTGTGAGACTGTTTGGGTAGCTTTCTGAGAAGCTGTTGGAAAACCTTTAAGAAAGGCGATGCCAAATTAGTGAAGTATCAGAATAATGAGTTGGCTGAGTGGATCGTGCCTCTGATTTTTGTATGACCAGAGTTCATGTCAGAGTTCAAGTAATGTTTGTTTTTTTCTGGTTTTTTAACGGTTAGACTTAATTAATTTATTGCTTTCAGATTTTTAAAAAGAATATTTCCACTTTTCAGTCGGAGTTTGCTTAGGTTGTGGCAAAAATAAAAATCATCCCTGGTTGATGTTACACGTGGCAAAACACCGGACGAGAACTCACATCAGGCAAAAACACTGACTAACATCAAGTTATTAGGTCTCTTCAGACCCATGAGTAGTCAGTAGTCATCACTACCTGATTTCATCAGAACTCTGTACTCATGGGTCTGACCACACTCATCTTTGTGCTCAGCCTTCATTCGAGAAGTTTCGTGTCTTCATCTTGCAGGGTTTCTGATGACATCACATGTACAAAATCTGTCAACAGACAGACAGACAGATGTATGAACACCTAATAACTACGCTTCTCGCTACTATGGGTGTCTCCTTGACAACGTTTTGCTACGATGACACACACACACAAACACTCACACACACACAGACTTACAAGTTGAAAACATCACCCACCACCCGACGCTGTTGTGACTGCTCAACATTGCAGTAGGTTTTAAAAGTTAAAAATTATAGTTTTGACACAAGCTGTCACACGTTATTTAACATTATACAACACTGACATTTTATTTTGAATAAATAAGTCCGAATTTGATATAATTTTTCTGTATCCAAAACCTCTGATGCATCTCTGCAATGTTGATGTTGGCATCCTGTGTAGAAGTGGGGGCTGTGTGTGTGTGTGTGTGTGTGTGTGTGTGTGTGTGTGGGTGTGTGCGTGTGTGTGTGTGTGTGTGTGTGTGATGTCTGAGTAGTTTCAGTACCGAGGACTGCACAGTGTTTCTGTCAGGACCAAAGTGCAGGAATGTGATTTTTTACTTGTCAAACTCAATCTATTCACTTCCAACAGCAAGACAGTGTGCCATCTTCATCCAGTTGGAACCAGGATAATTATTGCAGAGAGAAGAGGTGCTGTGGACTGTGGCATGTTTTCAGTGACAGAGAATGTTCACAATTTGCTCCATCTGCGTGATTTACTAAGCTTAACATCTGTTAAAGTTGAGCTACATGCAGCAAATACTGAGGAATTAAAGCCCCCCCTCCCGAATATTCAAAAGCAAAACAGGAATTCATGCATTTATTTATTTTTTTCCATTTCTAAAACAACACCGTCTTGGATGCAGCTCTGTGTGGGCAGAGGACACAGCAAAAGTGCAAAATAGCATTTCATCTTTTTAACTGCTCACGAAAAGCGAGGTGTTGTCTGGTGAAATCTAATGAAAATGAGAAACACTATTCCCCCTGCAGATTCTCTGCCAGAGGAATGTCAGAACAACTGAGCTCTTGCCCCCACTGTCGCTCTCGCTTCCTTCTTTCATAATGAATTTAACAGGCTTCCATAACGAGGCTATTATAGACTCCAGCCTCCCAGCCGAACAGAGAATTAGATAAGAGGGCACCTGGACACTTCAGCAACCATCAAAATAGATGCCAATCAAATTAGCTAAGGTCTGTGGTTCTCCCTTGTTTTTCTCCCGGAAGACAGGACTATACAATCATACCCAGAAGGTTTTCTTCACCCTCTGAGTTACTGTTCTCATTTTGTTCAGACAATACGCTGTCATTAAAACTGACCCCATAAAATATTCAAATGCAGATCAACAAGTTCTGAAAAAAACCTTTAATTACAGTCCTCAAACAGATTCTCCAGGGATTTGGAGGAGAGCAGAGGCTCAACAACAGCAGCGGCTGACAACCTCTGCAAAATTTAATGAAGAAAATACCCCCAGGATTTGTATCAGCAGTTAGCCTTTTTCCATGGGCCTTAAACATAAATGAAAACATAATAGAACAAGACGGAGGGTCGACGGACATGCCTGTGTCTCTGCACGACACTGAGAAGCAAGCTTCGCGCTGAAAGCTAACGCTACAGCAGCACAATAATAAAAACAGTGACAGTGCTCTCAGGTTGATATTTGAGTTAGAATATTGCAATTTTTTTTAAGCTGGAGTACATGTTTTCATGTGCATGATGGCTGCCTCTTGTGTCCTTGCGTCGCTGTGCCTTCCTCAAAAATTGATGCTGTATGTTTTTGTGAGATGCAATATGCAGTAGCAATGTGGAGGCAGGGTAAGTCAGCAGAGACGACAATGGTGGAACTCTTTGAAGACAAGTTACACACACACGTACGATTTTGTCATTGCTCCTGCACGGAGAAGAACGTGCTTGTGGAAATAGCTGGCAACAGACTGGTACCATGAGCACCACGAGTCCAAGACTGCAAGGGACTCAGGAGCTGGTGTAAAAATATAGTTCTATACAAATTACTTTCACAAGGCAGCTGATTGACTTTGTGAATGCACAGTTAAGAAGCATGTATAGTGGCCATCGTGTAGCATACTGGTATAGCAGTAGCATGCTAGCATTTCATTTTCATTTTTTCATTTCATTTGCAGAATATAGCGAATATTAGCAAATATATTTTTTGCCGTAACATTGAAAACCACATATATTAACCTTGTGGTGGTGCTGGAGGAGCAGCAACAAGTCGATTGGATTCATCCTCTGAGGATCACGAATGTCAGCAAAAAATTTCATGGCTAGCCATCGACGTATTTTGATGGTCGTACCGCTACATTAGAAAAGCCTTTTTTTGAAACAAATTTAATTGGCTCGATAGTAGATAGAATCACCTTTATATGTGTAAGTTCTGACACAGGGAACATTTAATTCATATGACTGATCAGCTGTTTCCACTCTGACTGAAGCCTTTGCTCCTCTAAAGAGATCACAAGCAGCAACAGATTGTCTCTATCACCCCACACAGATCTGAGATAACCTCCCTCGCATTACTACATAAAACAAACAGAAATGTCATATTTCCATAGCATTTCCTACGTCACCGCTTGAATTTCCACCGGCTTATCATTCTATCGAGCCCTACACTTCTGCAGCGGTGTAATGGTTTTCCGACCACCTGCAGATTCCTGGAGCAGATGGAAACAAGCACTTGTTCACATTTTCTTTTGCAATTTCTCGAAATTTCTTTTTTTTGAGTTGAGAATTTGGAATATATTTGGATGGAGACCCGCCTGTTTACACGCCTGGAGCCCTGCCGCTCCTGATGAAATTATTCTTTTAAAAGCTTCCCGAGTAACAAGAAAAGAAAATTACGAGGAGACGGAGGCGAATGAGGATTTGACTTTTCAGCAGGAGGCTTTTTAGGTTAACCATCAGAGAGGGAGGAAAGAAGAACGATGGGCGCCGAACAATGGAAGGTTTCGCCTGAAGGGCAGTACAGAACCTTACAATCCCATCAACACAGCTGTCACGTTCTGGAGTTTTTGTTAAGGAAAGGGAAGGGAAGGCGGAAGACAGAGAGAAAGCAGAGGAAAAAAAAAACTCAAGAGAGATTAGTAATAGAAATATACTTCTTGACAGTGCTTGACACCGCATATTATTAAATACTGCTGTGATTCACTCTGTAATTAAGAAAGGAAATGGTCCGCACAGTAGCATGTCACATTGAAATGTCATTTCTAAGCCTCCAACTCTGACAGTATCTTATAGGGAATTGTTTCTTAAAGATTTAAGTCTGAGTATGGCATTAAATGGGCTTTATCTAAATGTCACTGCCTCAGTGATTGTCAATGATGTTGCCAATTGATCTCACATCTTACCTCCTTCCTCAGGGTCCTTCATCATTTGTCCTCAGCAGCCCCGTAGCCTCTGTAGCCACCGCCCACAGCTTAGTCAGAATCTCCGCAGCTTCTGTCTTTTTTCTTTCCCATGTTCAGGGGGACTTGATTTTTTCCTTCCTTAATGCTTTATAACCCTGCCACTGTCTCCAGGCAACTCAAAGGCTGTTGAGCTCGTTAAGTCTCTATCCCCTGAAGAGGCTGAGTTCCTTTAAGATTTTATGCACTTCCAGAACCTCTGCGTGTTTCTGTTGAAGATCAGATCATGTTCACACACCAGGCACTTTGAGAATAATTAGGGCAGTAATAGTGTTAGGCAGTCCGAGCCCTGATTAAATTGCAGTTAATGCGGCTATTTGAAGTGAATGGTTTTGACACCACTGTGATGTTGAAGCGATGAGAAGCAGTAGCGGCATTCAAAGGCGTGACAGTCGAAAACACCAGCCTCATCCCCCACGTTTTATGTTTATACACGTTCAAAACATGCTGTTCGAAAAAGGAGGCCGACTGGTTGGTCTGAGGTATTTCTGCCTGCTGCTTTCAAGAAAAGCGCAATCAAACAAAATTAGCCCTGACACTGTGCTTTCCTTGGGTACTAAGCAATACAACTTCCATGACATGCTTGAGTTTGTGCATCAACTGGATGTTCAGCACAGATTACTGGAAAAAGGTTAACACATCCCGTCTGAAGGCTCCTGAAATGCTCACAGTCATCCGGGCCCCCCCGAATATATAAAACACGATATTTCTTTTTGATATTTATTTAAAATCTGGATGATTCCATGAGTTCTTTAGAAACTGGACCACAACAACCAATACGAGGGACATTCTAGCCCTTGAGGCTAGCATTAGCTAGCATACTGTTGACAGAAACTTAAAAATGTCACATCTGGTGCTTGCTGAAGAACAGAAAACCTGTGTTAGCTAATCAATCCATTTTGTTTAGGTCTGCTTCCCCGTGAGATCCCATGTGAGTTGGTGGATTGCTCCCTCCGGTACAATGACTTTATCCGTAGGGTGCGATGTGCCATTATTTTAAAATCATGTAGTGGGTGCATGTTCAAGATTAGAGAGAGGAAAATCTGTTTCCCGCTTATCTTTGTAACACAACCCCATTTCACAATCGGCTCAAAGTCCTGCAGCTTCAGTCAGCGGCGCCATGCTGCACAAAGTGGTGTTATTTGTTTCTTTTTTTAATTATCAGAGACAATGAATTACAAAAATCAACGTAACATCAAAATCCCTCTAAAACAATACCAAATACGAAATCAAACAGGACACATCCTAAAACAAACACATATATCATCACAGCCATTAGCATCAGGCCCAACAAACTGAATACAGAACAATACATTAAAAAAGTAGTTCATGGATAAATACAATCTTAATCCTGCATCATCTTTGTACAGTAATTCAGTTTTTATTTGGACAACAGTGGAAAAGTAATACTTAGTTAAATAAAATTGTTATTACAGCCTTCAGCTTCAAATAACCTCACCCATCTGTCACTGGATTTTTTACATCATCATCATCATCATCATCATTTCTTTCTGCAACATATCCATCCAACATCAAGTGACATTGAATAAACACTCTAATTTGATGAATATTCAAACAATCCACATCTTTGAAAATAAATCTGTTTCCCAGACAAAATAATCATATTAATGATAGAACTGTCTGTCAATGAAACATCCCCTAATGCCACAGAAAAATGGGTTGGGTTGGAAACTCAAACACACAACATGACAATACCCGAAGAAATGTCTGTTGACTCGGTTTCCGTGAAACAAAAAGAGCACTCGTCTGACTCAGCAGTACCCCAGTTCTTTAACATTTTCCAGATGGACAGAAAATCTTAGTGTTTGAGGACGGTGTTTGCTGTTTATTTCAAGTGTGTTTATAATGAATGTGTCGTATGTTCAAATTGCACCAAGCTGGACAATGCACTTTCTTTCAGCCTCAACAACACACCTGCAAAGTGTGAAGAAGATTGAATGAACAGTTCTCCAGATATGCCTTGGATGGACGGACAGACAGACAGAGATTCCTTGCTTCATAGATAGATTCTACGTTTTCTAACAGAATACATTATGGGAAAACATGTAAAGCCATCTGGAATACATTTCTTCCCTACGTACAGCATAGTGTATCATTCATTCAATATTAAACAATAACCGTAGTGTGGTTGGAAGATCGGATAAATAACTCAGTTAAAGTCAAACAAAGGTTGTTGGTCGTCGCAATTTACATTATCACAGCATGGAAGGATGATTTAGGTTGTTGTTTGGTTATGAACAATAAAGGTCATGATGCTGGATAAACAAAATATAGGCATATGTTTTCTTTGCTATAAAACCATCACTCCATGTTTCACATTAGCACTGAAAATAGATCAATAATTCTGAGTAGTTGCATGTGAACATAATTCTGGGGTTTGAGAACACGTAACCCTTGGAAACAGGCCCACAACATGGAAGGTAATTTCCTGTTGGGGTTTAAAGTAGAAACCTACATGTTTGTGTTCTGTTCAGACAATCAGCTGAACAGCTACAAAATGAGGCAAAATGAGTCTATTGTCGAGATCAACAATTCGATTATCGCACTCTGAGCAGAGCTATGGGTGGTTATATACTGTTTCCTGTATACCATTTAAAGAAGGTTTCCAGGCTTTCATTTGTTTTTCAAAAAAGCATCTCCCTTAGCTGTAGTTTTCATCCATCAATGATATGAGAATAGTTACACCCTCCTTCAGCTGCGAACCAAGCTTCAAGCTTCACTGAGCGAAACCTTCCACCAGTGGAAGTGTCCTTGAGCAGGACCCCGGTTCTGTACCCGAGAGACAGTTGTTGACACTGCTTTCTGACCTCCCACTGGATCAGGGCAGGCCATAATTGAATTCTTAGGGGATCAATGCAGTGTGGAAAAAAAAAGAAAGTCAAGCATCTTGACTGCATGACTGTGGGAAATTGATAACAGAAGGGTGGAGAAAGGCTTCCTCTGACAGAAGAAGATGAATCTTGAAAGAGTGAATATTTTGTCACTAAAATACAGGCTAGAGTGACAAAGCCTGTCCAAAAAAGGGTGAAAGAAGTATGCATCATGGCAAAAATTTTCTAAAAGTGGATTTTACCTACACGTTAACCCCACGTGACATCGGCCATTGGTTTGTGGACGTAACTGAAGTGTCTAATTTGGCATTACATCCATCGCCATCTTGGAGCAAGAGAGTAGAGCTGGTTGAGGACACACAATGTTATGCCTCTGAATGAAAAATCAGAGACTTACAGTAGGAACTTCAATCAGAAGGTAGCCAGGCCCTAAAATGTATCCTGCTTTATTGTCTTTATTTTAATCTAAATTGGACCATCATTTACAAATGAAGTATCACAGCGTATTGAAGAAGACTTGAGACTGGCGACTGAGACAATAAACTCATATGGACGCTGTTTACTGAGGTGATAAATCAAGTGAGAAGTACAGTAATTTTCTCATACGCTTGCTTGCAACCAAACTTCTTTTTGCAACCAGTGTCATCCCCTGCTGGTCGTGAGAAACAATGCAGGTTTCAGGCATTCCCACACTGACTTCACATCCCACCACTGATTAAACATTTTTACTAGACACACATCTCATGTACACACTGACAAATATAAGATGCAGATAGTGTGCACTGCTTCATGTTATATATATATTTTTTTTTACACTGGAGGAATAGAGGAATATCGGCAGCTTGCAGATCATCTGAGATACAATACATTGCGATGTTAGGAGGAACAGAATAAATGATGTAGACTCATCAAACTTTGACAAGTAAAAAAAAAAGAACACTGAAATGAAACTTTTCCTTTCGAAAGGCAGTCTGTCTTTCAGATGAGCGACTATGGACCAAAGACAGAAATCTATTGGACACTAGTTGAAGTAGAGAAAACTGAACCCACTATCATTTTTGAAAGTGCTGTAGCATCAGCAAAAAATCTCCCCATGGCTTCCTCAGTTATGTGTCAAATTTAACCAGACATAAAATAGTGAACATTCAAAGCCAGTAATGAGGAACCGCAGCATATTAAAACTAGCACAGACAAAAAAAAAGTAACCTACTTTAAATTTAACAGTTCTGGAGTTCTGTTATGCTTTTCATGCAAACATTATCTTCATTCCCATCTTGTAGCTTCTATTTTTATTCAGGAATGAGGAGAGTTCGACATGTCTCCTGCGCTAACAAAAACCACGGTGTTGCAAGGCACGCCAGTATTTGGAGACATGTCACAAAAGATATTCATGTGCATGCTTTGATAGCACAAATTACAAGTTTAATAAGCCAGCAACCAGGGATCCTAGGAATTGTTCTCTTCTTAAAGAATGGGTTTGTTTCCACAACAAAAAAAAATTCTTTGGCAGCTCTGAGTAAATAATGAAACAGAGTGCTATTTTGCTTTGGAGCGAATCATATTCAGTATTCAGACTCATCGGCTGTGTCTGCCAGTCTTCCATGTGAGCGAAAAATATGCGGCAAATGTTTCGCCGCTGTGGTCACTGACAAATAAAATGTGGCATCATGAGCAGGATTAGGTCAACGCTGCGTCGCTGCCAGGAGAAGGGGCACATTAATTAGTGCTGGTGAGCGTCACAGGATGAAATCTGCTTCCTGAAACGCTGCCATTGATCACGTTACACTTGGAATCAAACATTATTGGACTCCTTTTACAGTTGCTGTCATCTGCATCCGTCAGAAAAAAAACAAGCGATCTTGCATTCATTTGAACATGGAGAGACACCAAAACATAACAACCTTAGAAACGCATTTTTATATTAACTCATTATGGGAGGTTTTAAATCTTTTAAACCCGGATACTGTGACATGTACACACCATATCCTGGTTTTAAAAAATATACAAAACAGTGGTTGAGATAGTGATAGATCAAGACATACAGTCAGAAACCTGGATACTCTTCTGATCATGTATGTAGGAGTTTGAATTACCAGGTTTTTCTTGTTCCATCCAAACACCATATCCCTAATATGGGACTAAGGGAATTGTTACTTATATCTCGTCATAATTACTATTACGCTTTTTGTTTTTCCTTTGCTTCAGTAAGTCCTTGTCCATGTAAAAGGTTTTGAAAGTTAAAAAGCACAAAATCAGTGCAAACCACAGAAAACACTGCTCCTAAAGTGCGTAAAACTCCTCATCAGTAGTCCCGCTTTCAATTCTGTGACTTTGCTACATCACACAACGTCACCATGTCACACATTTAAATAATTTATGCCTATATTGATGGTAGACGTGAAGCTAAATGGAGGCTGAACACATGACAGAGCCGAACGAAGACGCAGTGAGTAGTGCTGGCTCAGGCATGTGTGAGCTGACCAATCAGAGCAGACTTTGTTTTTGGGAGGAGCGGCTTTAAAGGGACAGTAGCTGAAAAAGAGCGTTTCAGACATAGGGGTAATACAGTGCTGCAGCACAGGACAGTGTGGACAATTGATGCTGTTTTTTTATGTACTAAAACATTTTATTCAATTTATGAACCTAAAAATGAGCATAACGTGTCTCCTTTGATGTTAAAAGTTTCTGGTTATATAACCAGAATGTCAGAGTGTACTTTTGCTTTCTCCGACAGACAAAAAAAATGTCCTTTTTTCAGCCTCATCACATCAGAAAGCAGCATTTTTGCTAATCTGGGACTGGGACACATCATAGTATGATTCAACAGTGTTTTAATGCATGTTTGACTTATCCGTTTTCATACACACAATCGTTCTTTTAGTCCCTCCTGAACATCTGTGTGATCTTTGTAGTTTCTCCCTTTGTACTCGCCAACATGGAATTTAAACATTCTCCGCTATGACTCTTCCTTTAATCTCAGATAACAGCCGCAACACAAAGACACAGAGAGCGTACTGTATATTTTTGCAGGTAGAATCTTTGTAGATTTTCCTGATGCCTGACTGTTCGGTTTTGTGCATCGCTCCAACAACATTACACAAGAACATCAAATACCTTTGTGAGAGTCTACGGCCCGCATTTGTTTACACAACTGAGGCAAAAAAAAAAAAAAATGCACAGCAACACGCAAGCGTCTCTGGTGGCGTCTGACAGCTCTGAAAAATCAAAGTTCATCCCAGATCACTCATATCGGAGATGTGTGAGTGGCATTGCTATTAGGAAAATATATAATTTCATAGAAAATTATTTCCCAGGCTAGACAGTCTGCATCTGTTCCCCCCAGAAGCGGTTGCATATTGTTCTGCATTTCAATATCAGAATACAAGCCATTAGACAAGGGCAATTGAGTGGAGTTGTCAAATTCAAGAAGATCTATGGTGTTGATGGAGACGCACAATACGTTCTGCTACTCCCAAAAGACGTCAGGGAGGAGGTAATCTGTGTCCCCGCATTGCTCCCCCCACGGCTCGACGGTATTTGTGATGCTATGGGAGAGATATTATACTAAGAGCCTCAGTGATAACGCAAAAAGTGCGCTTAATACTCCCCAGTTTCAATATCTTCCTCAATAATCAATAACAAGTTACACCAGAGAGTTTTTGTGCAAAACTTTGCATTCAAATTTGAAACAAAAAAGTACTCACAGGAGTGCTCTGCGACCATATCAGAGCCACAAGATATGCGAGCGATGCAGAATACACCGGGGGGAGGGGGGTTGTCTGGAGATTGCATACGCATTGTTATCATTACAGAGATAACATGCAATCATTGTGGCTACATTATCAGGGGACTGCTGGCATGCATCTTTTCGTGACAGCATCGCCGGTGCAATTCAGTTTGATTGCTTTCCCTTCGCATTCTAATTGTCCGCATTCAGAAACGCACAAGTGAAATGCATCTATTATGACAGAACTGAAGACGATGAAGAGTTCAAACTATGCACGACGGTTGATTGCGGCCTTGATTATTAAGCCTAATTAAATCCTCACATTCCCCTGTCATGAGGGAATAAACATTACTCGCGAGGTATTTTCCACGGCTTGGAAAATAAGTTTGAGCGCTTTCATATTTTATCACCGACACCAGAGTTACAAAGCTCTTCGGGCAGCTTGATGTGATTTTGCAGCAAGCTTCAATGGTGTCAGACATATTTCTTTATAAAAAGCTGCCCGTCCCACACCTTTCCCAGGGCTGTGCAGTCTGTCACCCAAACGGAGCGTGTCCATCTGTCCCTTCCCATTTACGCTCTGTTGTTCTCACCACGGCTGAGCCCGTCATGTAACGCAGGGATGGTTGACAGCTGTTTGTTGATTCAATGCCACGGCTTATTTCCTCTGTCTGTTTGTTTTGATGTCAGCATTCAGCGGGATCAGTGGGTGAGTCAGCATGCCTCTCTTTGCAGGCTGACATCAGGACACAGACACCACAAAATAGTTTGTCTTTTTTTCTGCCATGTTCGACCAATTTGGGCTCGTAGCAGCTGAGCCGCCTTTGATCGTCGATTTGCATCGTGGAGATATGTGAAATCTGGAAATTTGTGGTCTTTCTTTTGCCATTCTCAGCCGTAGCTGCAACGTTTAACGATATCCTGGTGGTCCGGCCTATCTGATGTTCCTCCTTTGCTGGCATCTTTGATATCAACCCAACGGCTTGCATCTCTCAGACTAACTGCGAGTTTTGGATAAACTTGAACTGGCATTTTTCTTTGATTTCCTTTAGTCTGTGGCCCAAATAAAATGATCAGAAAAGATGCAAGGTACATGATGCAGGGGGCTATTTAAATCATTGTAATTGGTTCATACCGATTTTCAAATGTGTTCTTGCGGAAGTGAGGCGAGCACAATCAAGTCTGTAACCATGGAGTCAACATTTGGGGGGGACCCAATCTGCTGTGGGGCTCTGAGGGTCCCTCCTCAGACAAAATTAAATAGTTGAAAATTCATTTCCTGCTATTGTAAATTATTATAAAAACATATCAAGACATGGGATTAGCGTTTTAATTATTTGCTGTCCAATGCAGAATATTTGCTAGCTTGCTAACCTTCTGACAGGAATTTAGCATAACACCATGCTACAGTAACTTTATTTAATTTCATTAAATAATTATTTTATAACAATTTATCACAATCAAGTGTGCTTTAGCCGACGTACCACACATACTACAGTCTCCACTTTTTAATATATTTGATTACCCATAGCAATGACTGGAGCAATGGCGTCTGCTGGAGTACGGCGATACCACTTCCACAACCCAGTTCTTAGTTATGATTATGGGGCCCCAATATCCCTCCCAATATGTTGTATTGACAGTTGCTAGTTATCGATTATACAAATAGAAACGTTGTCAGAGTTTAAGCATTTTGAATAGAAAAGCCTGGTCTCATTGCAAAATAATTGCCAGGGCGGCATAACCAATATGGCAGCCGATGTACAATCTTGCCTAAAAGGACTTTGATATAAATTACAGCTGAGGCTGATGGGACGTCTTTAGTTTTGCTGGTATTGGATAAATTCAATTTTGACCTGATGATGACTGATGACTCATCTTCTAGGGACCATTTGTCCAAAATGTCATGGTAATCAGTTTAATAGTTGGAGAGACATGCAATCCAAATTCAACAAAGGCGACCGGCTGCTGGCCCCAGAGAAAGAAACAGGGATCGTTAATGTCAGTAGGATTCAAAGTCAGGGAACAGTGAATATCTGCATTTTTCTGCCCATCCATGTCCAAGTGAAAGCTTCAATCAGCAGGTGGCACTAAATGCAAAAGTCACAAGTTCAAAAATGTATTGAGGTTCATCCTCAGGAGACCGTGAATGTCTAATCCATCCGATGGTTGTTGAAAAAAATTCAGCCTGAACCGAAGTGATGGACAGCTGACCTACCCTGCCATCCACAGAGTCACGCAGCAAGTGTGGCTAAAAGCGGCTCCATTCATACTGCTTGTTTTGATATCTGAAAGACATTTGAATTATATGAATTATTTTGTCCTCTGCGGTTGCTTTTCATGCTCGCACTGATCTCTTTGTATAGTTTTTTCCCTACTTTTTTCCATTCTGCTTTTAATTATATCGTAGAAGTCATCTCTGACATCAAGGGCAGAACTTCCAAATTCATTAAAACATCGAGAAAGTTCGCGGCCCACGGTAATATTTAAAACTGGATGTGACAAGATTTTTTACGACTGTTGTTTTTGCTAAAGTATCTACAGTACATTTCCAATCCACTTTATTAAAAACGCATTTCTCGTTTACACAAACAGCTTTCTCCTCCAGACAGTGAGTCACACTGTACATAAATAAAACATGAGTGTAAAGCATGCAAACAGGGTTGAGGGATTCAGTAACTCTTTTGACTAAATGGTAGAATGGGCAGGATGTGATCTAAGCGACTCTGAATGCGTTGTGATGTTTGATCCCAGATGTGCTAATTCCAATATAAACACATTCACTATTCTGGGAAGTTCACTCACTGCGGTGGCTTCAGTTCAGTCAGAATGGTGCCATGAGCGAAAAAAATATGAACAAACAAACAAACAAACAGAAAAAAAAAGAAGCTTCCAGTCGGTGACAGGTTTGTGGACAGAAAAGCCTTGTTGCCCAGAGAGGTCACATAGTAGAACGACGAGATTTGTTCAAGCTGACCGATGGCCCGCGAAAATCCAAGTAACAGCTCAGTACCACCGTGATGTGCAGGAGGGCATCCTGAAACAGACAAATCTTAAAATGGATGGACCACAGCAGCAAAAACACCACGCCAGGTTCCACTCTGTCGCTCAAAGCGAATGAGAAGAAGCCACGGTGGGGATGTCATCACCATTGCATAGCGGGAAGCGTCGCCTAGTCCAAAGGGATCAAGGTTTGTGCTGCAACACGGTCACGGCAGGGTGACAATTTAGTATAAATTGCAGGAATCCGTGGGTCCACTTTTTATGCAGGCTACAGGCTGCTGGTAGTGTTTTTTCCTGGTGCACATCCGTCCCTTTATTGCAGCCAACTGAGCGTCACTCTCGTGACACGCCGTACCTAAACATTTCTGACAAAACACACCATGTCGCCAGCCTTCCCCTTTTTAGATGAATTCTTCTGGCGCTACAATGAGTCATATCATCTTAAGACAGTTCCAGAAACATGACAGCGTTGCCAGCTCGCTCCCCAGATCTCAACCCAATAAACCACCTTTGGCCCGAGGTGAATTTGACGGCTGACGGCATGAATATTCAACAAGAATCTCTGTGTATTTAGACAAAACTGGACTGTCAAAGCTCAGATATACAGGCAGTGAGACTGTGCCACATTCAGTGATTTAATATTCCAGAAACAGGCTAATACTTTAAAAGCAACCTTGTAAATCCTGCTCATTTCACAAAATGTACTGCAATTATTGCATTTACAACAAGCTAAAAGAGTGTGCTTTTACAGAAAATTAATTGCAATATGACAAAAAACATTCAGACTCCACATTTTGGGCCATTAATTGGGCCCATTTGTGTTATTATTTATGGTTGAAAGAGCTTCTGCTGGCCAGTTTGTTTAAGGTTTCATCAGCACAAAGAGCGTTAATTAAAAGCTGCGGTTTGTGTGGTGACTATTTAAAACGCACACACCAGAACCGACTAAGTGACTGTAATACTAATGTATACCAGCCATGCAATATCAATATTTCTCTAGGTGTAGTATTAATTTCACACATGCGAAATTTCACATATTTCACATGTCGCCATGTTTTGTCTCCTGTAACAGCATCTGAGAGGGCACTATTTCACATTTTCTCCACTGGAAGGGCACCCTAAGGCGAACTTTTTTGCATTTCGTCCACTTGATTGATCCTAAAAGGCACTTTCTCATGTTTTGTCCACTGGAAGGATCCTAAAGGAAACTTTATTATGGATGGTCAACTAGAGGGGCACCCCAGATGGTACTATATCACGTTTTCTCCTCTACAAGGGCACCCTAGAGGGCACTGTATCACATTTTCTCCACTAGAAAGGCACCCCAGAGGGCACTGTATCACATTTTCTCCACTGGAAAGGCACCCTAGAGGGCACTGTGTCACCTTTTGTCCACTGGATGGATGCTAAAGGCCACTTTGGCATGTTTTGTCCACTGGAAGGGCACCTAAAAGGGCACTGTATCACATTTTCTCCACTTGAAGGGCACTCCAGAGGGCACTTTATCATGTTCTGTCTATCATAGGCACATCTGAGAGGGCACTTTATCACAGCTGCCCTGCAACCCTGGAGTAATATCATTCAACTGTGCAGTTTCAAATGTGCAATGGTGAAAATCCAGCTGTTTAGTTTGGTTTCTTGTGTGTATTTTTTAATATTGTCGCAATGATTTATTGTCCTCTTGTTCATTTCTTGCATTTTTTTAATATATTTATTTATGCTTTTTTTTTAATGAATGCTTATCTCTATTTCTGCTATCTCCTTTGCTGCTTTAACAATGCAAATTACCCCACTGAGACTAATAAAGGATTTTCTGATCTTATCTTATCTTATTTGCTGCATCAACTACAAATATTTCCCAATTAAAAAAATAAATGCATTCAATCATATTCTCCTATCCTACATCCTGTCATTCACAGAGCATTTCATCACATGTTTTTCTGGCATTCAGAGTCAGAGAATGTGCTGGATGATATCAAGCTGCTATTCACAGCTCACTGAGGGCTATGAAGGCGATAATGACAGGTTTGACAGGTGGAGGCTTATTGTTTCAGGTAATTTTGAATGCCACATAACTGGCGTGTCTTCATTACTGGTACTGTCATCAATCTCCGTTATGAATATGCCTTTTGAGTCTCTTGTTGACAAACAGATTTCTTAAATAGGCCTCAGTAAATTATTCTCTGTATTTACGAGAAAAAAGGGATGAAAGAAGGAAACAGTCTTTTGAACCCACCCTAGCGTTTTTGACAAAGGCTCGGGAAAATTCAAGTGAACACCCCTTGTCTTCCCCAATAAGCGCGGCTAGTCCATCTTACACGCTGAGGCCCCCATGCCTCATGCGAGACGAAAAGTAGAGCCGCTCCTCGACTTGCCTCACATGAGATTCATTGTGACTGACGTCCGCGGCATTTAGAGAAGCATTCAGTCAATCATGCGGTGGAAATGTGGTGTTTGCACTTCCTTAATGCAGGGGTGTTAATGCTGCCTGTTATTTCTCTTATTTCGCCAATGCGGAGGGAGAAGTGACATGTAATTGCAGCGGAGAGATAAACCTACAGTCTGTTTCCAGCTACGTTGTTGATTTGATTTAAAGTCTTATATCAGAGTGGATGTGCCGACCTGTTTGGGTTCATCTTCATCATGAGGAACACAATGAAACTGTACATATACAACCTGGATATTTAAACATTTACCTCTGCGAATTAGCGCACCGAAAAATGTGTTCTTACAGATTCAGCCAGTCAATAAAGACCTGCTGACTCTCGGCTGTGTTAACTGCTTTCTAGCTCAATTTGTAATTCGGCTCCTTGAAAGACTGAAGCACTGCTGTCCATCCTCATCTCTTAGCCCTTAGCAGATATTTATTATGCCGGTAACGTTGGTGTTTTAGTGAAAATGGATGCCCAGCCTGGACCTGTCGGAAACCCAATGGGCATGGGCGACATAGGTAGACACACGAAGACGCTGGAGGGAGCTGGCTCAGGTGAAGAACACTGGGAAGTCACACAGGTGAGTAACACAGGACGAACTCACAATTACATGAGGGAGCACTCAGTCTACAAACACACACAAGAGCTGATTACAGACAAGACACAGGCGGACACAGAACAAAAAGGGCAGGGAAATCAAACAATGGGAGGAAAATGAAAAGCAAAACATGACACATAAGCGTAAAACTTCAAAATAAAACAGGAAACCACAGAGTCACAACCAGAATCACGACACACTGATTATGACCTAGAACTTTCTAAATGTAAACAAGAAAACATGTAGTCAGTGAACAACTGCAAGGGTTAAGAAATATTAATTAGAAAACAGGATGGAAAATGGAGAGCATTTTAACTGACTAAGTGTATCATTTAGTGGGTTATTCCTCAAACACCTGAACAGTCTTTCCAACATGCCCTTGTGAATATAAGGTGGGAGTAACTGATGATAACTCTTAGTGTTTATTAAATTAGCAATCAGGGTTGCCTTTTTTCAGCTTTTGCGATCCACCTACCATCCTACAATGCTAACTGTTTTCCCATCTTCCCATGCATAAAGTAGCCCTTATTGAAACACTCTGCCTGTCTGGTAGGAGCCCGCCCCGCCACCACCCTTTGCAGTAAACATCCACCAGATGCTTGAAGCCTCTGCAGCAGGCTCGCTGCCCTCCTGCAGAGTGTCAGCCAAGATCTGCTCCAGCCTTGGACCATGCTTCCTCTGGAGTTTGCATTTTGATGAGTCTGCATGAAAACTTTTTTTTTTTTTTTTCATTTTTGTTTATGCATATTGAAGCCTCTTCCAGTTGACTTGTTTTTATTGATTGACCTTATTTTTATTTTGCTCATCTTGTTTTATTCAGCATGTCTGGGACACCAGTAAGTTGTATCCCAGGGTTCTTTAAAATTCAGGTCAAAATTATTTTCTTCTATTTTATTGAATTATGATGTAGTATGTCGAGTAATGTCACTAAGGTGACGAGATGTGCGGCAATTTCCAGTGTACGTTTCCATTTTTTGCAATCACTCTCCAAAAAACGCTGGCCTCACTGACACCTGTTCTCCAGTAGTGCACATTATATAACTGGAAATAAGAGAAGAACTTTCTGCTTCCCAGCTTCCTCCTTCCCAGTGTTTTAAATCATTCACTCGGTGAAGGGGTAGGTCGGTTTCAGCAGATGAAAGCCTCTTAAGTGCAGCCAGAAAAGATTGCTTTGATTTCACTCCTCTCACCAATGTGGAAGAGGTCTCTTGGATCCACCAAACACCGCTGTGGACAGTGTCTAAAAACACATTTGATCTTCGACCCTTTTCATTTGGAAGTGGTGCAGAGTAGGCTACAACCTGGAAGACGGACAGAGGAACTGCAAAACGAAAGCAGATATAGAGTGTTAGGAAAGATAAGAACACATTACTAAAAAATCAATTATTCACATTGTACAAATAACCTTTTTTTTCTTCCATTCCCTATGGTATATTGGAAATCTTGATTAAGTCATTCTTTATGCTTCGAAGCCGTTTGATTTACCGACTCTTTACATCTCTTTTTTTCCCCCAGCAGGTTTAGTTTCTTGCAATAATAATATGGATTTCACTAATGTTCTCTCTGTCACACTCTCTCTCAGACTGCTGTGTCCTGGTGCTGTGTCCTTGCAAGCACAAAAACATATGTAAGTTACGCTGCCGCCTGCGATAGAACTACTTTATGTTAGCAACACCGCTATCTCGTACAGAGTCGCTCCACATCTTCAAATGTTCATTTATGTTTAAAACGGAGGGACGAAAAGCCTCACAACCTAAATGTCAGCGAGTTTACACGGAGCTTGCCGTGCAAAATTCATGCTAACGGCGTTCAGGTCGTTCCAGCACAGGACAGAAAATGTGCGCGGCTTGCTTAAAAGTTTAACGTGAGTGTGAGAGATAAAGTTAAACTTTTATAAAATACAAGAAAAGAAAAGCTGGTTTCCCAAAAAATACAATCCATGAGCAATGCAGTTGGATTTCATGTGGGTGAGGTTAACGTGGATTGTGCCATGATAAGTATAAGATATGTGTGCGGCGGAGCAAATAGCCCAGTTAAGCATTACACAGCACGGGCACGGAAATTGTTTGAAAATGTCGAAAATGCAGTAACCTGCGGTGACACCAGTTTTATGAGTACATATGCTGCTTTGTAAGAGTTCAGTCGCGCTGACAGACACAGTCTGGAGAGGAGCTGGGAGATGAAGGTTGGAACTCAACCACAAAAAATGTCCATCATGCATTGTGTGTCAGAGCTGAGGATGGTGGGAGGCTCAGGGGAGCAGCATGTTTAGGGTAAGGGTGGGATGAGAGAGGGGGGCCACTGCTGCTGTCTGAGATATACTTCGTTTGGAACTGTAATTGTGGCGCGGCACAATAGCATGATATTTAAAATGCTGGAAAAGCAGCAGTGGGATGCGGCAGTGCCATAATTGATCACTCAGTTCAGAGGTGCCCTCTCAAATTAATTCTTTACTTATCATTTGAAGCAGACGGAGGAATATAGAGCACGAATGAGCTTCGGCATGAGAATGTCAAGGACTAATGCAATGTGTCTACCTATAGGCCCATATGTAACACGTCTTCATACTTGAAAGACTGAATAGGTAATTTACTCATGACTTCCAAAGTGAAATATATGACCGTTGGAGGGTACCAGTGACATACATAAGCACACCTTTCGTCATCACATGGTTAATAGTCGTGGAACAGTCGCAGTTTAGTTAGGTTTAGCTATGAAAGCTAATTTAACAGGCAAAACACAAGGCTTTTTTCTTTTGCTTTAACTTATTCTGACGTAAATCCACATTGGGCTGTAGAAAAATGATACCATCGGCTTATAGATTGGTTGACCTCGCTTTCACTGTGTTATTTGGTTTGCCAGCAGGCTGTGTTTTTCCTGGAAAAAATGAAGGTCAAATTACAGCACCAAAGGAAGCACGCCTGCCACTGTGCAAACGAAACAGGAAGAGGCATTGTTTTCCCAGGTTGCTATCCCCAGGTAATACTGGAGTAACTGTGGAAACTCAACACTGCAAAATAAAAAAAGAGGAGGCAAAGGCAAAAAGACAGAGTGATAGAAACTGAGGTAAAACAAAAGTGAATGGACCGGCATTTGATCGGTGGCGAGTCCCAGCGTTGTGTCATAAGCAGTTTTTATACTGGGCAGCAAGCCACCAATTTGGCTGTCCTTTTTGTGGCTAGGTCCGCGGATTTAGACAGAAGGCGGTATATTGGGGGTCTGTTTTGGTCAGCCAATATCACGCATCGGAGAGTACACTTTTTTCCACCTCCATTGCTATGTAAATCCAAGTCGTCGATGTGCCGGCAATTGCGTGAGATGGGCGGAGGTGTTGATGACGTGCACTGTTGTGCAACCCACAGCCAGGGAGTTTTAAAAACCAGGAAACAGCTGATCACAGCAGTCAGTCCCTCACTTCATCCACGGGATGAGTCCGGGAGATGCTAGCGTCTCCTCGGTCTCTGTAGCTGTCTTCGTTGTCCGCTTGTTGTTGTAGCGGCAAGCTACTAACGGTCGCTACTTTCAAATTAAAAGCCAGAGGCAAATGCTTGAAGTGGCGAAAGTTGAAATGTATTTCTGCTTTAAGTTACATCACGTACCTGAGGCAAGTGAAGTACATTGCATTTACTTTGCTACCTACTGCTACGTCCACTAGAGGCCGCCATCCGACTGTAAATGTAAATATGGGTCGTAAGAAGCTGTTTTTCTTTTTACAGAGGAAAGGTTTATATACTGCATGGAAAGAGTTCATATTTGTGTGGAGCAAGGACTCACGTGCGCTACAGGCTAAGGAAATGTGTTCAGTTCTACACAGAATTAACCCAAATTGCATTGCATTGCCCAAATTTGCCACTAACATTTTATCATATTCTAACATTTTGACCTGTTGGTTCTGTTTCATGACAGGCTAACAAGGAGTTACAGTACGAAGCTTAAATTTCGCTCAGCGGACAGTTAGAGTGTGTCTACTTAAGATAATGTTTTAAGGTTAAAGCCACTCTGTTCTATTTTTCGCTGACAGTTTGCAAACTTTATTGATTCACTACGCAGCCTCTGGGAAAACCCCCCAGTTTTTACGTGATTAAAATACCACATAATCCCATAATTTGGATATACCCTTAAAACAATTTGCTGCCAGTGGCTATTGTTGTGCATGAAGAGCACCATGATGCGCGTATTGATTTTGCTGTAAAGAACACACTCAGAGGGAGTATTCAAACAAAAGGTCAGGAAAAATGAGATGGAACTTTCTTATTATAATGCTGACATTCCCCATTACATTCAGAATCATGAACTGAATCCTTAGTCACCCCTTCTCCCCAGAGAGTAATGCAACACTTTTCAGTTCATAAGCTCGCGTTGCTCAAGGACACTCCATCCCACTTGTGCGTGAATTGAGGTGGTTATTACAGCTACAATTACACCATCATATACTTCAGTATGTCCGGTGCAAAGCTAAAAATGGACGGCTGTGGGTACAAGTCTTCTTTATATGTAGCTGCAGAAGAAGACGGCATAAAGGGAGAAGAAGGATTATTGGTGCCGGCTTAGTGATACTGCTTTTTGGAATATAAATACAGAATACGCTCTTCCCTTGATGAGGATAATTATACTGCTATTTCTTCAATCAGCTTTCCAGCTCAGCATGGGACCCAGGTGCCTAACGTGGATACCTTTTTTCATAGCCTTTGAACAGCATTCAGTTCCAGCCAGTGGGAAACTGACATAAGAGGGAACAGGATACTTATTTAACCCAAATAAACAGCATCGCTGTGCACAACCCAACTGGAGGACACAGCGCCAAATGTGCTGCAGCTCTCTGATATTGTTTTCCTGAAGTGACAGGATCCTCTACTCTAACCATTATATGCCATGGCAATACGTCTCTTTGCTTCATCCGTGATCCATTTGCTTCTTCCCTCACTCTGCTGCTGCTGCACCTCTCAACAAGTTGTCAAATTACCTCAGGAAAGAGTGGGTTTAACCACTGCTATACAGCAAAACAGGAGACGAGTGATAAAAAAAAAAACACCTAAAAATACACCAACTCCCTCCAGTGCCGCCTTAAATGAAAAATTATATTTAATTATTTTTCTATATGGAAAGTGGCTACATGAGAGCAGCCCGGCAGCTAGCTCGCGAATGTAATTTGTTGATTGAGATGAGTTGTTCAGTTGTATTTGCAATGTTACCTTGTTCTTACAGCTACCGCGTGGGATCAATTATCAAAATTAACATACTGTGCTAAGTGTAAAATATTTATTTTGTTGATGTACTATTGAAACAAACCCTATGAGATAGCGAAATACTGATGTAAGCTATCCATCTACTGAAGCCTGTTCCACTTTAGATGTGGCTCATGTGAGCAACTGCTCGGGTGCATTCACATCAACAGTAAACAACAACAAATACTGCTTATTTTTTTTCTCTCTCCCACTGTCACTAAAAATATATCAAGCTGTAAAATCCTCAACCAATTTAGAAAAACAAACACTTGTATGTTGGCCCTGGGAGCTCAACAGACTACAACTTAAGAATACACAAGCAAAAAAAGAAAAATATTTTCACCAATTTGCAAATACATTCAGAATTTATAAATAATGTTGCAATTTTACAAAAAAAGGCAAAATACAGAAATCCTGCAAGTCCTGCAGCACAGACAAGTGGGGTCCACTAAAAAGTAAGAAACATGCCAGGAAATGCGCCGTACGATCTCGCTGGTTTTCTTGCGAGTCAGCGTGTCCCAGTCGTGCGTGTCCTATGAAAAACAGTTTCTGTTGTTTTCTATTTGCATGTGTTTGGAGCTCTCGGGGCTTCAAGTGTAATTTACTCATCTTATCAAGTCACTTCTCATCATACACACACACAACTGAGATCCTGATAGTTTAAAATGTGTTTTTCTTTGTTACTGTTCCTCCTCCTTCCTCCTTCCTCCTCATGAAGTGTGGTGCATTTCATTTTCTTGCAACATAAGCAGCAAATCAGATCACTGCGCACAATTACTCTCATTTGTTTTGACATCATTTCCTTGCACTATGTATGGAATGGCGAGTGTTGCCATAATGCGTTGCCATGTGGGAAGAGTCATGGAGCCAGGGGCGAACAGCCGAGCCAGTCAAAGCCAAAGTCAGAGCCCTGCGCGCCCTTCACATGCACCCTCAATACACACATCAACAAGCCTACAGTGCATTTTCAGCCACTGACTTTCATTGCAAATGACTGTTCTCAGAATGTTTCCAGGCGAAGTACATTCCTCACAGAAAGAGGCTTTTACAACATGTATTTTTTGCAGATTTATTAAAAATAATGAAAGCTGTGATCTATATGCTCATCATTGCCTCCCTATTTTCGCCTGAGAAGCAGGTTTTTGCCCATAAATTTGATTCTATATACAGTATCTTGTGCCTATGGTGCATGAAGAGGGGTTTTTACTCCTACAGGGACCGGCCTTTGGCAGGCTCGCTAATGGGATATGGTCCACAGCTCCACCTGTTCCAATGAATTTCTCTCCTTGGATCAGCTCGACAGCGTCACGTGAGAGCCTGCAAATAGGGAGGTAATGGGAGGTAGTGGTTTGAGAGACAGCGACGATCATCCCTGATTTCACGCATATTTTTCCTGCAGCCATTTAAAAATCAAACATCACCACTACTCTATCCGGGGCGGGAGGAAGCAAGAAGTTGAAAAAAAAAAAAAGATGACAAAAGGCTTCAAGGACAACAACCAAGCAAAAGAGCCCTGACAGCCCAACTTGTCGTGGTTTTCCAGAGGATGCGGCGGTGTCAAATATGATTATTTTTTTTGACCGCAACAGAGTGACAGTGCGGAAAATTCCTCTGGCTATTCCATTCCAGAGGGGTATCTCAGCACATTAAGTAACCTATAATATGTACAAACAGTGTTTGACAGGATTTTTTTTTTTTTTTGTAGAACACAATAAAACAGTAAGGAATAGTTGCATGCAGGCTTGTCAAGCCTGCAGTGCGCCTTTCAACCCCCGCGTGACGCTTATTTGAAACATAGATCATTTTTATTCCAAGGCAGAGCCTCGCTTGTCTTTTCAAACACAGTGCACGTTCATGGCGGCGTACGCGGTTTGGTGCAAATCCATCTTGATTATTGTCACATGCAGAGTGAAGTGTGGACGGAGAGAGACACGGTCATACACCACCTAACATGTTTTAAGTGGAAAATGGTGTTTCATCTGCGTTCACACCCCTCCGTTGCACTGTAAATCATGCAAAGTGAAAATGTGCTATTTTGAACAATGGTATTGCCGACCGTAGTGACAAGCAGGATATAATCCAGAGAATGGGATCATTAAAAAGTGCATTAATGCTGAGAGCGACTGTCAATCTAGTCCTGTCTTATCCCTCACCATTTTTATCGTCTTCTTACCTAATCACTCTACCTTTATGGCTCATTTAATTCATTCGCATATTGATTTTGTGTGTGTGTTGTGTTTGTGCTTGTGCTTGTGCTTGTGCATGTGCGTGTTTATGTGTGTGTGTGTGTGTGTTACCCCGGGGTGCTTGTTCGCTAATAGAGTTCTTTAGTCACAGATCTGTCTGACAGGTGGCCCTGCTGGCCTCTAGTGTGTGCTCAGTACAAGTGCTCTCCTGGGTGAGAAGCTGTCACATCCACTTACACAGGGGAACAATTCCTCAGTCCCCCTCTCTTTAAATGGAACCACCCTCTACCTCCTTCCTAAAACAGACCACCTTTACAGTTTCAACATCTCAACAACATCTTTCAGTCTAAAATTCAAAAATCAGATTTTTTTTTGCCCTTAAAAAATGTCTGAAAGATAAACTATGTAATATTTCTGCTTAAAAACATCTAAAAGCAACTAGGCCTTTGCTATAAATGTGTTGTGTTGTCATGTTATCTTCAACATTTCCAACGATGTTCGACCCCAGAGAATCAACACCTTTATTCAAGGTAACGCTGCATTTGTTTTGGTCACATGCCGCTTTCATTTCAGGCAGAAAGTCATGGAGCGAGGAAGGAAGTCGGTGAAGGTGACCAAACATAACGTGAATAAAACTTTAATATATTACCTCATTGGCGAACACGATCGGGGGTTGTTAAACAGTGAAGATAACACTTCAGTGATTTCACACTATTGAGACACCCTCAGTGGCAGCAATCACACACTGTTAGTTTATACATGATTTCAAACAAGTCTAAGAAACTACCAATCTATCGGAGATTTGCCAGCAGTGTGTTGTGATGTGGGCGGTGGGGCTAACATGGCGTCTCCTTTCATCGAAAAATTGCTACTTTAACAGATAAAGTACTGTAATGTAGGCTTTGACAAACCATGCATGTGTTGAAATCTATCTCGTCTTCATGTTGCAGCTTTATGTTTGTTATACCTGTTATGGTCGCCACAAACACAGAGGGATATTATAGCTCTCCTTAAAAATATCCAGTAGTCCACCTAAACTGCATCACTGGCTCGGCAGCCTTCTCAGCTGCAACAAAACGGTCATATTATAGTAAAAAGGCATTGGAGTTGCGTGAGTTGAGGGAAAGTCAGGAAAACAGAGACATAAAAACACACACAAAAACAGAAATCATAGACATAGTTCACTGTTAAAAGCCACAGGTAAATACATGCAATAACTGAATATTAATGTATTAATGTTTTTCTGTATTCACATCGGGAACATCAGCAAAGTCCGGCCCCAGCGCAGCCCGCTCAGCTTTAACAACATCAACTCCTGCCACACTGATAAGCGACCCTCAGAGAGCAGGGATTATTTATGTTTTTTTTTTTTTTTTTGGCCAGTATGGATGCAAAATGAGTCTGAAAATGCATGAATGATGTTCGTCATATATAACATCGGAAATACATTTAACCTGCTGAGTCCTGCAGAAACTCGAATTTTAAAATTCCACCCCATCTCTCAGCAGCAGACAGCACATGCAGCAAAGCCTACCGTGTGCTCAAAAATCCCCCCAACAAAATATCAATACCTTGTAAAGTTCACCGGGGAGTCTTCTACTGTCGAGTATTGAAATCTGCTGAAAAAAACTGGCACAGATGCATGTCTCCATGCTGGTGCCTGGAGGATATTTTGGCTTACACTTTTGCCCGTAAACACACACACACCGAGTGGCCTACAATGCACTATATGTTGGAGAGAGCTGCATGTGACGACCCTTTCGTGTTCGGGTCTGTACTGCGAGAGCCGTCTCAGCAAGGGAAAGTTATTTTTTTTCTGCTTTATACTTAGCAGTTGAACCATGTGGGGAAGCAAATGTCATTTTTGTTCTGCATCAACTGTATGTCACCATAGGGAAATACTCCCCCCTCCGCTTCCTCACTGTAGGCTACCAATTATGTAGTTTGAACTCAGGCATAAAGGCAAGAAAAGAGGCTTCTGAATTTCTGAGTTACTGCAGCCTGATTTAGTGAAAGGAAAAAATGTTTTCTTGAAATAAAGATATTTCTGATGAGGATGATGGTTCTGCGGTTCCGTCCGCTCAAACCACTCACAATTTTTTCTTTATAATAACTTCAGAATAGAAAATGCCTGCGTCACAAATCTTGCATACAATTAAAATTTCATTTTTAAGTGTATACATTTCATTAACCTAAAATGCATTTTATCTTCTTTCATATCTCATCAATAACAGAATAGCAGAGAAAATGACAGCTTGAGTTCAACCAAAACTTGCAGTTAGTCCGACCGGCAGTGAGGGGTCACTGTTATGTACATTTGGTTTATTTGTGCTGGCAAAGAAACACAGTATATACAGTTATAAATATCAGATAGGCTAAACCTTCTTATTTAATTATATCTGGAAATGATTGTTGCTGTTAGCACCCTGTCACAGTGATTCAGTCTATAACAGTGTGACTGTGAAGCTGATTAAATTAGGATCATTTTTTGGCACCTGATATTGTACCATTGATAGGATGAGGTAAAAGGGATTGTTCAACATTTCATGAAATTAGTTTATTTGTGCAGTTTCTGAGGGTTAGAGTAGAGGATTGATACAGCTCAAATCTGTATGGTACAGTAAATATAAAGCTACTTGCATGCCTGTTAGCTTCGCTTTGCACAAAGACTGGAAACAGGGGGAAAAAGCTACCCTGAATCTGTCCCGATAATTAACACATGAAAGGAGCAATACTGTTTGTAAGAATATGCAAAGCTGTCAATTCATACTACCAAACATTAGGGGGCAGAATATCAGCAGAGTTACTGCTGACTGCTGCTAACTGCAGCTGCTGTACCAACTAGCAGCTCAGAGCACTGAAGACGTTTTGTGTTGCTAACCATTGGACTATCTCCTCTTTAGGTACAAAGTGGCTATGGGCTAGCTGGTTAGCATGCTAACTTTACCAGCTATCTCTGCCACACACCACATAGATGTCTTCAACACAATGGCAAAACTGTTATTGTTTCATATTCTGTTGATATTTCTTGTCAATTTTGTTGATGTTTTCACAGAAAAATCTTACATAATGCACATTTATGATTTTCTGTAATCCAAACATAAATATAAACGTGTAAAAAAAAAATAACAGGTGTGTTTTGAGTCATTATGTTCCAGACTATGAAGTTCAGTGACTTCAGACAACAATTTAACCTCACGTAGCACCACAACATGTTGTTGTAGGCGGACTTTGTTGCCTTTGGGCAGAGCCTGGCTAGCTGTTCAATTCAAGCCTCACTTCAGACTCACAAGAAGGTCTGTGGAAAGAGAAATAAAACGCTGAAGATAAAACCACAAAAAAATCCATCAATCAATTTCAGAAACAGATCATATGTTGCTGCATGCTACCTCATTAGCTGTGTGCTGGAGCCTTATATTTACCTCACAGACATGAAAAGTGGTATTGATCCTCCAATCTAACTCTTGGCAAGAAAGCGGATGCTTGTGTTTCCCAAAATGTCAAGCTGCTCCTTTTATGCAATCTGTATCCATACTGACTGTATTGTGGATGGTGATTTTTTTTTCTCCAATTGGTGACCAACTGGCTTGTTAAAAAACAGTTGGTATCCTTGGATGTAACTGAAGTCCCAGTCAGCTGCCTACCAAGCTCCAAACCAGGGTCAAATACTTCAATATCCTGTGCTATGCTAACACTATTACCACATGGATCCACACCAGTGGTTCTCAATCCGTTATTTTATGCATTAAGTCATTACCGTATTCATGTACAGACAGCAGTCGGCTGAAATAGCAGAGGCTGAGATTTTGACACGACTGTAGTCATTTTATAAGCATGGATTTTGTTCTTTTTCCTACTCAGCCGTCATCCTGTTAATAGACGGATGAGGCTGGCTGTAACATGAATAGCCTCAGAAAGCTAGCGCCGAGCTCTTGCTGTGACAGTGCGTCCACCATTAAGTTAATGTTATATAATGTCACTGTAGCTGTCAGTCAGAATTTAAGGCTGTGGGTCTGTGTGGACTCTGTGGGTGGTGGAGATCCCTGTGTTTTCAAAGCACACTGGCACCATCCTGAGGCACCGCACAGCACCTGCATCCGTTTGAGGAGGCTGTTTCTTTTTCAGGGTCTGTCTTACACTCTTGGATTATGTTTGTGTGATATTGTTATTTGAGCATTTCAGTGTTCTTCAGGTTATATTGCGAGTTTATGTGTTTTTCTTGGAACCGCCCTCTTTTGAACAAACACAAAAACAATTCTCCACCCAACGCCAAAGTATTCAAATCAAACACACTTTCTGATATATGTTTTAAGATGATTTGTGTTAAATCCAGGTTTGAAGGCATTCTTCTTGACACCTACAGGAACATTATCATGCAGGCAAACAATAATACACATACGACAATGAGCAGTATTAAAAAAATAGTGGTGTTGCAGGGATTTTGGTTTTTTTTTTCTTGTATAAGTGGGACTTCTGTTTCCTGACCTGGGGCTAAATCTGTGCTGTAAACAATGCAAGCCCATAGAAAAACCCTGCACGCTCCGTTCACTGCACATAAACTGGTGCTTGTTAAAAAAACAACGTGCGGTGAGGATTTGTATACTGAGGATGATGTGTACAGTGAGTCGAGTCACGACCCTGCAGGGAAATCAGGTCGGCGTTCTCGACCCCCCCGCCTGTCCAGCAGTTGGGACTTTTATCTCACAACATCCAGAATATGTGAAAGAGAGGAATGTTTTTTGTGTGATTTTAATCAAAGTGTGCACACACAGTTTGAAAAGCACATTTCATGAAATCCATTTTAAGGCTGATTATATTTATGAATAAATACAAAAATACAAAAATATTACTATCCCCCAGTCTAAAATATGTTTTTTTTTTTCTCTACACAACCATCTGGTGACACGTGGAAATTAATCTGATTCCCAACTGAGAAGAAATGACCTAAAATGTGCAACGTGTTGTATTAGAATAATAAAAATAAAAAATGAAAACTGCAACATTATTTTTTTAGATTGAAATATTTTCTAGTTAGTTTGTTGGACTTTGTAATGGCTATATCAGTAAATAAGCACGGCAGATCAACAGAGTTGGAGGACTTTCTCGCGATAGACAAAAGGTCAAAACTGATAAAACAAGTAAACGACTTTCATAATTAAAGGAAAAGTTCACCCAAAAATTTAAATTCACTCACTTTCTTCTCACCCTCGTGCTGATAGACAGTCGGGTGGATTGCCGTGGTCCGCAAAACATTTTCTGGAGCTTTATAACAAAACAGCATGACAGCGTTCTCCTCAACATGTTGATAGGGTGTTGAACAAATACATAAAATGGCGCCATACAGCTCGTCGGAAATTGTCCAAGTTTGTCCAAAACACGTTGTTTACACCGTTCAATTCTCAGCTCAAGCCCCTTAAAGCGAAACTCTAGCCAAAAAGCAACCGAGGCTTTATTTGGGATTGAATATGAGTCAAACCTTCGTGTAAAAGCATAATTACGACGAAAGAGGCACTTTTAAGATTTACCGTAGTCTCGGTTTTGGACACGTTCATTTTGAACGGGGGAGTTAGGGGCATGACACGCTAGCATCAAAATCGCTATTTTTTGAACACTAAGAAGGCTCGATACAACATGAAACTTTGCTCGTAACATCACCAGGGTCTCTACTCACGAACACGAGCATTGAGAACATTGTTTGTGTGCACAGAGTTTATGAAAAAGAAGGTTTTTGAACTACTCACGTTAGTTGCTGCATCTCCTGCGCGTTGCCGTCATGGCAGGCAAAAAGTGTCGATCCCTGACTGTGACCTGACAGGCGTAATTATGCTTTTACACGAAGGTTTGACTCATATTCAATCAAATAAAGCCTCGGTTGCTTTTTGGCAAGTTTCGCTTTAAAACAGGGTGTGAATAAAGTCTTTTCAAATCAATTTTTGGATCTCGGGGCTTTCAGAGACTTGGATTACACTAGATGAGCTGTGTGGAGCCACTTTATGGACTTTTTTGCCGTGAAGCTCCAAAAATGTTTTGCGGACTACGAAACTTCATCAGACTTTCTATCAGCATGCCTGGAGATGAGTGCATGATGACTGAACTTTCCTTTTTGTTGGGGTGAGCCGCTATATTACCGTTGACCGTGTAGTACAGTGGAGTAGAATAAACTTAATTACACCTGCAGGAAATTTGTCTCGGGCACAGTGCTTCAGTCCTTTGCTTCAAAAGAGAAATATTTTACACAATGCCAGACAGCAGCTTCAAATAAAAACATCTTAAAATATTAAAGAGATTTGATTATGCAGTCGACATTGACAATATGGTGGTTAAAAAACAATCTAAGTAGAGAGTGCAGAAGTGCCGGGTGACATTCATGGAGACTGGAACAAACGACGGCTTTAAGGATTTTGATTTGCACTTCAGCACACAGCCCATGAGGAGTGAATTGATTTTTGTGTGTACTATTGGTAACAAACAGATTTAATGACGCCAGTGTTCTTACTTCTTACACTTTGTGTCTGCCTGTGATGATTTTTGTTGTTTTCATCATAGTCTTGGTTGTCCGGTGCACGGGACATCTGTTGCCCTGTGGGCAGCTCCTTCAGTCTGCTGCTCCCTCAGTCCACCAGGCGGCTCTACGTTCTGTCAGCAGGGTGACAGATTAAAACGAGCAGCTAATATGTTTCCTCTTATGGGCCCGGCGCCAATGTTGGTCTATTTTTGGAAAATGAAGAGGAATAAAATGTAACCCGGACTCAGGGGGTGAATGAGTGTTCATCCAGGAGTGGATGGGTTTTCAGAGTGCAGTGACAAGGACTTGCTTGGCACCAGGGGCTAATTTATTAGCAGAAGTGCACGATCAAAAGGGCCTGTGTCAGTGGATACTCTGCACGGTGGATAACAGTGTTTCATTCAGTTGGCAGAAACAGGAGCGACCTGTCTTTTTTTTTTTTTTTGGTGTGTGATTTTTTTTTTATGAAAATAAAAAAAGGGGAAACATGATTACTGCAAAAACTACAGAATGCAGAAACAAGCCTCCATCACTCTGAAGAGTTATTGTTGTCTGTAACAAGTTATGTCTTATCTTAGCAAACAACATGATTACCTTGCTCTGTAGGTGTCTGAGTTTGTGAAAAAGTTGATGTTTTCTTCGCGGGGGGGGGGGGTCCCTTTTATCCCAGTGAACAGGATGGAGAGTGTGGATGACACTCGAGGGGTGTCTGGCGT
Organism: Diplodus puntazzo; assembly: GCA_963678695.2. Classification (NCBI taxonomy): domain Eukaryota; kingdom Metazoa; phylum Chordata; class Actinopteri; order Spariformes; family Sparidae; genus Diplodus; species Diplodus puntazzo. The sequence continues at coordinate 10,750,128 of OZ023166.1, read as the reverse complement.
TTCCTCCGTCTGCCGGCCTCGATAATTTGAGAGCTGGTGTGACATTTCATCTCGTACTGGGTGAAGGCAGAAGGAATAAAGAGGCTGTTTGGGGCTTTGGCCAAGTGCTACCTCTCAACACTTGTGGTGTAAATAAGGATTCTGTTGCCTCTCAGCTTTGATGCGTTAAAGACGTTTCACACAACGTTGAGTGCGAAACTGACAAGGGAGTTTTTACCAAGAGCTCCATGTGGTAATATCTGTACATAATCATGTCTTTCACAAAGTGGTGAACCTCACCCCGTCCTTGTGAACGACCGAGCCTTTTGAAGATGGTCATGAGACTATTATGTGTCACCAATAGGTTGTTTGTAGTAGCCTGATTTTAGTGATGCATTAAAATAAGAAGGAGGGCAGAAGTGAAAAGCAGAATAGATACGATGGAGGAAAGTTAGTTACTGTTGCTATATGTGTCAGTTACAAAGGTGCAAACTCCATAAAGGGGAAAAAAAACAATAAACTTTTATGTTACGACGCAAGGAAACCGTCATCTACACACTAACCACAAAGTTACCTTTGAGGAGGTGGTCACAGCAACGCAAACCCAGGGTATTAATGTGTAAAAAAGCATCCCCAAGGAACCTTAAGGCATCACCTGAAGACATGTATTTACACACAGTCAAAAAAAGGTGCTAGTTGTATGGTGCAATGCCATAGAAGAACCATTTCTGGTTCCACAAAGAACCCCTAAGTGAGAGGTTCTTTTAAAAATGGATAATCAGCAGTCATCATGTGCAAACAAGCAGCGTGACGTAGCACTAACAACAGCTGTCACTTCAGCAGACAACTGCCGGTTGATTTGCACTCTGGTAGACAAGAAAATCGACAAACACGCTTATTTCTGTTGGCATTTTCCGCTGTAATTGATATTAATGAAATATGAAAGTATCAAAAATGCACTTTAGATGAACAGAATGTATAAACGCTCGCAAATATGTGATGCCAGAGTTTTCTATCCCGAAGTTATCATCCCAAATTGTTTAAAACGTGTTGCTGGCATCAAATTCAGATATGAGCATATATAAACAAAATGAGATTGATGAGGTTAAACATCAGATATATTGCTGTTCATGTTGCAAAAGATAAACAAATTATCACTTCATGTGCCACGACATGCTGTAAAATAAAACACTCTTCAGGCTGCTTGTGATACACGGCGTGAATATTCTGCTGTATAAATATTGTTGATGTCTAGTCCGTTGGCATTTCACGTGTTGATTTTTGGGCTGATGAATTGTAATTCATGCCTCCTAATGATCATTATCTCGATTCAGCCACACAACTCTTGTTTCTGTACCGTCGCATTTGCACATTATTCATGGTTATTTGTATATGATTCATTGGCTGACCTTGGCCTAAACAAGAGCATCCTGACATCCGGATCGATATTCATAGCGAGGCGAGCTCTATAGCTCATGATAATAACGTATTGATCGCGCTGGTCAATACGGGAGTTGTCAGTGGAAGTCTTGGTGGATTTCTCTCCCTTCTGCAGCAAGTGCAGCACCAGTGGGTTTTTTTTCACCCCTCACCAGTGATGAATTGTGACGATGCAAACTAATGTCTGTGCTATTGAGACGTCTTGCTCCGAGTTCAGCCACATTACTGTGATAGTTACATCTCTCCACTGGCAGCACTGACAGCAGATTGTAAACTCAAACTGAACCCAATGGACTAACACCTTGTGGAAGCGCTGGTTTGTAATCAAAAATTCAGTTTGAACGCTTTCCCCCGTAAATATTTTCCTTTCTCTCTGAAGCTGATGCTAGCAGACATCCTCTTTCCCTTAGCTTAGGGAGTTGAGGCTGATGGCTTGCAGCATCTGCAGAAGGCTCCTGTGGGTTTCAACCTGACAGCTTGTCTCCATGAAGGCTTGGTAATGAGAGCGACTGTGTTCATTCTGTCTACATGTGTCAGAATGACACACACACAAGTGTTTTTGGAGCCTGTGTACGCTGTGGTTCTTCTTTAGCATTGCTTGACATATTACACCAAGTAACTACATTCAGCCATTTATCTACGTCGTCTATTTGTTTAAGTTTGGAGGTGGGAGAGGCAGTTTTTAAAGAGTCTCCGGTGCGAGCTTACGGCACACATGTGACAAACGTATAGTAAAAAATACAGCGCAGCAACACTCTCAGGTGCTGTTTTTACAGTCAAATTGTTGAGGTTACAAAACTGGTTTCTGGGTTAAAAATGTAATGGAAGCAGTGAGAGTGATTGTGCATGCACTTGTTGAGCGATATGAACAGAGAATCAAGACATTTTGGAGGCCAATTTAAGTTCATTTAAACTTGCATTATTTGAGATGGCCACTTGGGGGCAGCACAGCAAGTTGTAAACCTGGGGTGCAAAAAAACTTTTTTTCACCTGGGAGAGCAACAACTGAAGCTTAATGAGCGGGCAGCAGGCCAAAAGCACACACCTGTTGTATTGTGTTATGTTGTCAAGATGCAAAATTGTGCCAGGGATCCCAGATTCTCTTATAAGACTGGCATCCTGCACGAAGAGTCGCTCTGCTCAGATTTTGCGATAAAATCAATAAATATGAATCCTGCGTATTTAAAAAAAGGCTGGACAACAATTGAACTGTTCCATAATATTCGCTCATTTTATTTCCCCTTTTTTAAAATAAACATCTGGCAGGTCATCTGGTCAACAAGTCCAGCTTTTCGCAGCGATGCTTGTAATACAATATTCAATTTATCACCCCATAAAGTTCATCTGGACAGCAGTTGAATACAGAATTTAGCCCTCCAGCTGACAGGGAGCAACATTATCGTCTATCTGCATGTTGTGTTCACCAGCTGGTCACTTTCTTTGTCTGGTTTACATTGTGCTGTGGGTCTGGACTAAAACAGGAAAGCTGGAGGATGTAAAACCAAAACAATGAGCTCAAAGACACTAAAACACTAAACACAAGATGATTAAGTAATCCTCTGTGACTCATCATTCTGACCAGCGAATCCTTACTCATCACATGTGGTCATGCAATACACCGTACGTATAAATACATTGATCACGGCCTGATTTCTTATCAGTCTTGCTTACAATTTCCGTGTGCTTGGAGCACAGCAGCTTTGACATCAGCTTGTAAATCATAACTATTCATCTTCAGTGAGACAAATGTCGTTATCTGACAAAATGTCAAAAAAATGATTTTATTAATGAGCTAAGAAATCAACAACAGGATGTCAGTCTGTAAAAGTGGAAGAATCCTCGTGTCCTCTGCTGTGTTTAACAATCAGATGTGAAACAAGACAGTCCAAAACAAAATGATACAAAATGATACACTCCAACCGCATTGTCAGTGTTGTTTGCGTTGCTTTCACTGTTAAGCGGTCTAATTATGACACCCACAAATCGTGAACTGATGATGTATATCAGTTTGAATCTGACAGTGCTGTTAATGGAGACGGATGATAACACAAACTAATCTGATACGCCAGACGGGAGTCGACACTGAAAGCCTTTCTTCATGTGTTTTTCATCCATCTAAAAATTATTAACACACCATTTCATCATTTTAAACACGATGGTCCACAAAAACAAAACAAACAAAAAAAAAGCAGAAAAATGCTTTTTTATTTTCTCAGTGCTTCAACATGGGTTTTCTAAATGTGCATGGCCTTGAGGCCGCCTTGTGATAAAGGCAGAGACAGCGCGTTTCACTCAGTGGTTGCTCGGCATCCTACGGTGGCTGAACAGGAAGAAAGCCTTTGAGTTAGTCAGCACTCTCAAAGAGAGCAGGTTGTTGCTCACCATTATGAACACCTGCGACCCTGCTTGACCTGCCAGTGAATCCATTGTGCAGGTAACAAACCACTGCGCTATTCCACAGAGATATTGGAAAGTGAAGTATTGGAACTATGAAAGTGTATTAAGGGTTTTGGTTTGTTTGTTTTTTGCACAATTCTGCAGTATTTATCTGTTACTTGAGTTTCCATATTATGCTTCTTTTACTCTACACCACAGTTTAAAAGTGAAGTATTGTACTTTTTAGGCAAGGCAAATTTATTTATGTAGTGCAATCCAGACACAAGTCAATTCAAAGTGCCTCACAGGGGCATACACATTAAAAATAAGGCATGAATTTAAATTGGATTCACAAGAAAACTAGATGAGAATAATCCTTTAAAGTTTCATGGCAATTTGTTCAGCAGTTTTTGTGTAATTCTGCTGACAAACCAAAACAAATGGACACGGGTGAAAACATTACCTCCTCAGTGGAGGTAAAAAAAACAAAGCAAATATATGCCAATAAAAATTCAAGGATTAAAAGAAAGTGCATTTAAAATGCAATAAAAACAAAGTACTAGATTTATTTGACAGCTTTTCAAAGTTGAAAAGCATTTAAAAGTTTATGATAATAATGATAAAACTAAAGATCAAAACTTTGGTTCCAACTTTTATTTTTGCTCATGGTGAAAAAAACAGGTCCTCCTTAAGTTAAGTTTAAGATGTTTATAAGTTCCTTGAATTTCCAATAAAAAAGTCATTCTCCCTCCTGAAATGGCACTATGTAGTGTTGGGAAAACTCCAAAACTCATACATTTTTTATTTAGAATTTTAATAAGGTAATAATAGAAACTCAGAAATAGTTGTTTGATATATTTCCATATAAACAAGCTGTCCTCAAGGGGAATAAGTGTGACGACTGAGGTTTTTTGTCCAACCCAACATGCAGAGACTGGAGACTGAGATCAGTCCTAAGTTGGTTTATTCAAACAAACAAATCGAGAAGCTGGGAGCGAGGAAGGGCACGCTGGAGCGGTCCGGTGGCCACGAGGAGGGACACCAGGTGAACAGGTGAAGATGTGAGCCGAACAGAGAGACGCAGTCAAAGGAAAACACACAGCAAATAATAAATAGGGACTGGAGTGGTGAAGAGACCAGGCTATTGTAGCCGGAGGTGATGAGCTCATGATTTACAGGTGCGTCTCTCTGCTGCAGCAGGAACCAGAGGCCACGCCCACGATTACAGACACACCTGGGGAAGGAGCAGGTGAGGGAGAACACAACAACACAAAAACGGCCAACACTATGACAATAAGGTCCCCAGAACACTGTTTGATGCAAGCAAGGTGGCTACTTAGTTGGGACGCGGTAACATAAATGAAGAAAAACAGTATGTTTACTCATGGAAATCAACAAGTGATGATTTGTCTCTCCTCTGAAAATGTCTCCCTCAAAAACTACATAGCACACCTTTAACCACTCATATTGTATGATCTAAATGACTGTTTGAAGCCCAAAGAAGTCGAACTTGCCAATATTTCACAAAAAAAAAAAAAGATTAGTAGGTCTAAAAAATGGTTATAAGGGTAAATACTGGGAGGTTTTCTTCAAATTCGTTTCCCAACCCCACAGATTTATCTTGTGACTTGTCGTAGGGGCACTGGCCCCTCGGTCGGGAACCTCCGCGGAAACTTCTTCCACCATCGCCCTTCAGACAGTCTGTTTATACAAATTCAAGGAAAGCAGTCACTTCCCATCACAATCTGCTGGAAAAACCTGGACTTACAGTCACCAATTGTGACATGTACTATTTTAGAAATAAACATCCATCACAACAAATGTCAGACTGGAAAGTTAGAAGCTCGCATTCCAGGAGGCCGGATGTTCACTGATACTGTGTATGAGACTGTCTGTGCATAGTGTCTGAAAGCCCCTTGAAACTGCAGTATCAGTGTTTACTCACAGTGTCCTCCCACAACACTGAACAATTTGTTCCCCTTTAGTGCGCCTGCACTCTGCTGAAATCAAAAAGGGGAAAGATGCAGACGGAATCACTCAGCAGTGCTCGGTTGCTGCGAAAGCAAGATATTTATGATCTTTGCTTGCGGGGCGGCACATCACGAACTGATCTAGAGAGAGCAGGGGCACGCTCGGTGAGACTTCTTTTTTCCAGGAAGAGGGGGACAAATGGCACACTCAGTTCACAAGTGGACTGAGATGAAGACATGAGACGCTGAGGTAGACAGGACAGGTCATCCTTCAGTTTTTAAAGTGACTCCGCAGTGCAATCCTGTCTGACAGGGTATGAAAAAGTTAGGATATCGCTGTGGATGTTTGTCACATGTTCTGAAATATGCTGCACCGGGGTGAGGCTCAGTGTGTAGCGGTGTGTTCGAGAGAGAGAGAGAGAGGCCGGGTTGCTTGTTTGCCATTTTCCAGCTGAGTGATCACGCTGAAATGTGGCTGTGTTCCGAGTGGTTGGAAGTCCTGCTGATGGCTCTCGTACATCCCTCCGTTTTATACATTTAAAAAAAAAAAGAAAAAAAAACGTCTTTTGCTCTTCAACAGCACTGGAACATTCTTATCGAGCCTCTCTTTGAAGTCAAAATGAATGAATGAGACAGAGAGAGGGAGAGAAGTAGGATTTTCAAATTTAAATCCCCAGCAGGTGATGATGACTTATGCTGAAGATGATGCGATTTTCCCATAAAGGCCCCCTCATGACATGAGGTGCTGTCACATGACATGAGTGTTATCCCGGCCGAGAAATATGTCGGGTGAATACCACGATGGAGAAGGCAAATAATCTCACACTTACAAATTAATTGTCCTCGCATGCAGCAGCTAAAATTCTACCAGGGATATTTTCTGTGATTTTTTTGCGGTTCCTGTGCTATCATGATCGGACTGGAGACTTCAAGACGGCATTCCAGTCAAACACCGGACAGAGGACAATATTATCTTTACTTGGATTACAGGCAAAGCCCCCTAAGCCACTAGAGTTGCATCTATTCATGAAAAATCTGTTAGGGTTTAGCCTCCGGGGAAACCTATGGCTGCCACTATCAGAGGGCACAATGGTCACACTGTTCCTCATCCACAGAGAATTAAGGGGACCAATGAATGGCAGGATGCTCCACTAGAGGGGACTCCCTGGCACTGTGGTGAAGGTAACATTGGTGCCCTCGGTCAAAAGGAAACTGCGGCCCATCTGCCACTTCAGACAGACACGAGTTTCCCACTATAAAGCAGAATATGACAATATTATAGATTTGATACAGGGCGTAAAATGGTAAATGAAGATAATAAAGTAGGTCTGAACCAAGACAGCAAACATATATTTCGGCCAGTTAACTGCAGCACGTGCAGTCTCTTATTATTTTGATTCCTTTCACAATAAAAACGCTAGATGGCATACCCTGCGTAATTGTTTTTTTCTCAATCAACAATTATTAGTGGGCTGTGCTCGCCAGCCCACTATGGACACCTCTATAGCAAAGCTATAGGTGTCCATAGTGGTGTCCATATTGATATTCACCGCATGTCTTCTTATTATTTTTCATCCTCCTTCCTTTTTTCTGTTGCTAACTTGTCCCACACCGTTGGTCGCACACAAACAAATTATACATCAAAACGTGCGGCTCGATCTGACTCGGTATGCTATTATTTTTATCACCAGAATATACATTTTTCGCGTCGTAAGACGCGAAAAACTGCGAAAAATTTCCCATAAGGAATGAATGGGACGAGGTCAAAAAAGTCGCAAATCTGCAATGTTTTTCAAACATCTCCTGCTCTGGCATACGTTCACCTAGAAACACCATTCAAACTTTAAAATGTAGACACAGGTCTTGTCTATTTGAGTTGTATTTGAACTTTTTTCCTACAATGTATAGTTTTTAAACTCTGACCCCTTAATGACGGTGAGTGATTTTGGAAGAATTCAGGGTTTTCAATGAGTGTGTATGGCGGAATGTTCGTGCAGCAGAGTGAGAGAGCCAACTGACACAGTGGCAGAAACTCAAAATTTTCCTCTGCTATTTTCTGTTTACATCATGATCCCGGCCACAAATGTCACTCAAAAACAGTGATATTTTCCAAAGTTGTAGCCACACGTGTCTTCTTTCTCTCAATGTGTCTACTTTATCGGTAGGATTTACGTTTTTTGAATTAACTGTCTCTAACCGACAAGAGTAGCTCTCAACAGTCCCATTCACTCCAATGTAAATCGGGGCGAGGATTTTCCAAACTGCACCTTTTTTAAACTCGCTCGTATTTCCACATTCCTGAAGCTAGGAACACGAAACTTCATGAGTGTCTTCTTTAAGGCCTTTCTGGCTCGATCGTGAAAAAAAATTGCCGATATCATGTATGATTTTGACTAAATAGCACTAGTTTGACGTCCTAGATTTGAGGCAGAAATCAGTCTCAAATCAGCCTGGGACAGCCGTTGCTACGGGCCCTCACCAACCGTCACCTAGCAACCGAGATCAGCTGGGCCAACAGAGAGAGTGACAGACAGACAGACATATATGCACACACACACACACACACACATGCACACACACACACGCTCACATGCAGACACAAATACACACACACACACACACACACACACACAAATACACACACACACACACACACACACACACACACACACACACGGACACACACAGATTATTAATCAGTTTTCCAGAACGTTCATGTTTTCGCGAAAACCTGCATAAGCTTTCCCATAAGGAATGAATGGGACGAGGTCAAAAAAGTCGCAGACACACAAATACACACACACACACACACACACACACACACACACACACACACACAGACGGACACACACAGATTATTAATCAGTTTTCTAGAACGTTCATGTTTTCGCGAAGTAAGTCGCGAAAACCTGCATAAACTTTCCCATAAGGAATGAATGGGACGAGATCAAAAAGTCGCAGACACACAGACACAGAGAGACAGAGAGACACACACACACACACACACACACTCACATGCACACACACACACACACACAAAGTGAATGAGACAAGGTGAAAAGATCGAAAGGAAGAGTTCAAACATTGACATCTCTGGCATACTTTGACCGAGACGCACCATTCAAACTTTAAAATGTAGATAAAAGTCCAATTTATCAACGTGGGATTCAACTTTTGCTTTAGCTTTTGTAGTTTTTGTTCGTCACGGGGCAAAGCGCACAGCCCACTCTCGCGATTCCCCGGCGGGGAATTGTCTAGTATATAATTACATTTCTAGCAGTTAGGCTGACACAATTCATAGTTATCCCCATTGTTGTTCTTATTATTGTCATTATTATTATTGACATTGCTATTTTGTTGTTTTGCTGAGCCAGCTTCTGTTTGCATTAATTCATTGATTAAGAAGGAGAAGAAGACAAAGGCATGCATTATTAACCCCCCTTCAAGATACAATATGTACGAATTTCAGTTGAATACATTCAAGAATCAAAAGTTATTGACAGAATATGAATAAAAGCTCCGACATCTGTATGTTGTGTTGCAAACTGAAGACGGCATGTTAACCAACTAGCCTCGACCTGTCCATGTTTAACCCTCCTGCTCGAGATGAAACTACCAACACTCCCCCCCTGGCATTACAGGAACTCCCAGTCTCGACTGCTAACTGCACAGCTAATTAAGCTAACAAGCTGACAGCAGCTATAGTTAGCAATGCTCCTCCAAATTGGAAAGGTGGTCAATTCTTACATATTGCACCTTCAATAATTTCTCTTTTTCTTGATTAGATGGTGATATATCGATGTAGACTGGATTGTTGTATTATCGCTGCCTCATATGTTCTAAAACGACTGCCTTGTTGGGGTGTTTTTGAGGGTGCCTGATTTGGGTTCTTCAGCTGCTTTTACTTCCTCCGGGCCAGTAAGCCAAAAAGTTTGCACAGTTTACAAGGCCGACCCTTCTCCTATGAAACGTACACACAACAGAAAAACCCACGTTTCTGATCGGCAGGAGAGACACACATACTTTTAAACGACATGAAAGACTTGAGTATCGAAAGGTTATTTTGATATCTACAAATATCGTGACACTGACACCAACATTTTTAAGAAGATGGTTGAAGGATTGAAAGAGGAAATGTTAGTAGAACAACTTTCACTTTCATCAGCCATGTATAAACAGTTTAGTAGGAGTGTTATCTTTTTTGGAATAAGGGCAAAAAAGATTTCATATTATGTGCATATTAAGTCACTGTAAGATTTCTGTCCCTTTATTATGGGCTAATCACAGTATGGTACACCAGATTTGAGGCAAACGCCTACTTTCGTAGGTATTTCCAGGTGTGTTAAAAAAACAAAACAATGAAGCTTAAAAAAACATGACTTGAATTATAAAAAAAAAAAAAGTTACATTGTTTTGCAGAGCTCGACAAATTTTCAACCACGGCAAGTTAGCCTTCTGCTCAAGTAAGCCCGGGTAGAAAATCTGAGAATACTCTGTGGATGACTGAATAGGAGTAATGAAGCTTACATGGAATGTGCCCTCTCCCCACAGCAGAAAACATTGGGATCTTGTCAAGTTGTTTTTGTCTAACAGCACTATAATCTCAAGGTCTTTTGAGTGCTTCTGAGAGACAGACGGGGAGAAATGGAGGGAGAGAGAGAGAGGGAGAGTGAAAGAGAGAAAGAGAGAAAGTGTGTGTGTGTTTATCAGACCATAGGATTCGCACAGACTGCCAGCTACTGGAACTAATTACATTTTCGGTCAACAGACTCTCAGAGAAAAAAAGTTCTGCAGATATGTGTGTGCGCAGTTAATGTTTAACATTTAGGCTCTGATGTCATCACGCCCTGCGGTACACACTCCGGGCTGAACACAGGGAAGACTTGACTATAATAAACTCTTCCCCCCCTCAGGAAAACTGGAGTCAGGGGCCTCGAGGTGGAGCTGATTAAAAAACCGAGGGAGCGGCATGGCGCAGTGCGATGCAGTGTAGAGTGTATAGGCAGAAGAAAAACAGTGAGCACAGCGTTGTCAGCTTAGCCTATTTTAAAGAATACATTCATGAATATATGTTGCAGTGTGATGAGTCTGTCACACCCACACAATACGTCACAACATTCATCACAGTTTGACCGGAAAAACCACTCAATTTGATTCCTTGGCTTCGATGATTATGATAAAACACTGGAAGAGCTCGTATCTGCTGCTCCTCCACACGGTAAAAACAAATGTATCCAGTTATTATTGAGATTTATTTTGTTGTTCAACTTCCAGCAATTAACAGGGTTAGGGTTAGGGTTAGGGTTAGACTATAGTTTGGGTTGCAGTCAACTGCAGTATAATCGAACTTTTCCCCTGCAAGTTCAATTAATGTCATGTCAGATCAGGGCACAAACAGAATGACAGACATCATAACTCTAACATTATTTATATAACACTGTGCTTTTGCTCTGGTGAGGTTTAGGAACACAACACAGTTGGTTAGGGTCAGGAACAGATCACATTCAGGCTCTGTGTCCCAACATCTTGTCAAAAATACGTTTAATGCACACAACCCCACAGCTGAAGTGATCGCAAGGTCGAATTTATCTGGTGACGCCGTGCTTACAAATGTCGTCGCACTATGAGCCTTCGTCAAAAATGTCCGGTACGGTACGTAGCCTAGGACACGTACCAATGTGACTGTAGCATTGGTTTGCTGTTTTCTAGCATCACATTCTGTGTCATGTCATGTCATGTTCATATTTGTATACATGCTCTGACATTCACGTCGAGGGGAGCTAGAGGAGGACCTTGGCGAGCGCTCGACACCTAGATATGTTTAACAAGAGTTTGCAGAAGACGTACTTTGCCAGAATTTATTCTATGCTCCCATTCAGCCCAGTGTTTCTGCAGCAATAAAAGGGCTACAACAACCTGACTTCACGTGCTTCCAAATCACACGACGCTGTGCTGTTTCTTCTGTATTTTACTCCAATTTACATTCATTACACGTCTAACGTGAGGTCAAGGCTGCATGTAACAACAACGCTCCAGAAGAACAGCCACATTCATGATATAGCTCAGAGTTGTTTTGCCCACTTTCTGCGTGCATCATGAGCATAAACACACAATTACGACTCATTTGGATCAGGCAGAGGATGCTGCGTGGCTGTACTTGAAGGTTTTGCTGCTCACTTTAAAATGTCAATACAAGTGATCACATGAGCCGCAATCGAGTTTTCTTACTCGCTCAGTCTGACAGAAGACAGAAAAAAATATAAACCCAAATCACTAAGATGCCAGTTCACATGGGACTACTAGTATCTGTGACGTCTGTGTTTGGCAAAATACGGTAGGAAATTTTAAATCACAGATGACCTCCACAATTATTACAAACGACTCGAGTTCCCTTGGTAATACCAGTCATGTGCAAACATCATTTAAAGCAGCTACAACATGTAAGTACTGAATTCACTTACTGGCCTGTTGTGCCTCTACAGATCCTTGTGGCCCTTCTCACAAAAGCTTGCTAATTGCAGACAGGATTGCGATTTGTACGAGGCTCTTGCAAGCTCGTGCACGTGTTGCGCAAGTGTGGCGTTTGCTTTGATTAGCGAAACTTGTCAAAATGAACAGGAGACGGAATTAAGTCGTGTTGTAAATCACAGCTTACATGTTGATAAAACAGGCGTCTGGAAAATGAGACCTGAACATTGCTTTTGCTTTTTTTTTGTGGCAGGATCCTGTTTTTAAGATTAAATGTAGCCACAGTTAACTGGATAAAGCCGTGTATCAGTGGAAATGTTCTCCTCGCAGGAAAAATCTCTGGAAAACAATTATGGTTGAATGCATGTTGGATTCATACATGTGCTGGCCGTGCCATCCTCTCGCATGACTGCGTGATTACCAGAACCTACAGTTAGCAGCTTGTTTTTCCCTCTGTGTCAAAGGTTAAACGAGCTTTCACGGACAGATTGTTCCCATTTGCTTCATTTACTTCAATAAGAATCAACCCTTTAGCGAGTGCTGTCTTTCAAGAGGAGGCCACCGAATTGGCTCCCCGTCAAGCCTATAGATTATATAACAGTGTTGAGATTCTCTCTTCACTGCGGCATGTAGAAAACTTGGCACGGTGCTGCGCTAACAAAGGCAGCCGCTTGTGTCTAACGAAGCATGGCAGTGTTACTCAGCAAGGAAAACATGTTTGTTACCAGAGACGGGGCTGCTTATGGTGCCTTTGGTAAATGCCCAAGATCACAGCCCAAATTGATTATTACAAAAAACAGTAAATGTTAGGTATTCGAAGGGTTTGGTGTTATGTGTCTGTATCTGAGGGAAAAGCACGAACGCACTGATGTATTTGGCAAGTGGAAAGCAGATTTTTCTTTCTCTGCTTTACTTGAACTGCAGGAATGTGTTTTGCAGGAGTAGCCATAATTGATGCTGGTATCAATAACTGCCCTAATTGTTTTAAATAGCAAAGTTCCCAAAATGACTTTTTAGAAAAAGGTGAGCGGTGCCATATTAACACATTACCCTTGAATGCAAATTTTCGACTCCGCTCGAAAAATGGAACAACCCGATCCGGAGGACGGCTCTCTCTAATCAAACAGAACTCACACTGTATCAACAAACGTTAATTGACTGAACTGTAATTTAAACACATGCAAATCTGACAAAATTAAGGCGAGCATTTAATTAGTAAAGAAGGGGCTCCTCTGATGTGTGTGGCGCCAGGAGGAAACTATAGAAACAGGATCCTGCACATAAGGCTGTTTTAGAACAATTTATGTAGCTCATTAATATTCACGTTTGTATAGTGAGCCGATTTAAATTCCGATGTAAAAGGAGCGAGCCTGGTGGCCATATTTACCATTGTAAATAAAACTCTACCGCATGCATAATTGTCAAATTACTATGCATGTGGCGCAGTTTGTAGCTCTTTGTGAATACAAGGTGCCACTGTTTGCTCGTCTTATCCGTGCTGTTGACTTTTTTAGTGTTTGTTTTCCTTAATTAAAAGTCTGTTTGGAAGCAGTGACTTTGTCAAGGAAAATTCTTGACCTTCTTTATTTTTTGTTTGTTTTCTTAGAAATGACTTTAAATTGCCGTCTAAAAATGGGTGAGCATTACTGAAGATGTATTTTACTGAGGCATGAAAACTGCGCTCTCTCTCTATGCTCTTGTTTCTGACTGGACGGGCAAGAGGATACACGCTGGCATCGGTGAGGAACGCCGAGTGGCGACAGTATATCTTCCCCCAGCAGTGTGTCTCTACGTCTCAACTGAGGCTTCCAAATCTCCTGTTTTCAAAATGACAAAACTATTTCACACTCCTGTAATTGATGGTATCACAGGAGGGATCGTGTTGCTCCGACCCTGACATGCAGTTGTTTGCAACATGCATGATATCCCGGCAACATACCTTCTACACGCTGTAATCCTAGAAGTGACCGTCTGCCACCTTCATGCCCATCCCAAGGAGAGCAGGTGAAGTATGTGGAGCAAAGGTTAAGTTCCAGGGTACTTTTGGAAAGAATCTGTCATCTATGTATTTAAAGAAAATGTTATTAGGATATGTTTGTGAGCACATGAAAGGTGAACGTAGGTCATATTTTATCTTCTTCATCGCGGTAAACCTCTGACTTCAAACTACAGAACTCACTGCCAGCCCAATACAGATAAGAGAGGTGAAAATAAAGACGGTAAGAAAAGAAAAGCCTACTAACTGTAAGAAAAACACCAATTATTCTATTTTGTAATAGGTATAATTAGCGATAGCACGCTGTAGTTCTTCACTCCAGTGAGCCTCGACTTATCTCAAAACCCAAAATCACCTTGACAGTTCCTGTGACCTTCTAGTTACTGAACTGTTGTGTTTGTGTTAAGAGCATGAAGGATCTTTAAGACAAATATTAACACATGAAACAAATTACCTCGTTAAAAACTGCGGGGAATGTCCTTTCAGAAGCAAGGTCACTTACATGGTCATTGAATGCATCATTAAGTCCGGTCTCACAGAATCACCACAAGCTACGGTGTTTGTGAGTCACCGCCCGTGCACATTTTCTTATTCCCACGAGCATTTGCTTACAAATGAGACTTATATTTTCGGGCAGATTTCAGATGAGCCATAATTCTTTTTCTCTCTTTTGTTGTTTTCGATTATGATTTTATAGTTCAAGACGTCCTGTTTGCACCACAGTGAGTAATCAGGAAACAAATACTCCGGCTTCTGCAAGAATAAATGACAGCTGCTTTTTAGATTGATGGTTTGTGTGAGGCCTTTTTTTCCGACCGCACACTAATCATGATTATTATGCAAGTGGTTCTGACAAGATATCCAACAACACAATCAACTCATATAAGTATTGTAAATGTAATGTTAGACGAATAACACCACTATGTTTGACAGCAGTAACCTATTCAAAACAACATGGTGATGATAACCTCAGAGTGTCGTGACGTTTATCACAATGAGCAACCATCAATGAACGCTCTGGTGTTTCCGCGGACTGTTTACTCGGGGTGTAAAAATCGCAAGTTTCATCATGATACGATATTTGTCGATATTTGCAAAGTCTGCCACGATACGATTTCCATTCGATACAGGGGCCTGCGATCGCTATGAGACAATATCGTATGCCCATTCAACACAATCAGTTACATTACATCAAGCAACTAAAGTATGATGTGACAATTTTATTACTGAACTATTCAGTGGAAATATTATTTTATCAGTGGTTCCAGACATTTAAATGGGAAACAATAAATTCTCTTTTAATCGAAAGAAAGAAGAAGTAGACCTTCTTTTCACTGTAAAGTGACAGATTTCTTAAATGCAAATAATATCTATGACTGCTGTTGAACTGATTCCCGAGAGGGGTGTAAATATTAACCTTATTGTCGTTTCTTTGGCTGCTTGCCATTTCCTTCCAGGCGCTAGCTAGCACTGTGTAGAAAAGAGTTACATGGATGGAAACAGCGACACAGACGTGCCATGGGAATTTCAAAATAAAGGCCTATCTTAACGATGGCGGTGGTATGAATCGATGTTTTCACATTGCATCAATGCACCCCTACTGTTTAAGTTCTATTATTCCAAGGAGAAGTCAAAACATGAATCAATACGTAAAATGACAACTGTTCAAACTTTCAAATAATCTCTCTGAATCCAGCATTTTCAAAGCAGAATAATAAAGTCGGATCACCGTGGTGTGTTTGTCATCAAAGTGCCCAGAGCTGTGGAGAATGTGGCACAGTTGTAGAAAATGATCCTGCAGTTATCACTCCAAGAATACGTGTTTATTTTTTCCTTGCAAATTGCTGATATGATGAAGAAGCCGAAGACGCTCGAGAACAAAGCGACGTTTGAGTCGAGCGCAAATGTTCCCGAGAAATGATGGCTGTCGCTTCGCTGTGACAGTGTAGATTTGTCTCCGAGCCGCCTGTTTGCTCTTTGTTCGGTCATCAAAGTGACAAACATCTACGCTGAAAGAAGATGAAAGTGGGATTACAGCTGGAAAAGTGAATTATAATATTTTTAAAATGATGTTTTAAAGCTGAGAGTAATTTTTAGATCGACTGGTGAGATAACGATATAATTTGTTTACTTCTTTCAAACATTGTTCAATTTGCGGGGTCAGAATAAAGCAGCAAACAGACTGTTGGTAAACTGGAAAATGGGCCTTTTGTTGTTCTATTATATTTGATAAGGCAGCGAAGCCACAAAAAGCCCTTCCTCAAAAACTCTGGATATATTCCAGTGAAAAGGGAAAATGCAGCAGGGGTGCCATCGTTTCAGGCCCCTCTGGAGATTTCCAGGTGAGACTGAACCAGGCTGCTAAAAGTGAGCTGATTCGTGTCGACTTTTTAAGCAAAAAGTTGGGATCTAGTTAGGGATATGACACATATGTGAAAAAAAATGTGCCTACACTTAAAAATAGTTTCAGTTTTGCAGCTTTCACACATTTTCTCAAAAGGAAAGCTGCAGAGATTTTT
Organism: Diplodus puntazzo; assembly: GCA_963678695.2. Taxonomy (NCBI): domain Eukaryota; kingdom Metazoa; phylum Chordata; class Actinopteri; order Spariformes; family Sparidae; genus Diplodus; species Diplodus puntazzo. The sequence continues at coordinate 10,733,380 of OZ023166.1, read as the reverse complement.
TTTTCTCAGACACAGAAAGGAGGAGAATGTGTGGAATAATGGAATAATATGGAATGGAATAATAAGTATAATATACTGTAAGTTATATGTAAAAGTTAAAAGTTATATGACATATTATGTCATATAACTTTTCACATGTTTGCAATGCCGATTTCCTGAAGATCAATATCAGAATAGGCAACTACGTTTCCCACTTTGGCACTTGAACATACGAACAGTACTTTTATTTTTTATACATCTGAAGTGGCTCGAGTTCCTTCTTGTATAGTAATGGAAAGAGGAACCCCTGTGGTCGCAGATAATTCATGTTTAAGCTATTAAAAAGCTCTCAAAACATTGACAACACAGTTTTTTATTTGTATTATCTCGTTATTTACTTGCTTCCTAACAGAGATCCCTACATTCTGTCCACAGGGACGCTGTTTGATCACCATAAAGATGTGATGTTTATCTTTCCGTTCATACCCCAACTGGCCGCGTCTCTTTCCTGGAGGCTTATCATGGAACACATGATGAAGAAAAAACAATGTGTGCGTGTGTGTTTGCTGAGGTGCTAACACTCGATCCAGATAAAGCAGAAATGTGGAATTTTGTTTGCCCAGACATAAACTCATGGTTTATGGTTTTCAGGGGCCAGTTTCACATCCGCTGATCCTGGACGTCTTTATTAATAGATAAACCAGGCCTTTGTTGAAACCAATCCTCACATCCTTACCTGTTACACATTTGCAAGATTCTTGGCTTTTTTCCAAACGTTGAGGTGACTTTAGTCGAAGGGACTTTATTATTATTAATCAGCCCTCCTTTTTTTCTAAAACTTCCCTAATAGTTTACTGCTACACAGAGCCTGTGTGTGTGTCTGAGTTATGCCCAGAGGTATATTTTTACCAGAGGTGGAAGAAGATCCTTAACATGCTCAAAAGTAAAAATACCACAGTGTGAAAAAAAAACACTCTCATGACCAGTAAACACCAGTAAATCAGAAGCATTAGTGATTAAACATACGAATATCTATTATTCAAGTCAACTTTCAGAGGTTTATGTTACTATATGTTAGATAACTGCACAGCTATTATTAACAGATTTCCATGTAAGTAGCATTTTAAATATTGCAGCTGGTCGAGCAACTTTTCACGACTGATGCATCACAATTTATGAGACGAATCACAGTTTTTCATTCATAAAGTAGCTATAACTAATAAATGTAATATATAAGTGCTATATTAACCTCTGGAATGTGATGGAGTAGACGTATGAAGCAGCATGAAATGGGAACAGTCACAAACTTAAATATTGCACTTAAATATTTGATTTAATGTACTTTTCACAACTGTTTTTATTTTATCACATGGTATAACGCATCTTCATGATATCACAATATCATCTGTAAACAGATTTATTGATTTTAATTTACATTTAAAAGGTCAAAAAATACAAAACAATGGTCCTCAAAAGTCATTTCAGGAAGACAATGTAAACATTGTCTTTCAGAAATAACATTGTTTTCTATTTTTTTCAAACATTTTTAATTAAAATCAAAATCAATAAGTTTTTGAAATGATAAACGTGGGTTTGTAGACACGGTGCACAACTCCAGCGTGTTTTTCAAAGCTCTGACACGACATAGATGCTGAGGCTGACGGAGTCACCGTGCTACTGTTTGCACAGCAAGCAAATCTCATGACTCCTCCTCCCACCCCTGAGCAGGGCTGTTTAATTCCCGTGAGGTGATGCCCTGGTTAGTAACTTAATAAAGCTGCTGGATGCGATCCCGGGGCACAATGTGTGGATCATGTTCGTCTGACGGACCCGCTCTCTGCTCCACTCCTGCGCTCACACAGCCTGCTGCTCTCCTGTAAGTACTGCAGGTCACAGCCCCTTCTTTCTTTTTTTCTCTCCAGCTCTTTAGATTGTGATGAAGGGAGAGATGTCTCACCAGGACTTATGAATGAGAACACATCACACACAACGGGGACAGAGACAGGGAGGACATGTTATTGCTTTCGGTGAGTCGTAGCCTGTGGACCGGGTGGCGTGGAGATGACTGAAGTTATCAGCTCAGTTTCTGCCTTGAGGAAGTTTTGCTGAACAAATGTAGTGATATTCAGTTTTTTTTATTTCATTTTTCCAACGTACAGTAACCTAGAGATGTTGTGCTGAATGTGAATTGTGCTCTGTTTGGCATTGCAAGTCAGAAAATGCAGTTTTTTTTCTTCCATCCTGGTTAAAGTTCAGTGAGTGACAGCAATTAAACACTGTGCGCTTTGATCATTTGGCCCCTATACACAATGTTTAAAGAATGCTCTGTATGGCGTCTTGTGATGGAAAGTCACTGGCTTTAAAATCCCTAGTGGAGTTATAAATGTTGTGCCCAGAGGCGGCCGTCCTGATAGGGTTCAGTACATTTCCAGCCACATTGCACGCACCAAGAATACATAAGTAGGCTAATCATTTTGCTCATTATTCTTTTCGCCAGGAGGTTCCTGTCCTGGTGTAACTGTCAGAGCATAATGGTGGCTTTCAAAGGGATCTGGACCAAGGACTTCTGGAGGGCCGTGTCTGGAGAATACCTGGCCACGCTCGTCTTTGTCCTCCTCGGTGTGGGCTCCACCATCAACTGGGCCGCGGGCGAGGAGAAGCCTCCCCCGGCCGACCTGGTCCTCATCTCCCTGTGCTTCGGGCTCAGCATCGCCACTATGGTGCAGTGCTTTGGCCACATCAGCGGTGGGCACATTAACCCGGCGGTCACTGCTGCCATGGTAGTGACTAGGAAGCTGAGCCTGGCCAAGGCGGTGTTCTATGTGGTGGCTCAGTGCCTGGGAGCTATTACAGGAGCTGGGATACTTTACCTCGTCACACCTGCTGCCAACAGAGGGAGCCTCGGTGTGACCACGGTAGGCATCTGGCCAAATCAAGTTTAACTTGTGTGTGTGTGATGCATTTTCACACGAGTTACACAGGAAAATGTTTTGTTTCCAAGGTGAACACCAACATCTCAGTAGGACACGGCCTTCTCGTGGAGCTCCTCATCACATTCGAGCTTGTCTTCACCGTTTTCGCCACCTGTGATCCCAAACGCACAGACCTCGGAGGCTCTGCAGGCCTCGCCATCGGCTTTGCTGTCGCTATTGGTCACTTATTTGCAGTAAGTACCTGCCAGTGAGTTAGATATGAGATACGAATGAAGTGGCAGGAGGCGAGGGGAATATTTATAGCAGCTGTGCTCAAATAACTTTGACCTCTCACCCCAAATGCTCATTACTCGTGGCCAACTAGATGATATAGAAACAGTTCAATATTTAACGTAAATCTATCCACATATAAGCTGATACCTGCTGTGCTCCAGCGAAGCACTGATTTAAAAGATTCATCGCCAAATCTTATTAAATCCAACGCGGCGCTTGAAAGAGTTGCAGAACAAGATCAGTTCAAAGTGCAAGTCTCCTTATTGAGCACACAACGAAAAGCAGGAGCGCCGCTGCTTCTTGAGAAAGAGCAGGTGCATTAAAGCATCTATTCTTCAGCGTGTGATATTGTGCGAGTCTCGCTGATTCACACCCACATGCACATCTTTATTGGAGGCTGCCATCGCATAGCAACCAATCTCTGGGGGCTCCCTGAGCCCTGCAGAGCAAATGAATGCACAGGGAAATAGATGTTATCTCTCGCACTGCTCAACTGATTTCTCCCCGGGTCTGCTTAGCAAATTCATATTGTATGACTCGCATCAGATAAATTCTGCAGTATAAGTTAAAGTAAGACATTATCTGCTCGTAAAACACACATCAGATGATAGTTTTTACACAAAGCTGTCGGGTTTAATCATTTTGACTGATGGAAATGCTGTCGTCTGTCTTCCAGATCCCTTACACAGGAGCCAGCATGAACCCTGCTCGATCCTTCGGACCTGCAATGGTCACACTTAACTTCCAGGACCACTGGGTAAGAGATACCTCACAGAGAGGATGAGCTTTCTTTTTGGAGTTTGTGTGTGCCAAAACAGTAACACCCTGATAGCAGCTGAGTCAATTTGATTTGATATGTACCATTGCTGTATTTGCACTGTAGTTTATCAAAATGTTAAGTCATGGCACCCTTTCAAAAGCTCTCTGAAGTAATTATCAGCAGCTAATAATTATATAATCTAAATGTCCCGGAGAGGCCGAGCTCTACCGGTCGAGTACGGCATGTTGAAATCTGGTAAGGTCGCATTTTCAGCACCACTGCCAGGACAGGAAAAAAACAGCTGTGACCTAAAGATACAACCAAAGCCTTGCACTTCTTATATCGGAGGATGTGAGGAGAAAAAACTCAAAGAAGGTGCTCTGGATGCTCTTGCACATGAACCCTTAAGCCTATGACTTCATCCAACACAAGAGGTGCAAGAGACGTTTACAGCATTTCACCTCCAGCTGCACCAGGTGTAAGAAAGCATTAGCAGACAGCATGGTGTCAAGTTGTGTGTGTGTGCGTGTGTGTGTGTGTGTGTGTTGGGTGATGCGCTTGGTTTCTAACACTGTCTCACTGGTATCATATTCAGAAGTGTCTACCTGCTTTCCTTTCCCTAACAGAGGAGGACAGTTCTGGTACTGATTGACAGACCGTCTTATAATGGTGTATGTCTCGCTGTTTGTGGTAGGTGTACTGGGTAGGACCCATTCTCGGGGGCATCCTGGCTGGCGGTCTGTATGAGTACCTGTACTGCCCCGACCCCGAGGTGAAGAAGAGGCTGAAGCAGGTCTTTGAGAGAGACCCGGCCGGAAAGTACAGGGAGGTGGACCCGGACGACTTTTCCGTCAAGCCGGGCTCCATCCACACCGTCTCTGATCCGGAGAAGTCTGAGAAAAAAGAGCTTTTCCAGGACTCGACAGGAGAAGTGCTGTCCTCAGTATGACTATCACGTGCACTGGAAATGGAGACCAATCTGTAAAGCGGAGTGACAGCGAAGAAAACTTTTGAGCATCCATCTCGAGCCTGTCCCCCCCTTCCAAAAGGCCTCGGAGCAGAATATAATTTCTGCCCATGACAGCGAGGCTGAATTACTCTCATTGTCATAAAGCTAATATGATGTTATGGCTCAATCTCACAAACATCTACAACCCTGTTCAATACTCCTCCTGAGGCCCTCCTTGAACGATTTTTGGCCCGGCGTTTGGCATGCAGCCCGCGCTGCACGCCACAGACCGACAGCCTGGCGATACATTGTGTTAAGGAAATATGTGTAGGGTCAACCAATTATGTGGGGTCATCACGCCAAATTGGAGGACTGAAGAAGAAAATGAAGCCTTGTTATTTTTGGATTAGTGTCACATTTGGTCCATGTATTGCATATGTAATAACAGGCGAGATGTCTCCTTGTGATCATTAAGCACATTACAGGTCCCAAGCAACGTACGGTGGCTCTGACAAGCTTTATTATCAGAGTTGTATTACGGCGCGCTCTATTTTCGGTGCATTAGTCAGGGGAAACATCCAGCACGTCTTAATGGAAACACTGTGTTTATTATGTCGACTGCCACATAATGTTTTTGGTTTTTTTTCTATTTTGTGAAATTGTGATACTCTGCTATTTTTATTCTGTAGATCTAGTTCTTGTTGATGCACATTTCTTATTCCTGCATCCTGAATTTAATGCTTAAAGGTGCAATATGTGCAAATTTTAGTTCAAAACATAAAAGTCTATATTTTGTGTTGAAGAGACACCGCTGTACACTGTAAAAAAAAAAAGGGTGACTTTACTTTAACAAATTACCAAATAAAGTAGACTAATAATTTTAAGTTTTTAAAACTTTTCAAATCAAAACTTTATTTTAACCTAATAGTCTACTTTACTTGGTAGTTCTGACGTAATTGGTTTCCTGCCTTTTTTTAAAGTTAAGTAATCTTCTAAACTTTACAGTATCCTGAAGTTAGCATACTAACCTGCTAGCCCCAGGATGTTACGCCTCTTCCTCCCAGCGTCAACACTCCCCTGGTAATCCGGCTAGCTGCACAGCTAACTTAGCTAACAAGCTAACCATAGCTAAAGTCATGGATGTATGAAAATAATACAGTTAGCAGTGGTTCGCCGTTATATTCCGGTGATATGCTGCCCCTGTTTGTTGGGAATTCAAGGTGGCCAATTCTTAAATAATGCACCTTTGAATATTTAACTTATTGATAAGATTATCTATCTTTGTCATTCTGTGCTCAGATCTTGTTTTATGCTAACAGACTGCAAGTGCACCAAGATGTAAAAGTTGTAATAATAAAAGTTTGTTTTATTTTTAAGTCATTATTAAGGATTTTCTCTTTGACTCTTCTTTTAAATCTGTTTTCACACATGCAAAACGGGGCAGCTGCACAAATGTACATCTTCCTCATATTCATAAGAGATCTTAGAAGGCTTCTCGCTTGAGTCACTTGTTTCCGGCAGTAGGAGCCGGGCACTGGGGAGAGGAGAGGTTCCGATCAGTGATGGATTGGCTCATCTACCTTTAGATTATGTCTCCCTATGGCCAGATAAATGTCCATGATGTGTGTTCCGTGTGAGTTAAGTCTCTGAGAATAGCTTCATGTAATCTCATTCCATCAGCACAGAGCACAGGAAATGATACCACTCTGTGATATGGAATAGAGGTGATCTGTTATGTCTGGAGCTTTACTTCCTTTGCTAAAGAGAACAGGTGCAATTCAATCTCTTCCCAGTAATGGAGAGGAAATGATCAGCCCCACTGATCCCACAGCGTCAACCAAAGTTGTCTACAAGGTGCAACGATATTGTGTTTTCAAGAGTAGAATGCCGGAATAACTTAGATACTAAATCAAAATAGTTTTTCACTCCTACGTGATCTCCACTCATCCCCCAAATGAGCTTCTTCTCCATGTAAGTGCAGTTTTTTTATGTGTGACAACAGCATCACCTACTGGACACAACGTGAATCACCTCATGTGCAGCAGTGCTCCCATCTGGATTTCTCCAGGGGAGGGCAGCCACGAGCCTTGGATGCACAGGTTGTGTGCAGACTCAAGTCAGTTTTATTCACAAGTCTGAGCCACATTTCATTTGAAGTTGGTGCAGGTCATTGATTCAGAACCACACAGGAGGATTTTGATGTTGTGAGTCCTTTAACTTGGACCAAGGACTCAAAAAGGAGCATAAGCGAGTCAATACGAAAGCACCTTTTTATTTTCAACCTGACTATTTTTAGCATTTTGTACTTTTTTTTCAATTCTTATTTCCTCTTGAGCAGCCTGAGCTAAACTACATTCTCAATAGTTTTTCTGTAGTAAAGGATGCAACACTGGTAGTGTGATGTTGTGTGAATGAATGCTGTTCTTTGAGGCCTGCTGGAGTTGAAATTGGACAGCATTGAATTTCTCAGCAGCACCATCCTTTACCTGCAGGCATGCTGCCTGTATCCCTTAAGGCTCCAATGGCTCGAGGCCAGCACCCTCTCAGCTCCCTTTAATCATCTTTATGGCCTAAATAAATGAGTTCATAAATCTGATGTTTCATGCGTTGACTATTTCCTCCTGGGACGGACGATGTGGAATGGGCTCACTCGGTTTTGATTTATCAACTTTTGCCTATCTGTAGATTAAACAGAGGGAGACAGGTGAGGAGAGCAGTCCCTGGTGGTTTATACATTTAACTTTATGAATTTCACACTAGTGAGAGAGGGTGAAATGTTTTAAAGGGGCAGTATGCCGTTTTTGAGAAGAGATTCAAACTCAAAACTCAGGTAATAATACAAACTGAGAGATATTTATCTTTTCCATCATTGAATAAACAAGTGTTCTCAGAGCAAAATAAGGTCCACACAACACTCTCTGAAACTAGAAAGGTGGCAGGGTCCGCCACATATAAGCAAAGCGAAACAAATTGTGTTGTCCCTTAAGGTCAGTTTGTTCTCTTCAGTTTATTCAGTCATGAAAACGAGGAGAGTTTGTTTATTTAGTATGTTTGGGAATACACAAGTCAGTCTATGAAGATCTTTCTCTTCTGATTAAAATATATTTCCCAAAACTACGTAGTGCACCTTTAAATATGTATTAAAACATGGCGTCTGTGTGCATACACAGCAAGTTTTTGCTGAAATTCCCTGAGAGGCGTTTTCATACTTTAAGATAAATGAGCAGATGCTGTAAAGTGCCAATCAAATCTGAAGGTTTCATTAGAAAAATGTTCTCAACGTGTGTTGACAAACTTCCACAGGCTTGCTGCAGACACCTCAATTAGGAAAAGGCAAATAAAAAGTGACAGCGAATAATGGACCGACGCTTCTCCAGCTGTCTGTTTGTTAACATCACGGCTTATCAGCGAGATGTTGAGCAGAAAAACTGATAATGCATGGATGGCCTTCACAGTGGCTGCCTCCATAATTCATTAATTTACATTCACATGCATTGCAAATACCAACAATGGCTATATGATGGGAATATTGTTATAACTAGAGCCTCATTTGCACATCATACAGATGCCAGCAAAGTATATCTCAAAGTGCATCTCCTGCTTATCTAACTGAGCGCAGACTGATTTCTTGCGACTTGTAAAATTCAGATTCTCAATTCCCAGCGTACGACAGAAGGGGCGAAAGATAAAACACACACCTTAAAGATCATTAGCAAATAATATTTGGGGGATTCATGAAGAAAAACAGCGTTAAACACTTGTTTAATAATTCATACTATAAACAAGAAAGTCTCCCACTTCCTTAATAATTTAGACGTAAGCTAATGTTGATTTATTCAGGAAGGTCTCTGCCACCAGCACCGCCTGGAGTGCCCAAATTTGAATTAAAGTAGGACAGTAGCAGGCGAGTCTGTAATAACATTTGTATAATTTTATTATTGCTCTGGGCTCAGTTCATTTCCTCCTCCAGTAGCTGCGTGAAATTGTTTGATTCTGGAAACTGCCTTGAGTCTGCGGCTCTGGGGTTGGAGGGTGGTACAGGAACAGGAAGGCATGCGACACACTCTCTCTCTCCGTCTGATGCTGTCAGACACATAAACACAGACACGCGCGCACAGTTCCGCGTGCACGCGCGCACACACACACATGGAGAGAGAGAGAGAGAGAGATAAATAACTTTGTTATTCCGGGTTTTTGTAATACTGTTACATTGGCTCACTTAATAACTCAAGCTGTCTTGAGAATATGATTGATATTCTCACTCACCTTGTCACTTATGATAAATATTTTACTGTGTTTGTGTGAGATAGCTGGGAAGCAGAATAACTCATTCATTACATTATCGGATCATATGAATATGTGAGTTTGTGTTTACGTCTTCTTCCACCAGAGAGATTGCCATTTCTCGTTCGCAAGTCGTCAAAGGAAGTCACCTCCGCCGTTTCCTGTTCGGAGAGTTTGTTTGTAAAAAGATCTGATAAAAATTCCAGCTTTTTTTTGTAACTTTGAGAAAATATTTCATTCCAACTGGCCCACGAGGAAGAATTACACTTCATAATCATTTGGAATACTACTATACTGTGATGCACCAATGATAGGACTATCATTTCCGAAATGGTAATTTACAAAACTCTGATTACTCTCACACAAACAATCAAGTTTGGGAGGTATTAGCTCATGTAACACACACCTGAGACCCCGGTGGCTTTGACACAGGAAGGGAGGGTGGAGAAGTTCTGATTGGCTTCCTCGGGGCTCTGCTTCCAACTTCCCACCCGCACACATTCCCTCACTCCTCCTCCTCCCCTCTTCAATTCCTTTATGCAGAGCAGCCCAAACTGCAGTTTGATGAAACACATTTGTTTGACTTAACTCTTGCCTCGCCATCGCGGCTTAAATCTCGGAGGCCTGTCGTTGTAATGTAGCCCAACAGCAATTGGGTTAATGAGAGGATATATGTACAAGTGTGGGACTTGACCGGAGGAGCTGTTTTCCATTTGGGTTTGGTCTGCTCGTGTTATTAGGGAAACCTTTATTATTGTTGCCCTCTAGTGGGAACCATATAATAGGATTACATTTTATTAGAGCCTCCCAGCATTACCCAAGCAGCCCCCTCCTCTTGTCTCTCTTCCCCTCATCGCAGTGTCACTGACTCTTCTGTCCACTGCAGGTGGGATGGGGCAGATTTTTGGGGGTAAAAGGGGAGCCGACGACCGGGAGCCTTCGAGTGATCCCAAACAACGGGGACCCTCATCTTTTCTTTAACCCAACGAACAGGCGGCTTTTCAATGTAAAATCTTGATTTATGATCTCTTTTGTCAAGCGTCAGGTAGGTGATGCGTGCTTGTGAGCTGTCGTGACCTCATCTCAACAGAGAGGCAGAAACATGTACATGCAAAACCGCACAGCATTTGCATACTGGAGGTTACAGTAGCAAATCGTAAACAAAGACACAACTGCAGCACAAAGGCTTGTTTGGTCGTCTTCACTGTTTGCTACTGAACAAAGAAGCTCCCCTGTCATATAATTATGAATGTCTAACCTCCCAGAGCTGTACCTGAATGTAAGACTTGGACGATACTGCAGCACAGACTCATTTCTCCAGAGCTAAATTTCATTGTGCCAAAGATAATATTTGATGAACAGCTCTGGCCTAAAACTGTGCAACCCTGCAGGGCAGATTGACTCAGGCTCTGGAGCGGCTTCAGCACTTTCCCTTATCCATCCCACTCCCTTACATAACCACGGGCCATTAGAGGGGTGGGGCGAGCACAGAAGCAGTTATTAACATGGTCTCAGGCGAAACCAACATCTCTCTTAGTCCATGCTTCGCCCGGGCCACAAAGGCCAACGTCAATCAGTAAGTCGATCACATGGTGCACTTATTCAGAGGAAAATGAGAAAATTTGCTTTCAGCCAATCTGCCTTTTCAATTAGAGCGGCGCATGAACGGAACGTTACACCAGGTCAGGGAACTCGTTGCTTACAGGTCCTTTTCTAGACGGTGAAGCACTGGGCTTATAAGCCATCAAATCTGTCAAAATGAGTTTGGATGGCTTCATCATTTGGTGTCAATGTGCCAGTTTGGCTTTTCTGTTGTCCTGCTGCTCATATCTGTCACCGCTTTTGTTTGTTTTCGAAGTTGCTTTGTAATTTACGCGTCATGTCTGTGCTTGCTTGCGTTTGTTTGTTGTGTTGATCCCCTTCACCAAAGTTGGTTTGTGACCACGATTACACAAAAACTACTCAATGGATGTTCATGAAACTTGGATGGAGAATGGGTCTGGGCCCAGAATAGACCCTGTTAACTTTTGGTGCGGATTCTGACAAAGGCATGAATCCATGAATTTTTTCCTCACTTTCTTTAACATTGCGAGATAGAGTGATAGAGGTAGATAAAGGTAGAGGTATGTCAATTTCTTAAGGAGTAATGCATGGATCTAGATAAATAAGGGCGTACAATTTGATATTGGATAAATCTGGATCAACAAATAGATGACAGAATTCGCAGTTACCATTAATGGGCAGCTGAGCATGATGGTGTCTGTAGTCTAAGTCTATAATTCTTCCACAACACAATGGAGATCACCTGCAATGTTTTGACGCCCTAGTGGTTGGCTGTTACAGAGCTAGTGAGTTCTATTTATGGATAAACAGATGTTTGAGGTTTAAAAATTTAAAGGTCTATCAAGTTTGATATTGGATTAGGCTTGATTGAATTAAAGGGGACTGTTGGTCTGCGTCTGAGTCTCGTTCTTGGTGGTTTTTGCTTTGTTGAACCATAATCTGCTCTGTTTTTACTATCTGTGTTCCTGCTATTGCTGTTACTGAAATACTGTACATCATGATTGTTGTTTTAAACTTGTTTCTTGATTAAAGAGTGAACTTTAGGTTGCCAACGACACACCTGGCCAGGGACGACAGGTGAAAATTAGCCTCTTGGATAATTCTGACATATGGAAGGAAGAGTTGGAAAAGAGACTCAAAAATCAACTGTCTTACCAACAGGAGCTTTAATAATCATTGTCCCTGAGAAGTAAACTGAATAAATAAATATATTAGTGTTTCTGTCATCCTGCTGCTTATATCTGTCCTCGCGTTTGTTTGTTTTTGAAGTTGCTTTGCAATTTATGTATCATGTCTGAGCTTACTTGCGTTTGTTTGTTGTTGTGTTGTAACCTCAAACAAGGAGGTCATGTTTTCAACGCACGCCAGTTTGTTTGTTTGTTGGTTTGTGACCACGATCACACAAAAACTACTGACAGGATTCCCATGAAACTTGGATGGAGGATGGGTCTCATCCCAGAATTGACCTCTTTAACTTTTTGTGAGGATTCTTATAAGGGGATAAATCCAGGATTTTTTCTTCTACAAAGCACTGATACAGTAAAAATAAAAAACAATTAATTACTTGTTGTATAGTTGTGTACTACAATAATAATCTAAAGTTGAAACAAAGTCCAAACGTTGACACCAGTGTGCACCATCTCACTGAACTAGGCCATAAATTCACCATTTATCAAAGATAGCTATTAAAGTGTTATGTGGGTAGTGCTGTGAGCAAAGCAGTTTCTTTGTCCTGAGATCTGGAAACACGTCAATGCCAGAAAGTTAAATTAATCATGATGAAACAGAGCATTTTTCTTCAGGGTGTGAATGTTGTCAAATTCGAGATGTAAATTGTAATGACGTTAGTTTTGCTAAACGGAGCCCCCATGACATGCAATGCTAAATAATAAAATCCTGTCTTACAGTAGCAGCAAGTAAAGAAGAATCTAAAAATAGACTTAGTGATGACTGTCACTCATCAGCATCTTTTTAATGTTTGCTAACATTCGCAACCTTTAGCTAATGGCCATACCGGACCAAGATAGGCTGTAGCCTAAAACCCTGAGAGGAGTAAACTAAGAATTTGTGCGTTTTATCGTTGATTGACTGAATTTAAGTTTTGTAAGAAGAGGAATGTGTTACGTAGTTTTGCTTTAAGTGTTTACGCTGTGACAGAAAAGATTGATGCATTTGTGTGTGTCAGTTTGTCAAAACTCCGGCAGGCAGAATGAGTTTTCCAGGATTCCTCTCTCCTCCCTCCCCTTGTATGCATTTATAACTATATGATGTCATCCAGGCTCTGCAGTTTGTGTTTGGGGCAAACTCACATCTGCAACCAATCTGGATAATTTGTCCACCGAAATGCAGTGCAAGCCGGCCTGTGCTCGCCTGCTGTTGCTGCCGTAGCACATAGATCCAAGGAAAACACTCTGCAGCGGCATCAGAACAAGGGCTTTGTTTTTTCTGGTATCAAACGCCACATGTACTCAAAAGGTCTGCGCCGGGTAGTTTCACCAACATCTGATGCATATTTCGAATGCTAAAGTGAGAGGATCCCATTATGAATGGGCTCCATTTGTGTGGAAAATGGATAACGTATGGGATTTTAAGGCCCGGGGTGTTTTTTGTACACTATAGTTTGTCAGTCTAATGGCATAAAAAATGTGTGTGTGTGTGTGTGTGTGTGTGTGTGTGTGTGTGTGTGTGTGTGTGTGTGTGTGTGTGTGTGGGATGATAGTTCAGGCTCAGAGTATGCGCCAGGCAGCAACCTCTGGGGGCAAATAACTTCATCGTAACACTTTAATCCTGTGTTTGTTTTTCCTGTGGGACATGCTGGTCAAAAAGTGGAAAGTTTAATGGTCCTTGGATCGGAGCGGACGGGATCGGAGCGGACGGGGAAGGGAGAGCTGGCCTTTCCTCAAAAGCAATTCTGTTCATCATCTCCTAAAGATGCTGTGAGAGGGGAGCTTTTTTTGATGAAGAGAGCTGGAAAATGCTTTTGTTTGCACGCTCGCATCCATCGCTTGCCCGTCCCCTCTTGACGTGGCAATCTCACTCCACACGGCACATACTCGGATCCAGTCTACGCTCACGGCCCGAGCGTAAACATTTGTCTCGAATGGATGTCCTCTCTGTGCTTTTTTAAAGTCGGTTAATGTTACAGCAGCATGGCAGAACCGATTTGCTGTCATAGCTGCTGTCAGAAAAGTTGTCCCTCTCGACAGTAGGGGGCGCAAGAGCGGGCTATTTCAGCCTCGCCTCCACTGTGTATGGCGTGAGGAGAAACTGTTGAGAATGTAAAAGACAGAACTGTGCCAATTCTATGTCCAGATGTGCGCAAAATAGCACTCCTGACTGAGACGGAATAATTATGCGCGCTCACGTGGAGGAGATTTGACAAAAGGGAGAGACTTTAAGACATGTGACTCCTTCGCTCACTGCAACCCCCGAGTAAATCTAAAAAGCCTCAGAAGTGCCTCAATCTCCCTGAAATCATGCATGGTTGAACATTTGAAATGAGCTCGCACATCACCCTCAGGCACTGATTCAGACTTGATTGGGGCAAGGCAAGCTGCAAGTGCTTATTTATACAACTACGTCATTTGGAGGTTGTCCAAAGGGAGGAAAGGGACTGGGGAGATTAGAAAAAAAAAAAAAGAAAAAAAAAGGAGAGACTACAGAGTCAGGATTTCATTAACCACATTCCATTAATTTAATAAGTTGATTCCAGGCTAATCAACAAGTTGCCTGGCGTACACGCACTGTGCGTGGCGTGTGCGTGTACGTGGAGAAGAAGAAGAAGCAGCAGCAGACTGAGATGGGTTAGATGTTTTGAGAGGTAGTAGGAAGAGGAAAAAAAAATCAAAGGACTCCACCAACAATCTATATAATTATCATCATCTGCTGCTTTTCCTCCCTGGCAAAGAAACACTCCATCCATTTGTAGCAATGGCCCGAGGGAACGTTACATCAAAACTAATCATAACGATTAAAATCAGCTTCTCTGCGAGAGGGAGGCAATAGGCAAGTTGGAGGCAGGAGGAGTGAGGGTGTTGTAAATGCAGAAAAAAAAAAGAAAGACGAGATTTCTTTATTTGATTTTATAAAAACATAAACTCAACAAAGACTGAGGCGCTGCCGCTGTGATCGCTTCCTTTTTTTGCTCGGGAGTGTTTTTTTTTTATTCTGCAGATTGGTTTAGACTGGGGCAGAGACATGAGCTAATTGTATCCTGATCTTTGCCTTGAGGGGTTTCGGAGCCCTGGAGCAAGTATTCTCTGTATTTTGTTCTGTCTACCTTAGCCAAGCTATTGCATTTCTCACTGGTGTAGGAAGAGAAGCAGATCGTGGGCCAAATCGGAGGGGAAAAGGTGCACAAAAAGATACTTTTGTGCCGCTCTATGTTTCAGGTAAGCGGAGATTTATTTGGTTTGCTATTATTTCCGTGGCTGGATGGACTGGGACATTGAGGCGCAGCAGCTTTTACGCATGTGCCAAGCGATTCGAGCGGTACAGTTCTTATATTTAACCACTTCCTGGCTATTGTTCCACAGTTACAGCACAAAATTTAAGCGCCCGGCTGCGATATACGAGGCTCCGGCACATCTGGTGTAAGCGAACTGCGGATCAGGCTGCGATCTTGTCGAGCAAACACTCTTACTTGTCCACCGTGTGAATTCGCTCCTGGGCGCGTTTCAGCTCCGAAACAACATCGCCGTGCCCGCGTCGCCGCTGTTGCTCTGTAACTTGCTCGTAACTTACTCAAACACGCGTTTTGTCGTGTCCGCGAAAAGATTCATTTATTATTGTTTTCTTTTGCAGCCAGTTTTGTCGCGAAAACGGGTTCTATTTCCTGGCTGCCCCAGATCCTCTAATGAAAGACGCCATTGTGGAGTAATTTTGCCGCAGGCGTTTTTTTTTTTTTTTTTCTCCGTATTCTGTTAAGACAGGATGTACCTTTTCACACACGTCAATGGCGAATATGTGAATCATCTTCCAACAGAAGGCTCGGTCGTGTGAAGAGAATCATATTTTATGTAAAGGAGGGACGAAGAGAGGGGCGAATGTTTGTCCTCTGCTCTCGGTGCTCTCTGACCGCGCCGTGCGTAATCAACTCCAACGTCCGGATGCGATTCTCGCAGATATAGTTTCCTAAATAACAATCTGGACTTACTTCGCCTCCAGGACCCTGAATTGTGTGGTTGAAATCCTCCTAATGCGGACAAAGTTTGTCTTTAACACCCCGAACACCAAAAAATAAGACTGAGTATTTTGTTACTTGGGTATTTCTCAGTGCGCCGCAGGGGGGGGGAGACGTTAAGTACACTTATTGCATGTAACATTACGAACACAACCCCTCTGTGATCAGGTCACCTGTCCTGGAGAGCTCTCAGCAGTTTTTTTTTCAGAGGGCGCATGAACAAACAGGAGATTGAGATGTCGGGTTGTCGGGAATGATCACTTGATGGCGCTGTATTAACAACGCCATATGTCTTCCAAGTGTGTGTGTGCAGCATCTGTTTCCCAGTCAAATTACACTGAAACAGAATCTCATCTGACGAAAGACGTTTATTTTGAAAAGAGGAGTCAGTTAAGTCCAGGTTTCATTGGTCAGGACTGAGTCACCGGCCCCAACTTCCAGCTGCCTTACCTGCTGAATTTGAACTTCCGAGGGAAAAAGCTGTTACGTTGCACAACTGATTCCACCTCTCCTGTTCTCTCCTGTGCTCTGAGAGAGTTTTGGTTTGTGCCAGTGAACACAAGCACCGCGGCCTCCTCCGACAGCCTGCAGCCAACAAGCACAGATCACACTTTCTTATCTGTGATGTCATGCTGCTGTGCTGCCACAGTAACTCCACAAAGAGTTACGTTCACGTAGCCAAGTAAGCCCTATTTTGTCATAAAAAGCGAGGGATTCATTCCGAGTTTCTGCTGCGATACGTAACCGTCTCGGATGTAACATCTGAGGCTTGGTGTCGGGTCAGGTTGCCTTTTTGGTCATTGTCAACCGAGGGGGCTCAAGTTCTAGGAAGTTGTTGATTCTGTGGAATCACAAACACGGGTCGGATAGCCACGATTCCAGAGGTTAAAAAGTAGTTCATCTAGAAAATCACATTTCTCTCAGCTCAGGAGCGGGGCCAGCAAGGTCTCTGCGCTCTGGTAACTTTTTCTCTGCCAGGCAACCTCTTCGTCCTCTTGGACAAGAGTATTTTCTTTACACTTCCTGTATTTGTCAGCACAAACTTTGAATCTGCTTCTGCTGCCGCTAAGACGAATGCTCTCTGACATGAGCCAAACCACTGACGGTGATAAACACATCGGTGCTCATCAGACAAACGCAAACCAAACACTGTTATCTCCACAGATCAGGACTCGTCGTGAAAGAGAGGAGGGAGAGGAGAGAAGATTTACGACTGAGGACGTCACTTTGTGTAGACAGTGGGAGGACTTTGGATAATATCACGGACAACTTGACGTGGGCACAGTCAATGTGTCAGAAAGTTAATTCATATAAAAGTACACATATACCAGTCTAACCCACTACAATACTCAAGGCTGTTAAGAGTACTTTACAGTTTATAGTACTAAAAGAAAAGAAAAGATCTTTAGAGGGGCACTGTGTGGTTTCGGAGAAGAGATTCAAACTCAGAATTTTATTAGTCAGAATCAGAATTCCCTTATTGTCCCGCAAACAAGGAAATTTCTTGCCACAGCAGCTAAAGGACAGCTATATTTTAAAAAACTATAAAAATAGTAAAACAAATAACAAATGTAATAAAAAAGTAAGAGGGTAAAACAAACTCAGAAATATTTATTTATTTTTTTTAAATCTGAATAAACAAGCTGTTCTCTAAGGGGAATAAGGTCCCCAGAACACTGTTTGAAGCTAGAAAGATGGCAGGGTCCGCCACATGTAAACAAAGTAAAACAGCATGAAACTGTGTTGTCCTTTCTTAAGGTCGGTTTGTTTATTCAGTCACGGAAACAAATGAGAGTTTGCTTGTTTAGGCATGAAAGCAAAATCAGTCGGTGAAAAGCTCTCTCTCCTGATTTAAAATGTCTTCCTCAAAGACGACACGTCGCGCCTTTGAACGTGCACAGTTTCAGCCGGCGTGATGAGGAGATTGTGTGAGGTCAGAGCAGATAAGTGCAGCAGGGAGACCAGTGGATCACGGCGAATGCAAAATTCATTAATCGCATGTGTTAGTTGACATTTCCTTTGTGCAACTTATTCTAACTAATTACGCTTCTTAAAAGTGGCGGGGACGAAATTTGTCATTTCAAAAAAGCGGTCCGAAACGGCCCCGGCTGTGGATGAAACCTATCTTTGTGACCATGTCTGAAGTTTTATTAAAATGTTTAAAACATCAGCACACCGCTCCGGATGAGGTGTTGCGAGAAGTTACCTCACGACGTCCATTATCTAAACTCCAACGACCACACAACAATTTTTCCCCCCTGGCCCCTCTCGCTACCTGCTCTTTTTCCTCCTTTACAGTCAGCGGTGACTGAAGTTAACCCAAAGTCTGTAGTCGTCTGTGTGTGTGGACATTTGAAACAAATGGCCGCGGGCAACAAAGCACAGACAACCCATCCAGATTATGTAAATACCAGTCTGCCTGCCTCCAACCGAATGTTAATGCTCTGATCTGAAATGCTAATTGTGTCTTGTGCGATATGTCGAAACACTGAAGAGCGGCATTGTGGGATGGAAAATTGAAAGCCGGTTTTGTTGATCCCACCAGGCCCTTTTGATTACAGAAACGGCAGACAGGTGCTTGCTTTCTTAAGTTTTCCGGAGTGTTTTTGCGGGGTGATAGCCGCGCGCCGGATCACTCGAGATGTAAACGAGAGCCGTGCTGTTTGTTCATTGAGATGTAAAGGAGATGATGGCTTTTTGCATGAAGGGGCTCGAAAGGCTTCAGACCAGCGATGGAAAAACAACAGGAGTAACTGGAGCAGCCAAAGTACTCGGGGCTTTGATGCACCGTGCCTGGTTCGGATTTGTTTGTGCATACTGTGGTGCAACAAAATTACACAAGCAGAGCGTGTTCCCTAAACACATACGTTTTGACTTGTTTCACAAAGGGCTGGAAACTTTGGGGAACACAAACACGGTCGCATGGGAGAATTTTGGGGAGCGCTGTGCCAAAGAATGTTAAAAAAAAACATGGCAACAGGTAGGAAAAGCAGCGCTGGTGTGCACATCTGGCTGATCGGTCCCCCCCCCCCGTCGGATCGGATGGACTCCGAGGACGCGGTGACCTTCGTGAAAACCGCCCTTGTGATAGGAACACCGATGTGCGACGCGGACGTCACCCCACGCGCACGCACGTGTCTTCCCTTTCCAACAAGACGGGAGTGATTTCGTGATATAAGAGCTCATTCCCACCGCCCGCTACCCTCTTCCACCTCCCACCCACCCAACCACCCGTTCTCTTTCACTCTCTCTTCTCTCTCCCCCTGCAATTTTCCATAATGCCTTACAGATTTTACACTCAATCCACCTTTGCGATGACAAGGCTTTGAGGAAATCCAATTCCACCAAGCTGTTTTCAGAACTTACTCTCCACAGGCACACAGTCGCTCTCGCACTCAACACTCACACACACACACACACACCACCATCTCCACAAATTAGTCAGGGAACAAATTACCTGCATTCTGAGTGTGATCCCACGCACTTTGCCGGCTGCCTTACACAGGTCCCCTTTTGAAGAGCAGCCATGTGATTTCTCTCTCTTTTGCCCTGCAGGCCCCTTTGCCTTCTGCGAGGGATTCTGGAGTTGAATTTTAAAACTATGTATGGCTGCTGCCTGTGCTTATCAGCGCGTGCACAAGCGGCATGCAAATCAGACCAGGATCACACACCGCATTGGAGGCCTACACTCAAAGGCAAGCTTAATTGCTAATTGGGTATCTAGGTGTGAAACTCACACTGCCAATGAGAAGCAGGAATGTGGATGTTTTAAGGCCAGTGGTTGAACTAATTAATTTTAATCTGAATGTTATTAAAATTTGTGGATTCCCTGCATTTTCTATGAAGGAGGGGAGGAAAAAAACAGCCCAGGAGAGTGCTGTGGCAGTACTTTTAACTGCAATTGGACAATGTTGTGGTGTGGGTTTTTTTTAATACCCCGTGAAGTCATTAGTGTGGTGGTTCTGCAATTGCCAATGTGGTCATCGGAGGTGGTGTTTGCATCATGCACCGAACTCTGATATCTGTCAGGGACGTAACCACCGAGAAAACCGATGAAAAGGGTGTCACAAGTTCAGGGGGGGCTGCTGTGAGGTGGTGCGTGAGCTGGATTTTCTTATTTAAAAAAAAAAATAAAAATCAGTACAAATGATGAAAAAGAGTGTTTATGCACTTCAGAATCACACCTGGGCGACCACTGGTTGCTTTTTGTGTGTGTGTGATTTGCAAAGATGATCACACAGTAAAGGTGCTTGTGAGTGAGTGTGTGTGTGTGTTTAGTGGGTAGAGGGTGTTAAAGGGCCATTTTTGTGTCCAGGCGGCTGAGTGGGTTGGTCACCGTTTTCTTTCTTTTTTTTTTCTTTACACAACTTTTGTGGTGTTGAAGAAGGAAAGGTGTTTGATTCCCTGATCACAAAAAAAAAAAAAAAATCCGCTGCAGAACATCAGGAGGAGGGCGCGCAGAAACACTGCTCCAAAAAGGGCAAAGGCCAGATGTGTGCGCTGACCCGACTCTCATAACCAGGACGGGAGATTTTTGATTAATTTTTTTGTCCTCCTCAGACCCGAGATTTGCTTTATTCTGAAAAATGCGACACACATACCTGCCACTGAAGCAGCGACAGCCCAAAAGAGCCCCGGGCGCTACAATGCTAATGTTGTCGGGGGCTTTGACTTCTCCCAGCCATTGCGAGGAAGCTGCTCCGTGTGACAGCCACGGCGCCGCTCTTCCCCACCGGTGTTCGCTCCCCCCCAGCTCTCCGAGCCTCTCTCTCCCGCAGAAAACGAACAAACAGCCGGCCGCGTCCCTCCTTCCTCCCGCTCCTCCCGTCCGCCCGAAGAAGCCGCTCTAAATAATGGACGAGACGGACATCATGGACTTAACGCACCAGAAAGCGAGGAAGCGACCGCGTCCAATCAGTTCCGCGGACGAGTCTGTGCACGCTTCCCTCAAACGGCTCCCGATGCGAGCGGCGGAGTGCAGGGAGCCCTCACTCATGTTCGCAGTCAGAGGAGAGCCGGTCCCCGCAGCGTCTCTCAAGCAGAATGACCACTCGGTGACTTCGTCTCCAACCACAGTGATGCCGGCGCAGGTAAAACCCGTAAAACAAAAAAAACAAAAAGTCCGGGTGTTGGTTTTTTTTTGTGAGAGATTTGTTTTTTGTTTTTTTTCTGTTTCTGGTTCCGACTGCGACTTTTGTGACAGACACTTACGTTTTTTGTTGTGTGTGTGTGTGAGTGTGAGAATTGTCTTCCTGCCGTCCCCTTAAATGTGGTGCGCACTATTGTCGCGTTATTTGAGCGCCGCGCACGCACTTTGCACGCGTTCTTCGCTTGAATTTGAACCAGTTTCCGTCATTTATCTGAGGGTGTTCTTATCTGATTAAGATGTTGCAGACACTAGTTCTCCCCCAGCCCACCTCCCCCCCTCCACCACCACCACCAGCCAGCCAGCCAGCCTCTCTCAGGGTCTGAAACTTTTGCGGCTAAAAACTAATTTTCCTCTTGGAGCTCAGCGGAAAATTGTCTGCTAATGGTGTTTGTAGGTTAACAGGAGACAATTTCTCCAAATCCTATTATGGTATTCAAATCAAAGAGTCATTATTGCTCATTTCCAAGACTCCGAGATTGATGCTCCAAATTAATTTGGTTTTGGAGATTATGGCCCACAGGAGTGGATGCTTGTGGATTGTGGCAACATTCAGGTCAAGGTCAGGCTGCTCTATCTGGCAGAGAAGAACAATCTTCGCTCTCACTCCTGACAGTGGAGCGTGTTATAATACAGAAATATTGAGATTGACATGTTTTGAATCTTGATTATCATAGTCCATCTTCTTTGTTTTCTTCTCGCTGTGTTTTCCTCCTTGAACTCTCCCTGTGTTTATAATATTTTTTTTTGTCTTGTTTTGCAGGATAATCGCTCCAGCATGTCCAGGCCCATGATCACAAGGTCACCAGTGTCTCCATTGAGTAACCAGGGCATCCCAACACCTGCACAGCTCACCAAGTCCAATGCCCCCGTGCACATTGACGTGGGCGGACACATGTACACCAGCAGTCTGGCCACCTTAACAAAATTCCCAGAATCCCGGTGAGTCTGCTCTACCACACATGTGTATTTTTTAAGAGTCTGATGGAGAATATGTTTGTGTTTCTTTTGTCCAGGAGTGAATGTTTGTGAGACTGTGGACGATTCGGTGTCTTATAGGGCGTTTGGACGTGTTTATCGGCGTCGGAATGTCATCCTGTGACATTAAACAGTCAAATGTCACATCTCCTCAGATCACAGAAATGTCTCATGGATGCACTTGGAGGAGAGAAGCCGAGAATGTATGAAATGTCTTCTCTCGTATCAAATAAATCTGGAGTGTCAGGTTATTTTTGTGGGGGGGGATTTATCAGGTAGTATCACAAAACAGTTATTTTTCTTTTAAGCGGGTAAACAATTTGCAGGAGCTCCAAGTGCCGAATGCAGCGCAGAGACAAAAGCAACTTGGTTATTCTGACAGATGTCACAGCAGCAGCAAAAAGGGCCAAAGGGCATGGGGCCATCTGGAGGCTGGGAGGCCGCACTGTCGCTCCGAGCACGGGCCCCAGGTTGACGGGCACCCAGCCTCAGGCAACCAGCTACCAGCTGACCTTTTCAGAGCACCTCTGTTGTTAATCTTTCCCTTTCTTCCCGTCACCGCCGGTGCGTGCACTGGGCTCGGTAATGCGTGTGCGTCTGCGCGAAGGTGTGAAAAACATTTCAGAGGTTGGGGAAAATTGAGCGAGTCACATCCCTGTTGCCTCACCATATCACTTCTCCATCCCCTAACAAAACGAGGAACGAGGACGCGAGACGATCTAAAAATACTATTGTGTGCGTGAATCAAGAAAGATTCCTAATGTTGACATGTTGTCTCCCCCCCTCCCCCCTCCCGCCTTCCTCCATCCCTCCCCTTTCCGCCTCGCCCGCCACCCCTCCCCTCTCTGTGGGTAGAATTGGTCGTCTCTTTGATGGCACAGAGCCTATAGTCCTGGACAGCCTGAAGCAGCACTACTTCATTGACAGGGATGGACACATGTTCCGCTACATCCTCAACTTCCTCAGGACGTCCAAGCTCCTCATCCCAGACGACTTCAAAGTAAGTGCATGTCCATCCCAGAAACTGTAAAGTCCCATCAGCCAGTCAGCAGTCCTGCAACTTAGCGCACACACAATGCATGCTAAGGCCGTGGAAACGCCTTCGGTCACTTGGTCCTCCTCGAATTCGCTGGAAACGGTTCCCATGCGCGGAGACAAAATATGAGGGCAAACAAAGCTCAATCATAATGCATTTACTCATCAGGAGTATGCCTCCAGCTGTTCGTGGCCACAGATTCTTTTGAGATATGTAAGCAGAACAATAAGCTTGCATCAAGACAAATAAATAAATGCTCTGGCGGGCCACGACCACATTGCATGTGCTAGATTTTCTCCAGCGCTCTGTGATCATGTGCCAAGTGTCCATCCAGGGTGAGTCTCACTGTATGTGACACATTAGCATTCCTTTTTTTTCCTTTTTTTTCTTTTGTACTCTTATGTGTCATTTAGTCAGTAATTACTTAACTTGCCCTGGGAGAAAACAAATAACCACATTATCTGATGGACTGTCCACAGTGTGACTCAATCAGTGTAAAGTATGTCAGCTAAAATAAGCAAAGACAAAAGACAGGCTCAAGTTCAAGCCGAGGCCACATTCACATTGAGTAGATTTTGCAAGGAGCATGAGAAAACTTGATTGTGGCGCGATTTTAGGCCCTGCAGTCCTGCGAGTAAAGGATCTGCTCCTCTACCCCACGCAACCCTGTGTTGCACGTCGCACTACATCTACTCCACTTGGCCGGGGTTTACTGCTCGTTCATGTAGAACAGAACTTATTTCTTGTTTCTCTATTGGTTTGGAAAGAAAAACATGACCTTAAACTGATTAGTTTATCCTGTTTTTGGTTATTTTGTTCTCCAGTATAGCAGGATGTACTGTGTATGAGGCATTTAGGCTACCAGCTTCCTCCAAAGTCAGTTCAGTCTACCTTAAAAGGTAGGAGGAAGTACCTTTGTACAATATATGTGAATATAATGTTTTTGTTTTGGATTGCCTGAGGAAATTCATGTGCTTCAAGTCAAAAAACAAATCTAAAGATGAGAGATTATGGGCTATTTTTTGCCATAGATAAAATCCTTCAATCCAAAATGCTTATTCTATGTATTAGATTAATAGTCCATATGAAGTATGTTGGAAAGGTTTTTGCTAATCATAGTCATTGTTGTGTTGACCTCATGACACCGCGTGAGTCACCCACTGTTGTACAAAGAATGCAACATTTTGACAACCTGGAAACGTTTACAACTTGATCTAATGTCAGAAATGTCACTAGATTAACATGAAACATTGAATTTACATTTAAAAAAAGAAAATCTCTAAAGCGTGTGTTAACCACGGATGTTATTTCAGGCAGTTAACCGGAAACTCATTAAAAAACACATTGACTTTGAGACGAGGGAACCCGTAGCACATAAATGCTAACTAATTTCCGTGTTTTAGGACCCAGTTCTGCAGCACTCTACTTGGTTGTGATCAAATATGAATCAGTATTCACCAAGAGCAATATTTTAATGTATTGTTTAGCTATGAGAAAATGTCCTACCAGGCTGCCATGTTGAAAACAGATGAGGTGAGGACAAGAGAGGTACTCACATGCAGTAGCATTCATTCACGCCTAGCCAGCCTAGCTACCAAAACAAAGAGCACAGAGAATGTGATGCCATTTTCAATTAAGGACGCCATTACTCCACTGTCACTTTACATAGAAAATATGTAAAACATAGATAAATTAACAAACATTATCAACAGAATGTAATGAAATAACAGCGACGTCTATGTTAGCATGCTAACCAGCTAGCCCGTGCCTTAAAACCTGTTTGTTTTTTTTCCAGCAGCACTTCTCCAAAGCTCCTGTGCTAGCGGTGTTAACACCAACACTCCCTTAGCTAGCTGCATGGCTAACTGAGCTAACAAGCTTATGGTAGCTATAGTCATGGACTTATAAAAAATTAGCAGCAGTTAGCAATTATTCTTGTGATATGCACCTTTGAAAAAACAGTTGGGATTGATGATGAAACTTAACCGTAAATAAAAAAAAATAAAAGAACTTGCATAAAGAATTATCCTATCAAGCAACACAACATTGTTACTTCTATTCACGCTCTTTGTCTCGTCTCCTACAGGACTACAGTCTGCTGTACGAGGAGGCGCGGTACTTCCAGCTGCAGCCCATGCTTGCTGAGCTGGAGCGCTGGCGCCAGGACCAGGAGCTGAGCCGGGTGTCACGCCCATGCGAGTGTTTGGTGGTGCGCGTCGCGCCCGACCTGGGCGAGAGGATCACGCTCAGCGGCGACAAGGCCTTGATTGAGGACGTGTTTCCAGAGATCGGTGACGTCATGTGCAACTCTGTCAATGCCGGCTGGAACCATGACTCCACGCACGTCATCCGCTTCCCCCTCAATGGTTACTGCCACCTCAACTCTGTCCAGGTAATGGGAACACCTTTTATTCTTTATCTTTATTTGTCCATCCAGTAGAATGCCCAGAGAAGTGACTGAGGTGATGATCTGTTCATTCAGCTCCTCCTCATCTGCTGTTACACTGTATACTTTTAGAATTTTACTCATGTCTGACTGCAAAATCTTTTTTAATCTAATCGAATCACAAGAACAGCCTCGCAGAAAAATGAGCTCTTTGATGAGTTCATCAAAGAATCAATTTAACAAGCCATCATTACGCAAGTCTACCACTATCTTTACTTTTCTGTGATCCGACCAGAATAATGATTTCGACTTCGGCTGGTGAACGGTCAGCTTTAATATCACGCATCTCTTTGCAACACTCGTAATACGGTCGGCACATCTCACCCAATCGCCTTCGTTCTGAGCGCCGTGTGGATGAAGAACCTTTAGAATTGAATCCATAAGTCATTTTGATCGTGGGCATTAGTGCCAACCTGCACAAAAGGGACAGTAAACGGGTTAATGGTGGTTTTCAACCCATTAAGTGAAGGAATGGCTGACACTTTGAGTCATGGCGGAGGGTCACACGTACGTACAAACGTAGGAGGGATCTGGCTGACAGCGAGAGGAAGTGGGCCATTCGGGTTGTGGGGAAAACACTTAAGTAGTGATTAGATGCTTCCCCTAAGTGTCTTAGAGGCGTTTTTGGATCAATGCTGAATCTAAAGTGAAATATAAAGTCATATTTTTGTTTGTAACATGCAGGAAAGAAGCGTGTTGAACACAATTTCGTACCGTTTCATATCTAAGGAATAGTTCTGAGGATCCACAAGACTCCAGATGAAGTACAGAGGATTCTTTGAGGCTGTGCTGCGCTGCTCTGGCTGCTCAACACCAACTTCAAGAAAAGTTAGGAAGGTAGTCTAGCCATGTTATTTTTGTCGATCAAAGACATCCCTTTACTGTTGTTTTAATTAACACTTTAAAGGTGTTGGGAAAGTTGTGATTTCCTCGGGGGCAAAACTATGCATTGAAGTTTTTTATTATCCAAAAATGGATCAAACTAAAGGGCAGGTATGGTCTTGACACCTGCCGTTACATTTACGTCGAATACAAAGGGTTTAACATCGTCCTTTCTCGGGCATAGAAGGGGTTCAGGGCAAAACCGTGCTCGTAAGACAAACAAAAAAGGCTTCAGTTCATCTTTTGTACTCAGCGTGTATTTGGCAATATTGGATTTGCCTGATTATATATTGACATTCCACTAATTCATTGATGGTGAACTCCTCAGATATGCATCGCTAAATGATGGAGGAGAGAGGCATATTTGAAAAGATCTCACAATGATTTTGGACTGCGTCTCCATCCGAGGAAGTCAAATCTCCATCTCTCTCCACCCCCCCCCAAAAAAAACACACACACACACACAAACAAACCTCCGTCTCTGAAGTGTGTGTGAGTCGTGGAGAGCAAGCAAGAGAGTGAGCATGCTCCCTGGCAGGTTGTCCCCAGGCAGGGCCCATAATCCTGTTTGGTTATTAAAGCACGCCGGCGGTGGATGCTGTATCTGCGGCTAATGGAGGCAGGGCGGGGGTTTTGAGAGAAGGAAGGAGGAGGGGGGGCAGAGAGAGCTGCCAGCAGTAGGGGGACCTTTGTAGTTTTGGCGGAGGCTTGGGCCTCGGGGCTGGTGGGGAGGGTGGGGTGGGGGTAAAACGGGGAGAAGAGGGGGTGTTGCTGAGCAGTCCACACTGAGCCAAGTGGCAGAGAGAAAGCCTCGTTGCTCCCTGGGGCCTCTTCGATGGAATGTGATCCTACAGGCCCCCCGGACACGTCTGTAGATGTCTGCAAGGCTGCGAGATCAGGAGCAGCTACGCACGCGCGCGCACGTACATAAACACAAATAGACCAGAAAACAATGAAAATGAGGCAAAATGAGAGGCTCTTGGTTTTTTTGAAAGTCTTGTGAAAGTCTCATCCAAATTCCCGTCACAGGCCGTATGTTGCAGCTTACTCCCAAAGCTGTTTCTAATGCTAGACTTAGCACTAACTCGGCAGCATAACTGGAGGAGTTCTGGATGGTTCTGTGTTTTTCAAGCTTTGCAAGTAGGAGACAAAAGGTTGGAGGTTAGAGGTTACAGTAAGGTCTAAGCATCGGAGTGTACGGGGTCTGGAAGACCTCCACGAGTGACTAATGGGGCATGTATGAGAAAGCACTGCCCGTCACCGGAGCACTAATAAAGGACGCTAATGACGCCCTCCGCTGACCTCTTCCTCCTTCCTATCACGTTCCACCCTTCACAGGTTCTAGAGCGTCTCCAACAGCGCGGCTTCGAGATCGCCGGCTCCTGCGGCGGCGGCGTGGACTCGTCCCAATTCAGCGAGTACGTCCTGAGGAGGGAGCTGAGGAGGACGAGTCAGCGAGGGTCCAATTCAAACAGGATAAAGCAGGAGCAGCTGGACTAGAAACCTCCCAAGCAGCAGGAGGTGCTAGACTTTTCTGTGGCAGCCTAAACGCCCGACACTGCAGAGCTCTGTGGACTCTGGTTTTTCTTCGTTTCCTTGTTGATGTTTTTTGTTTTCTTAAACTTGAGAACCATCTAGAGAATAAAAAAATGAGGTGCAGCAGGAGATTTTTTTGCCATAAGAAGATACAAGACATTTGATAAGTTTGAGATTGCAAGGACATTTGTGATTGTCTAGCCCCCCCATAAGCCAATTTAAAAAGGATTTATATACGCTGGACCCCAAAACAAAGTTTGTTTTAAAACTTAGAGCCTACATTAGGTCGAATATGATTTCTATTATACCCATATAAATTTAAAAAAAGGCTTTTATTGCTGATGTAGTATGTTGCATAGCTTGTCACCAGTGATTTGATTTTGTTGTCTCACTGGCAAATTGGCTAAGTCTGTTTTTATCCCTTGCTGTAAAAAGGTCACTGACGTGTTGCTTACAGTACAGAATGTCACAGTTGTCATCAACACTTAGTTTCAACAAGAGCATCTTTTTTCACAATTAACATGATGGTGAATATTGTGATATCAATGAAGTGTTTGTTTTTTACTTTAATGGAAGTTACTTTATTGGATTATGCCATAAAAATATAGTTGACATTAGCATCGTCGAAATTGAACATCAAATATGATTCTATACGCCGTAAAGAAAATAATTTACTAAAGTACTCTGTCACACCATTAGCCTCATTGGGGAGTATGAACTACTGTCCCCCATGTGCTACTTTAGGAAATATTTAATTGGACCACAATACTCCTCTGAGTCATGACCTGTAAATCTTTTCATTGTATATGTGCTTGTGTTTTTTACATCAAATCTTTTTAAAGCAAACTTGTTGCCGAAGACATGACTGAACAGATTAAAGCTTATTGTACTACCCACTCCAAGATCACTTTTACTTGTAGCACATATTGATATCAAGTTGGATATAAAGTATTTCTAAGATGACTGACCCACCTACGCTCCCTAGATTTGAGAAAAAGAGGAATGTAGCAAAAAAAAAGAAATGTGAAATAAATCTCAACTAAAGTTGTCATGGTGTCTGTTCGCTGTTTCTACACTGCTGCAGGGATCGGCTTCACGTGTCTGCCTAGTGTTACATTTCAAGCAGCGGTTAGTAATTCCTTAAATTTGAATTTACTGCATCAGCCCTACCTCTGACGAGTCTAACATCCCTCTGACGAGTCTAACATCCTGGATGTATTTAGCTCAAATGAGAAGCTTTTTACGTTATGCAGCGTTTTATAGCTCTCTACAACCAAAGAGGTAAAGCTAACTTTACCGAGGCAATTTTGTACCTTGGAGGATTTATGCTGGTGCATCAGTAACTACATGGGGCATTCTTTACTTAGTTATATTGAATAGAGCCGACTTCTCCACGCAAGTCCTGTCAGTTGTGCTTCCACATATCCCTGCAGGGCCAAAATCCAAAGTGAAATCCCACATGGAGCCCTGTCGTCTTGTCTTCATCCCTTTTGGCAGAATCTCCACTTTCTTTGGCTATCTGCGGTCTATGCTATATGTCTCCCTTTCAGGCCTCTTTGCCCTAGATTCCCGTTTGACTGACTGTTATTTTCATAGGCTAGAAGGTGCAACTGTGAGTGGTGCACGGCGATGCTTCGCTCTCAATCATCAAATCAAAATATCAGTGTCTGTGTAATTCCAGAGAATTCGTGGAGCTGGCACATTAAAGCTCGGGCAGGCAATTATTTTAGAAGCTTTTTTTTTGTTATATTGGTTGAAATTCTCCTTACATTCTGATAGCAATTAAATGCTCTAATGACAAAAGTGTTTCGTGGCTGTCACAAGCCTCTTGTAAGCCCGTCCAGCCATTTCATTTGGGCCTAATTAAATGATTAGATGGCCTACCTTGCCTGCCCGTGCACTTATTGCGGATGACCAGAGTCTTCCACAAGGCTAGGCAGATATATTGCTAAAGCTATTAGCAAGCTAGTCCCACGAGAACGGCAGAGAAGGTGCACCGCCCAAAATTTCCCAACACTAGCATGCTAGCTTGATAATTCTGAGCACTAACAATACGTTTTTTTTTCATTATCATGATAACACTAGAGGTTTTTCTTACATGTGAATGAGATATGAGGTATTTGGATGTGCTCAACAATGACAACCATGTTCTTGTTGTCCATATTTAGCAAATTAGTAAAGTAAATGGGAAGATGGAAACCCCATTCATGTGTGTATAAAAAAATATAGGCCTAAAGCTAAGGCAATCAACCAGTTAGCTAGCGCAAAAGTTAAAGTCGTTTTTACATTTTGTTTATTTTGCATAGATGAAGATACAATGTGTTGTAAACGAGCTTTACAGGTGCTAGCAGACAGATTTTGTGAGTGTCAGACAGGGACAAACTCAATTTTCCCCGCAACTTTTGTGTTTTTGCTAAGCTAAGCTAACAAGCAGCTCATTGCAGCTTTATGTTTATCGCACAGACATGAGATGGAATTGATTTCAGTCTGGTAATTTCATCAGCTCTCTGAAAAAAGGCAAATAATGAGCTATTCCTATAATACATATTTATTTTAAGAGCAGAAAAGGCTGTGGAGCTAGCTAGTTTAGCAACACAAACCGCAATGGATGGCAACAAAACACAGCATTATTTCCCCTGAAATACACTTTTTTTGTTAAGGTTGGCGTAAAAGAGAGGGAATGAACATGTGAGCGTAGCTTAAAATTCAGCGCTACTTTTTGTGTACCCCTATGTGATTTTTAAGTTTGTTACCTGTGGGGCAGCCTGAGTTTAATGAGACCCCGTCCAGCCCCCTATCTCTTCTCACTTCCTGGATTCACACAAACTTGAAAAGGAATTAGAGATATCCTCCTCTCCGGACACAGCCTGTTGGAGAAAAGATGAATGGTATTAAGAAACTGACTTCCAGTCCTTTAGAGGACAGGGGTTTTTGAGGAGAATAAAGCAATTTGAGATCCTCCTCTCTTCTGTGGCGTGTCTGTGATCATGTCTCTCTCGCTCGCTCGCCCGCTCGCTCTCGAGTTGATTATTTCCAGTCATCAAAAGGCAGAAAAGGGCCCGGAGAGCGTGGCTGTGGCCATCTTTCCCTCGCTCCCCGGGCTCTGCTTACTCACCACTAGTGAAGGTCAGTGGATGGACTCATTCACCTCGTCTTCAAATCATCAGCCCTAACAGTGCTCGGCTCTACAGCGCTGTGCAAGCAGTGGCTACTGCCCCTAATGAATGTCCTAACTAAATACACTTATTAGATGATATACTTTGTACTCCGGACCGAGTCTTATCCTATTTGCAGTCCTCTCTCTTGTTCTGTGTTGATCTGTAGGTAATATTCTGTGCTGTAGGTGCCTCCTACCTTTATTGAAAAAGCCTTGTGGCCATTTTATGCCAGTAAGATAATTATAAATGTAACCCGTGGCAAAAAAGCAAAACACAACTCCCACATCTCTCCCTTGCCATTTCTCTCTCTCTCTCTCTGTCTCTCTCTCTCCCTCTCTCTTTCTCACCCTCTCTCCCTCCCCCTCCTCCCCCTCCCAAAGCCTCGGGAGCTGATTTCAAATTTTCAAAGATATCTCATAGTGAGGCTGTGAGATTGAAGGCTCATAAATACCTTTATTATAATATAATGGCCACATATTTCTAGCAATTATTTCTAGTGGAAAAATTAGTTCATCTGTGTGATGAATGCCTGCTCAGTCTTTGGGGCTTTAAATGTTCTTAGATGGACAATCGCTGGTAGGATAATATCTCAAATGGACACTCGCTAGGAGAATAATATGTCACAGTGGCTTTGCTTTAGTTAGATATTCAAGTCTTGGTGTAAAATGGAGCTGAGCACCTCTGCTGATGGGTTCGTGGGCTTGAACTTTTCTGAGAAGATCATTACTTTTGTGTCTGCGGTAACACATTAACACGTTATCCTTAAGTTTTCTGTTTTGTAGGAGCCCGAGGCAACTTGTAATAATCCAGTTTTAATGTATAACAGATTTTAACGCAGTGGGCTTTGATAACCTCTGTGGCGCTTTTGTCAGCTCAGCCACAGTTTTTTGGACAGTGAAGCAGCAATGGAGGTAGACAGCCAGCGACAAAAGTCAACAATCTCCTTTTTTCATTCAAAATAGTTTGTGTTTTCACATTTTCTAACCAGCCCATCAGAGAAAAAAACATATAGGTCAACTGTGAAAGTAGCTTATTACAATCCATATTGACGTCTGTTGTCAGGCGTCAACCTAACAATCAAATAAGCAACCTCATTAGTAGTACAGGGGCAAAGAAGGAAGTCAGGTGAAGTCTTGTAAATAGCTTATAATTTACTAACGTAAATCATCATGTAAATAACTTAAGTACATAAGGTACGTACATACACATAGTTATTTTAACCCAAACGTCAATGTTTTCTTAAACCTAACCTGTCCGAAAGTGGTTTTCTTGCCTAAGCCCAACAAAACTGTTCCCGTACAATGAAGATCCAGCAGCCTACGCCTGACACCAGTACAGTGCAATGGTCATGTAGTTTTAGAAATTTATGTGACTAATGTCGTTTTGGGAATCACTGGCAATCAACCCAAGCACTCGTTTGGGTATGAGGATGTGTTGTTTCCAACATAGTTTCTGACTCCTTAAAAATTGTTTTTAATGAGGTGAGTTTTAAAAGAGTAGGCTGACTTTAGGAAATTTGTATGTCTCTATCTTCAAAGTTTGGGGATTTGTGTTTACTAACTGGGTCTAAACACATGATGCAGCGAGCAGGGCATAGCGGCAGTAGTGGAGGCCGTACTTTCAGGGCTGCATTTCTAGGACACTAGTTTGTTTTCACCACAGCGGCACATACCGAATTGGACAACCCCTTCAGAGATACAGGTAAGGCTAAGATGTATGTACGCGCGTACACAAGAGTAAGACGTACAACAAATAACTGTGAGTACTGAAAGGGAATACATTTTTAGTTGATAGACAAACAATTGAAGACAGAAGGATGACCATTCAAGTGGTTAGAAGCCTGTTTCATACCTCACAATCTGAGGTTTGAATATTGAAGGTTAGAAGTAAAAAAAAATTCTCTCTCTCTCTTACTCACACACATTGTCTCTCTCTCTGAGTCGTGGAGGCCTGATGGCCTGGAGATTGGATTCAGCCAACTTATAACTTATGTTCACATTGTTTTCCTCTGAGTTGTTCCTTGGTGTTACCTTCAAAACTATAAATAATGAATCAGAAAGTAGTATCTGGGTGGAATAGAACTTTAAAATTATACATAATGAGTCGCAAAGTATTATTTGGGTCTGAAACTGTAGTCTCATGAACAGGAACACACAGACATCAGCAGGGAGGAGAACGCAGCCTGAAATAAGAAACCATTGGCAGGCTTTTACCCACAGTCTACATCCACTGAGTCAGACTAACCAACCACGAATGCCAACATGCTAACATGCTCACAATGAGAATGCTAACAAGCTAATGCTTTGCCGAAAGTATTTGCCATGTTTACTATTTTAGTTTAGCATGGAAGCATGCTGACATATGCTATCTGGGATTAAACACAAGGTACAGTTGAGGCTTATTAGCGTTGTTTAAACCAAACACTTGGACAGAGTGAAATGTTGACCAATTGATGGCACAAATTAGGACCACTTGTTTTTCTGATTCTTCCTGAGAGAAACATGAATGTTTGTTGGAAATTTCTTGGCGAACCATGAAATAGCTGTAAAGGCATTTCACTCAAAACCATTGTCAACCTTGAGTTTACAAATGTTTGCTCTAATCCAGCCACTAGATGTTGAGATATTTGACAGAATGAGTGAAAATTTGCCCGACTGTTGGCATGAAATGAAAAATCAGGATCATCCTCTGGGCACCATGGACATCTGAACAGCATTTAGAGGTAATCTATCAAATAGTTGTCAAGATATGTTACTTAAAATGAAAAATCTCCATTCTATTGCAGTCTGTCCTATTGTTGCTGAGCTATTTCACTTTTGGCCCTCAGTGGAGGGCAAACCAACCAATCAACTGACCCACATTGCCATCATTATAACCATTCTGCCAGCTTTGCTATAAAATTAGCTGTCCCCAAGCTGTGATTACTTGTCGATTAAGTAATTTTGTGTAAGGCTCTGTGGTCCTTTCTGTGACTACTTAATTGATATAAAATTTACTTACTTAAAACAGGACGTGAAAGGCAATCAAACAGGTAATTACCCTAGTTTCTTAAATTAATACAATCTGTTAACTCAGTTTTAAATGAAACATCCTTGATTTTTAATTATGAGTCATTTCAAAAAATATAGGAAGTGTATATTTCCACCGATTGTGTACAGTACTCGTGTATCATGCACGGTGGTACAGAGAGACAACACTTGTCTTGCCTCCTTTTGTGAGAAACAGTCAGATTTAATGCACCGACATCCATGGGACCCTTCTACTCACTACGCTGTAGTGGCTGGGCTGTGATATGTGACAGTGCTCCAAGTGGAGGATTTGAGGTAGTGCTCCGCAACATGCTGCACTTTCCATTGTTTATTTATCAGTCAGGCCTTGAGTTATGGTGCGCTTGCAGTGAGGAATTTAGACCGGACTATGGTCGCTGCAGGCCCCTTGGCATACACTGTACACTGAGAGGGAATCATTTATATTCTACTCCAGAGGTAACAGAAGAACATGAGATTGGGAAACAGCTCAAACACCACTCTGCTTGTGGGGCTTTAGGCGCAGAAAAGTCAAGCTTGTTTTTTTTTTTTTTTCTTTTTTGGGCTGCAGAGCATATTCAAGCAAGTTCTGTTTTTCTTTTCTATTTTTTTAAATAGTTTCTCCCCCCCCCCCTCAAAAAAAAAAAAAATCCTCCTAATAAATATGCTGCGCTCAGTTACACCTTCACGCTCACACATTTTCACACTGACGGCGCACGGCTCGGCGCAGGTGTGATGGAATGCCCGCTTTGGTGAAATTTTTCTGCAGCGAATGAGAATCTGACCGGTGAAGCTGCCTGTAAATACTATAGGTGCCCCATTGTAACCTGTATTGAAAGAGCCTGGAGGCGATTTACGCCACTGAGATAATTGCAAATGTATCCTTCGGCAAAAACATCAGCAAACACGCCCCCTCCCCTCCCCTCACTCTATTCCCCTTTTTCTCTCACTCCCTCCCACTCTCGGTAGAGAATTAATAAGGGCTACCTATCCTTGATTAAAAGGTCTCAACTGCACTGTATTGCTCACCGGTAGCACCCCTCCCCGCACTAGCCTTTCACATGGGTAGACCTGCATGTTAGGAGTGCTCTAATGATTCTGGAGCTTGCCATTCGAGGGCCACCCATCCATCATAGCGGTAAGGCCAGCGGCTTTATTATAATACAGAGGACAGACATGCTCCGAGGCTATGTGGGACACAATAGAGGTCTTTCAACAGACCTATAAATACATGATCTGTCAGAGTTGCTGTCCTGAGGGCGCTCTCAGCTCGGCTCGAGCCCTCCGGTCGGCCATCACTTATGCTAAGATATGCGCCAGCCCTCGGGCTAAGGCTAAGGCTCAGTTCATTTCAGCCCCTCATCAACCACCACATTCTACCTCCAGCCATGAGAATAAATAAGAACAAGATGAAAAAAAGAGTGATTCATTATGATGGAGAGCAAAACCTTAACAAAACAAACAAATGGAGGGAGCGAAAACAAACAGTGATAGCTTACTATTGACTCTTTGGCAGCAGCATCTGAAAGGCTGTTGCTGAAATAACACAAGGGGGGTGGGGGGGTTTGATCTGGCAACACAGTTCAGTATGGGAAAAGGCTGACCATATGGGTTACATGCTGAGACCTGTGTTTTGTCACGACCCCGCTATGGACAACTATATTCTCAACAAAATAAAAGATTTTTGAACGGGTGTCAATATCTCTCATCAGCTTTTCCTCCAATATTCTGTAAGAATACTTAAAGTGATGTATGCAGCTCCCCCCTCCTCCTCCCCCTCCTCCTCTTGCCCCTCTCCTCACCTTATCTCAGGTGAGAATCTCCTTCCACTGTTGCCTCCGAGCCAAGATCAGCAATCTGGGACTTGGGTGTGTTCTTTTGGAGATTAGTGTGGATGGAGGCTGTTGCATGTTAGAATAATAAACAGGTGAACACTTTAACTCTGCATAATTCTCTATCTCTGTGCCACCTTAATGTATTAAAATCATATTCTTCCTCGGGGCTGGGAACCAGCAGCAGATTATGTCCAGGGCATGGTGAGTGGAAACCCAATGACAAGTCTCACCGCTCGCACAACAATGATCACCTGGGCAGGGGGCTGCTGTTTATCATGCTTTTCGCCGACATCCTCGCATGATTCGAGATGTTTGTAAGTATTGCTAATGTGAGCGGTGTCGTGCTAAAATGTCGTGTTTACACTGGGACATCCTTTCGCTGTATCTGCGAACAGCACCTCACTCCAAACACATGTTTGCAACAGCCCAAGTTCTTCCAGAGCGTGCCCACTCCACCAGCCCCCCCAACTCTGAGCACTCCAAGGGGGTTATTCCGGTCCCCTTGACAGCCGAGCCAGGTAGGGGGTAGTGTTCATAATGGCTGGTGTTCTCAAATTTTACTGCCCCCCCCCCCCTCCCTTTTCATACACATGCACACAACAACGCCCTCTGCACCAGTCTCATCCACCCCCCCCAGCGTTCCCTCCCCAACTCTACTCTTCTTCTTCTCCTTCGTCTTCTTCTTCTTCCCCCAGATCTCTCTTTGCCACAGCTGCTGCCTCCTGGCCTTGCCCAGAGCCTTCAGGAGGCTTCCCAGCTCCCTCTCATTTCCCCCCGCAGCCAAGAAGGAAAAGCAGGCAAAGGAGGAAAATAAAACTTCAGGCACACCACGCAAGGCCATCTGGGTAATCTTGCTCAAAAGGCTTGAGGTGATAGCTGCAATTTACACAGGCAAAAAAAAAAAGAAGAAGAAGAAGAAGAAAAAAAAAGAAGAACAGACCTCATTTCCATACCTAGCAGCCTCAAGGAGATGAAATTGAATAAACTAAGAATTAGAAAAGAATTACAGTAAAACCAATACGGAATATTCAACATTAGTTCATTTTGTCCTTGCAACAACCCCCCCCCTCCACACACACACTAACACACACATACACACACATCTTGTGATTTGCTAAGAAAGAGAACAGTTGGGCTGACATGAAGGTGCCATGGACAACTAACAGAGGCACACAAGTGTACACACATTCACACACACAAGTGCACACACACACACACACACACACACACAGCTCCACTCAAATACACGTGCGCACACACACACACACACAGCCTAGGGGGGAAGCAATATTTGCGATGAAAGCAAATCAAACTGAAATCCAACATGTTAAAGTCAAGTTGATTAGTGTGAAAATGTAAAAGCATCTTCAACTGGCATATCCCACAGTCATAAAGATATGTTAATTTGCAACTTAATGGCTGAAAGCATAATTTTGCTTATATAAACCTTGAAAACACGCCGCATTTTTTTGAAATGTGCCTTAATTTAATGAAGTAAACACCACCGCAGAACAATAAATGCCCCAATTAAAGAACAGGCATGAAGAGAAGTGTCTATTTCCCATTTTGCCCCCGCGGACATATGTACCCAAGCGTGTCTGTGCATTTACCCACACGCACAAGCATATGCATCCTGCGCAGCTCATGAACATCATGCCTTTCACGTTTCACATTAGCATATGTGCCATGTTGTTTAAGATGTAGGTTATCTGGTGTGAGATCGGGGCTACATGTTTGCGGCTACATCGCTGAGCATGCATGCGTGTTTGTCAGTACGCGTTGGAGGTGGGGAGGGCGGGTGTGTGATTGTATGTAAGTGCGCGTCTGTGGTGGCATGGTGTTACTGTATAATTGGTACTTAATGTAGTCAGGGTTACCATTCATAATTGCATGCCTGTTATTTGAACATATTGCGCATTAAAGGCAGGATGTGCCATCCTCCATTCTTCCTTCCTTCTTTGCCTGCCCCTGTGCCTGTATGTCATCTGGCCTGCTTCGCACCCCTGGGGGGCATATCCCATCAGGCTCGCTGTGCTCCAATGTGTCCCGACAGACCTGATGTGATCTGAGTGGCTGACGGGTTTGTCCCTGCTGCCCGCTGTCTTTTCTCCTCCCTGCTCGACTCACACATGTGCCTAAGAAACACACAACCTGATGCAGGCTGACTGGAGTTTGCACCTACTGTGGAAAAAAGAAAGCTTCCAATCGCTGCACGTGTAATTATCCGCCGCATGTGCATCCACCTAAAAAAAATGTGTTCGCCGTGACACCTCGCAATAATAATCTCGAGTTTAATCTTGAGTTACACTTTTGCCTCGGATAATGCGAGCGAGTGCAGGACGCGGTTACGTGCCTCACTTCTACTTTTAGTATCCATTTGAATGAGTGCATAAATGTGAACGTTCAATTATGAAACCCCGCTGGAGAGAAACAATGCCCTCTTGGTTCAGTAGCCATCTTACACACACACACACACACACACAGAAGCCTGAGGGGATGCAGAAAGAGTGGGGGTTGGATACCATGAGACTAGGGCATCAAACTGGAGCTTAGAGACAGAGATATACCAACTGGAACCTTATACCTACGGGGTGTATGTGTGTGTTTATCTATGTGTGTGTCTGCTCGCATCCTTGTGTTAACACAAACACACATATGGAGGAAGCAAGTGTCATACAGAGTGCTGCATAAGGGGGAATCCAGTTTGTGGAGGCTCCCTGTGTATGTGTGTTTGAATATAATCTAATTGCTTACGAGAGGAGGACAAAATTGTTATGCCTGCAGGTGTAAGTACGGGTGGTGCTGATGAGAACTGGTCTGATATCTCAATCCACCAATCAGCTACACAGGGCCGCCCCACAGCCTGCCTCTTAGAAACCACGTCCTGCATGTAGGTGAGCATAACATTTTGTTTTGTTGTTTTTTTTGCTTACAAAATGTATTCATTGTTGTTGTTTTTTTCACCCCCCGAGAATGGACAATGAGAATCAGGAGGGTTTTTAAAGTGTGTTCAAGAACACCAGCAACAACAGAGAGCCTTTTAGCCTTTAATTAAAAATAGATCGGGGGGATTTTTATTGATATTTCCCTGCACACTTCAGGCACAGAACCATAACGCCCCAAGTCCGCAGTAAAGTTTTTTTTTTTTTGATCAATGATTAACTACCTTAGTCTGGATCTTAGATCACCTTTAGGTGCTTCACACAAGCTAGTTTGTCTTGTGGCTAAAAATGAACCACAACACGGAGGAAATGGCTGCAGAAATGGCTCAGGGAGGACGGTGACGAAGCAGGGTTATTATCCCGCTTGTCTCCATTCAAGCAGCACGACTCTTATAGCATTTGCTTGAACTCGAGGTAACGGTCCAATACGACAGGTGCCTTCTATCAGTAATTTGCTCTCAGTGACTGCTAGAAATGATAGATGACTCGCCGAGTTTTTACTGCTCAAACTTTTTTCCACATGAATAATATTGCAGCTGTACGGCTTTAAGATGACACACAAGGTTGGCCCTTTCTGACATGATGTTTTGACACCGTCAACTCAGAAAAACTCTTCCCTTTAAAAGCCCAAGGACACAGCCGCCATTTTGGGGGGGCAAATGTGACCCTTACGCGGCCTGTGATCATTCTAACCGGCCCCGCCGACAGGAGGGGAGGGGTCTCAGGGGGCCAGGCAGGTCAGGAGTCACTCGAGTCATGTGATGGCCCCCGGGGTGTTGTCTGGGAGTGACAGGGAGGCCGAGAAGCAGCGCTGTGGTGTAGCTGCACGCCCACGGGTAAAAAGGAGGTCAGTGGCCACAGGAAGCAGTGCAAAAGTGCCCAGAGCCACTGTCCTTAATGAGAGCACATCCCCTGGGGTGTATTTCCCAGCAGCCTAACTGCCACATGAAAAACTCCAATCTATATCGAGTGCTGTAGGCACAAGAGAGCAGCCATTTTCATGGTCCATTCCCGAAGCCAGGAGCCATCTTGTGAGGTAAACAAACCCAAGTACAAAGATGTGCACCTTGGTATGGAGCCAGTGCTGTTCCATCGTTCACGCTGTGCTCTATGAATACTCTTCTTAGCAGTCGTCTGGCTTCTGAGATCTCGCATGCTCAAGTCTCAGTAGGTGCCTCCTCCGATGCATTGTAAATTGATTTATTAATAAAGTTGGTTTGCTGCCGCCGCTGCTGAGGCACAGAGGCTAATAAAACAGGAGCCCTATAGGGCGAGTGGGAGAAATACATTTGAAAATAAACTTTGAGTAACTCATTAGATTAAGAAAATTATAAGAATAATAACCCTGAGCACCGCCCGGGGAGGGAAATCTCATTAACAGGTTTTTCGATTCCTCCTTTTAATACATTTGTTAAAAGTGCCAGGGAGTGTTCAATTATCACCCGCCCTCTCACCTCCGAGACATAGGGTGACAAGAAACCCCAGAGAAACCTGCAGGGCCGGGGAGGGGCCATTCACACAGGAGCACACACATATCCACACACATGCACACGCAGTTTCACTTCATCCCCCAGTGAGTAATGGGCTTTCTGACCATTTGTTTAATACTGTCAACAAACAAGAAAAGAGCTGGAGGGCTACTCAGGGAATGCAATCCCACTCTTGAATGAGTATGAGCATACTGAATTGTGCACACATGTGAGCTCTCAGGTATATACATGTCCAAGTGTTCATACACCACAAAAGAAGGTTGAGTCGTTTAACAAAAAATAACGTGTACATTGTAAAGAAAAACTCTTTCATCCAGACAGTTTCGTAAGAAAAACCAAGAGCCCCACCAAAGTTTTCGCCTTTCATCTGTTTCCAATTTTCCGATTGGCCTCTGGGCTACGTCCTCGAGGCGGGAGGTTTGGAACGCTATGTTTGCTCTGGAACCATTTACTGTGCCCTCCTCCTTCTCAAGACATGGCGGAGCGCCGGAGGGCGTCGCAGCTCGGCCCACCTGGAGTGCTGTGTCTCCACCCAACCCCCCTCTGGTGGTAGTCACCAACGCTGTGCAGCATTGGTTTGTGCCTCGCAGGCCTCCAGCTACAGCTTGGAAAAGACATCACAATCTGGCGATCAAGATTGAATGATGCCAACTTCCAAACACCACTTTGTACGGTACAAAGCCGAGAGGATAGATTCGAAGCATATGTGACCAATTGAAAGCTTGACCACAGCTATGTTATGGCGTCGATTACAGTTTACAAGCCAGATTTTTTAAAAGGCGAAATGCGATGCTGAAAAGTAAGTCAAACTGCATGCTCCGAGTGCACTTCTCCCACGTTTATTTCTGGTACCAACTGGCTAACAGTTAGCGTCACAGCAGAATCACCTGGAGCTAACACCACTTGCCAGTTAATATGCCTTAAAATAACCTTCGAGATCCATGCAAAGGAGGTGTAAAATGGACTTGTAATCGTAATAACTAAGACAGCTTAGTGGATCCCAATTAAGTTGAGCCATATGTGGTGAGGCTGTCAATAAGTGCCAAATTATGCACAGGCTAAAAGCTATTTATGTTGTAGAGTAAAACAGTGAAATCTAACTAACGTTCTGACTTTTGCAAAGTTACACCGCTAAGTCAGTGTGTCCAATAAACATGTAAGTCTCGTGCTTTCTGTGTGTGATTTACTCTGTGTCTGACCCTGATGAAAACAGAACTATCCATATGGCGCCTGTTGTGTGGTTTTGAATCTGTGGTGCTGTTGAGGGCAGCCAGATCAACCATCTTGTCCTGAGGTAAGACTTGAATTGTGACATATGGAACCAAATTAAATCAAAATCTCTGGGAGAAAAGATATGAATGTTCCCGTGTTGAAGAATGCGATTGAATAACATGGATGATCACTGTGTCTTTACGCACAGTGTATGTGTCTCGTCTTTTGTAAAGAAGGAAGATGATTTGCAGATAGATGAATATATAAAAAACAGCTAGTCTAGTTTCAGCCGGGGGCAACAGGGAAGTCATTTACTTTCTAGCCCCGCGGCGGCAAACCTGGCTTCATTCATTTCCATTTCTCTGTTGCCTTCGCAACTGTTGAAGCTGCAGCGCGTGCTTGGCTACTTTCATTTTATATCATTTTACATCCAATGGACTGACATTCACTGTGGCAGAGGCAAAGAGAATAAGTGAAAAAATCAATCCTTTGAAAATGGGTTTTCATCAGGGCTTCAGTGTCTGATGTTGTGTTACGCTGAAGAACAATGACACACAGAGGCCTTGATGCAAAGCACCAGAAACCAGGAGCAGATGATTTCATCCAGTGACAACCGTTTCAGAACTGCGCTTCTGGCCCAGCCTGGGCCACCTATTAGCAGTCAAGTATATTTTCTGCAATCTTGACATTAATGCCACCTACAAGCAGTGACCACTGGTACATTTGTTAACTGACACTTTCTCTTAACAATTAACACATTTTCTTTCTTTCTTTTTTTTACATCTTCTGTTTTTTGAACCTGTGCGTCTGAATTTAATGTTCAGCCCTGATCATAGAAGGGCTAGTGAATAACAAATGAACACAATTGAGCTAGTGTGACACAATGCTGCATCTTGATCAGTTAAGTCAAATGGGCTCTATGTTACAATCTGTAGCGATATACATGTATTAATCACCTTTTTGTTGGCTATACGAGATAACGTGACGTGAAAAATGAGACTTTTCCATCTCTCTCGGTTGCCTATGGTTGATTTTTTACAAATTTGACTTTCAATGTTTCTGGACTGTGGATTTCTTTGTGAAAGACTTGGTTCAGATTTTCAACGACAGTCCAAAGGGGTTGTGAGTTTTATGCATGTTCTCGAAGTGACTCATCTCAGTACCTCTTACTCATGTTGGTTTAGAAAGAAAGTCCACTAACATAAACTAACAGTTTCCACCACAACGCAGAGGTTCCAGAAAAAAAAAGCAAACACGTGGAGGGCTTTTTCCATCTACTGTTTTGCTGCAAATAAATCGGGCTACACAAAGTGTGCTTTTGTGGCCGACGTAACGCATGACTGTAGTCGAGATCGCGAACCAGAAAGAAAACCAGTTGTTTGCCAACCGTCGATGACGAGGAAAAACCTCTCCTCTGCCATCTACGAGATCACTCGCTCAACACTTCCTCCTTGTGACACACATGTGATTGAACTAACCAATCAGAAGCTAGCCAGACTCAGACTGAGGTAAATTTGAGCGAATCAGATAGCAGATTTAACAGATCGCTTAAAAAGATGCACAAGTAAATATCTAAACATGTGAATGTTAACATCAGAGCTATATGAACACCAGTATGTGAATACTTAGCCGTGTACACATTGTAAATATGTTTTTAGCAAATTCAACCTTGAACCTTGAACCTTACACAAATGATCTTGAGGAAGTTTTTTTGGAATATCGTCATTTCCAACAGCCTCTTCTATCACAACACTTCAAAATGTGCATAAAAATATGGTGATGGAAACATGGCTATTGCCTGTAGGTGGCACCATCAATGTATCTTCATCTAGGCCCGCCGTCCCGCACGATGACGTGAGCAAAAGACTGACCTGACGCTGACTGAACAGCTCCTCCTGTGGAGAATCAGCAGCATGCTAACTGTGAATGTGAGACTGTGAGTGAGTCACACGCGATTTTTTTCCCTTTAAAATCGAAAACTATTACTGGTCCGTCTGTGGCGCTCACAAACGACCGTTTCCTGTCTAAAAATGCGCGTTTGCCGTGCAAGAATATAATGTAAGACAGCAAAGACTGAACTGAAATGGATAATGATGCATTCAGAATGTAGAGCAAAAAAATGCAG
Organism: Diplodus puntazzo; assembly: GCA_963678695.2. Lineage (NCBI taxonomy): Eukaryota > Metazoa > Chordata > Actinopteri > Spariformes > Sparidae > Diplodus > Diplodus puntazzo. Next base: position 10,689,645 of record OZ023166.1, on the reverse strand, counting down.
ACATACGCATACACACACACACACACACACACACACACACACACACACACACACACCACACCATACACACGCACACACACACACATACACAGTCAAAGTTTTAGTGCCTAGTTTTGATTCAGCTCTTCATTAGCCACAGGGCCCAACTCCGGTTAGCTCCAGTATTAGGCTCAATTAGAACAAGATCCAATTAGAGGGCTCCTTTCCCCTGGGGCAAGGAGAGGCAGGAAATGGAGACTGAGAAATGTATAAGTCGACAACATGCGGACACAGCCAACATAAACAAACTTACTTTGTTGATCTCTGCTGTTGCTACGCAGGAGTCCTCTGGGAGTTAAAGCCCTGCTAGTCTAAGCTATGAGATAAAACAAAATAAAAAAAAGCCCCGCAGCGAAACATGAACTCTGTGAACACAAGGGCTCCGACACCATGAAGGGAACGTCTGGGCCCAGAAAATGAAAAGCCCACAGGCGTTTTCCATTTACAGCTAAAAATCCAGCACTAGCTCCTAGCCAGGGTTAGTATCAGACTCTCAAAATGAACACTTACACTACGGGGGGAACAAATGAGTAGCTTTCTATTGTCGCTCTATTAAATCTGTCGGTTAATAGACATATACCTTACTACTGACAGAAATCAATAATGTACAATAGGATAAAGGGCATGGAGGAAGGAGAGGAAGGAAGAAAGAAAGGAACAAGAAAGGTATAATTGGTGGAAGAAAGGGGAGAGGAAAAAAAACAGGGAAGACAAAGATCCAACTGTGTGATTCCGAGCTCAGTATTTCTGTCCTCCTATCAGTATGGTTAGAGGTGGTGATGGCGGCAATGTTGTGTGAGCTGTTTGGGCTTGCCCTTGCCTCGGGCCTCGAGTGTTCCTCCCCCAGGCGGCGTGCGAGGGAAATGGTGTGTGGTGCGAGGGTAAACCTTGACCTGCCTGCCAGGAGGCTGCACACGGAATGAAATGAGCACAAACAAAGCTGGGGAGAGGAGGAGGAAGAGGAGGAAGAGGTGGAAGAGGTGGAGGAGGAGGAGGAGGAGGAGGAGGAGGAGGAGGTGTCAGGCAGCAGTGGAGGAAGTGTATGGCTTTCGCTCGCATCGCCGCTTGTTTTTGTGTTGTTGTTTGATAAGACTGCGAGTGGCTGGATACACAACCGCGGTGGGACAGACACACACACACACACGTTGCTCTAATTGGGAGTGCTCAGGTGTTGTGGGTGGCATCCTGGTAACGCTCGCGAAAGATGGAATGCGAAATGTTGCATTTCCCTTCATGCGCTGCCAAAATGTGTTTTGGGGGAAAGATGGAAATCCCATTATGTCACATGCCTAACTTGGCCCCTACAAACTCTGAAAGTCATTTGTGAAATTGGGCTCAGGTCTTAATGAGTTGCAAAGTGGCTTTTGGTCTCGTAAGTCTGCAGAGGATATATTTGTTCAGACATGAGCGGATCTGCGGCTGTATATGTGTAAGTCCCCGATTTATTTAAGTTAACTTTGCAACCGACTATCAATCTAGAGACGTTGAAGTTACCATCCAATCCCCAGTTGGGAGATTCTGAAGATATGTCGATTCGCTCGTCTTCATCCGGCGAGGATTAAACAAATAAAACGTGTAATTGCTGTAAACCAGCGTGTTGACAGAAGTGTGTGCGCCTGTGTGTCACCCTGCTTACCTGTAAAAAGCCCGGTGAAATCCATTACATACTTTAGAGACGACTCATGAATGGAATAATTAGCACAGCATGCTTTCCGCCCGGCTGGAAGTCTCTCTCGATAATGAACAAAGGAAAGGAAATTAGCTTTTGTCTCATAAAGTCACAACTTCAAAGATCCCTGCCATTGCATTAATACAGCCATAGCCTGCAGCGGCATGGGAGAGAATAAAATAAGCACTCTCGCTCAGACCCCATTCCTATCAAGGTCTTTCTCAGGACAAATACCGGGAGCCTGGCTCTTATAGACCACACACACTGGACAGGATCAGTGAGAGAAATCAGAAGAAAGGAATGCAAATCCATCCCAGCCAGCCCTCTATTAATAAAAGGAAGAAAAAAATAGCTGATTTCCTCTGTGGATTCTGACCAAAAACATGGTTCACATCAATAAGAGAAAAATCATTCTCCAGGTGTAACACTATTTCCACGTATTCTCCCTCCGTGCAGCTGGATGTACACTTAATCACATCAGGTCAACACTCGGGCCCGGGGCTTCCCAGCTGTGGCCTGGGCGACCTGCGACCGTCGTCTCGCCTAACTGCTGTTCCAGTCAGCTGCCCTCAGGAGCGTGAGTGGTACACTGATCTGGTGCTGGGTCATCCGGCCTGGCACTACAACATTACAGCACATTATAATGGAGCAAAAAAGAAAAAAAAAAGGGGGGGGGCCGAACAGCCCAGTGTTTTGCGGTCATGCTGACGCGATTGATGGTGACGAATGCAGTTTAGGTCACAAATTGAATCAATATGAGGGGGTTTTCCAAACACTGCGCAGCGTAAAACAGCTTTGTTGAACGAAAGCATGTCGCTGACACATTCTGTTGAACATGTAACATTAATCTGACTTTAAACAAAAACAAGTGCAACTCAAATCAAAATCAGCGGTATGTTTCGCCCCCGACGGTTGTTGTCGTCGTTGTCTCGGAGCTAAAAAGGAAGCAGCACCGAGGACCGGGGCGAGGCAAGTATCGTCCAAGGCACTCTCTCCTCGCCTATCTGCACCTTTATCTGCCAGGATCAGTTGTTAGTGCTGGCAGTTTTCCTCTCCTGTCCTCTGGAGAGAGGTGGCTCTCAGCTGGAGAGAGGCGCCAGAGGCTATGCACTGTCTCCATTGTGTGGAGAGACACATGGAGGACTTGAGAGACTCGGTGCAGGTGCAGAGAGGAAGAGTGAGAGGGAACACACCTGAGGGGCCTGATTTTTTTTTATTTATTTTTTTTCTTTCCTCACAGAACTCAGGCTTGTTTCTTTTCTTTTTTTTTTTGTTGAGGGGGCCTTTTAGGTGCAGGGACATTTGTTGTCGGGAGGACAGATTTACTGGAGGTACACTCTACTGGAGGGAAGGATGCTTCCTCTCTAACTGCCAGAGACATTTGGTTACAGACGCAGACTCCCAGAATAAATATGATTTTCAGCGCCGAGGACGAAACGCAGGAACAGTGCCATCGCTGCCACCGAACATATCAATTCAGTGATTCAAAGCAGCGCTTGGTTTTGAATATGCAGCCTGCTGCGTTGTGATGGAGATGAGGCATGAGGGCGGCACATGCGTAAGGTCATATTCCTGACTTGAGTCACAGGGCGGGTCCCTGCTCCCGTACGGACAGGACACAACAAGCTAACGCCGATAACCTCACTGCAGACTGGGAGGTTTCCTGTGAAAGTGATCCCTTTGCTAACTGTTTGTTTAAAAGCTGACAGGCTACAAGGGTCTCGGTGACAGCATCTATTCATCTCAGGGTGTCAAGACAGAGAGAAAAAAGAGGGGATGAGGGAGAGATAAAAAGAAACAGAGAGGAGGCGGATGGGGAGAGAAAGGCCGGTAAAAGACGAAATGGGAGATCGGTGTGTGTGTGTGTGTGTGTGTGTGTGTGTGTGTGTGTGTATGTGCTCCGGCAATAAACTGGATTTACCTTGAGCTCTGAAACATCTTCAGATCATCGTTGGTAGCAATTTCAGAAATTCATCCGGCGAGTGAGTGAATGAGCACTGATGTTTTCATCACTTTGGTTTTAATTATATGTCTCACTCAGCACAGTCTTCCTTCTACTCGGCTAATTTAGATTGAGATCCTTCCAGGCTTTCCCCTATCTTTCATTTCCCTCCCCTCCTTCTCTCCTCTCTGCATCCCATCAGCCCCTTTGTAGAAAAAAAGAGGAAGGAAAAAAACCTTCATGTCTGTGACTTTCTTGCCCTCCAGCGTATGAAGCCCTCTTTTATTTTGATCATCGCAGCACAATGGATTCATGCCATTCTGGCAACTTTATTCAGTATCAGCCCAAATTTACATACTGCTTAACAAGTTTGTGCGTGACTGTTGATGCCTCTGATCAAAGTGCTTTTGGAAATCTTTCTCATCTGAATTTTTTTTTTTTTTCTTTTCCTCCCCCCTGCCCTTCATTTCAAATGCATGCTGCAGACAGGCATCTTTAACTCAGGGGCAAAGAAAGGTAACCTTAGTGCTGCACAAGCCCAAATGTCATCCAACAAGGAGGGCTCATGTCCTGGGGATAAAGATAATGTAATCTAAGCAGTATACAGTGTGTGACTGTGTGTCTTTGAGTGTGTGAGTGTGTGTGTATCCATGCTAGCCTCAGTGTTTGTTGCAGGCTTGGGTTCGGGGGCGGAGGGAGACAGGGGATGACAAAAGTCAAAGCAGTCATGTGTCATTTTCGGTGCTGAAGGGCTGGGACCTGCCTCCGGGGCTGTCCTCTCTGTCAGACGCACTCAGATATCTGCGCTGAACTCTCTCGCTGTCTCTTTTTTCTTTTGCTCTCTCCATCTTTTCTCTCTGTCTTCATCCGGTGCACGTGCAAACGTTTGCAGCTGCATGTTCGTGCACCAGCGGCTCACGCAACGATTCCGGGGCTCTCAGTAGCATGCGGTAACGAGGTAGATTTGTATAATAGAGGGCGATGCAGCGCAGTACTTTTTAAAAGCCTAAACATCTGCTTTAGATATATGACACGCGGTGACTCATTTCATATTTCGAAATGATTGCATCTCGACCGCAGTGGCAAGACTTGGAGGGACATGATTTGCTCCATGACATGTAACCCAAAACACAGTGAGGGTGCAAGACCTCGAGTGGAGAGAGTTTTTTTCCTTTTTTTCTTTCATATATATATATTTTTTTTCAAATATCAGGTTGTAAATCAAGATATCAGAGGCCACGCTACAAGCCAATGGCCCATTAAGCTCCCATGGGCATAGAAGGAGGCGATGGCTGCATCGAAACTGCACTGAGGCTAACCCATTGCAAGAACCCAGTAGCCTCCATTTACAATAATATTCGTAAATATACGTGGCTACCAGAGCAAACAGCAGAATTGAAAAAAAAAAAAAAAAAAAACATGAAATGACTGAGAAAGAAAAATGGATTGCAAAATACAATGAAAAGAGGGTGTGGGTGGAAAGAGAGGAATCGTGGGAATGCAAGATTGCACCTCCCTCAGGCAATCGAATTATCCTATGGGCTGATGGTTCCTCCTTATGCGTCGGCTGACATTTTCCTGTAACCCCATCCCGAGTAATGCTATGTGATGTGTGTGACTGGCTTCTGCCACGGCCCTGAGAGGCCACGGAGCCTCGGGGCCGTTCGCTTTTGGCCCGCAGCATCCCGGGAATTGTTTATTTTAGCTCTGTCTGCTCCTTTCTGCCTCTCCCTCTCACTTTGCCGTCTCCTTCTCTCCCCTCCTTTCTCTCCTGTTCCCCGTCCTCTCGTTCTGGCCCAGCGGTGTCTACTTTCAATTAGAGGAGGATGCACTTGTATTCTTCCGTGAGACAACCCCCCCCCCGACAGGTGACTCTTGCGGGGTAACTCAAAACCATGCCTTTAGTCTCCTTCACACAAACTGTTAGTATTCCAGCACCTTTCAGGGGACCCGAAAGGTAAAAGTAAAAAAAAAAAAAACACACACACACAAAAAAACAGAAGCTGTCGGTGGTATCTGTTACTCAACTGTATTTGTTGCCCTGTGTGATGATGATAAGAGTGGAGGGTGTGTTTAAAAAGAAGGGGGGAAAAAAGCAGTTGAAAATCAAGATGTGCTGTGTGTTGTGGCAGTGTGCAAGAGAGAGAGAGGGGGGGGGGGAGATTTAAGGACAGAAGAGGAGATGAGATGTGTGATATGAGATAATAGAATGATATTCAAAATGTATCCCTGGAGCTAGAAGTTAAAAGAGAACATTAAAAGAGAACATATTTTGATCGCTTATGGATATGTAAGCCGGCACACCAATATGCCCAAACTTTACTTCGTACTGCTGCAGCGAGGCCCCCGGAGGGCACGAGTGGAGGCGGGCGGATCAGCTATACACAAATAGTGTATGTGTGTAACTGTCGACATGTGACAAGCAGAAAAGGGACAGTGTTGAGAGCGTAGCCTTTTATGACCCAACACACTTTGACAGCTTGGCCATCGCTCGGGGACACGGGCTATGTTGCTTTTTCATCTGACAATTTTTTTAAGCAAAACAGCTCTCCCTCGATGGATTCGATTGTTCACAGAGGCCTTTGTGGGCCGCGCGTTAAAGCACACAGAGGCACAAAAAGAAAAAAAAAAGAGAAAACATGTCAGCGGGCCCTGTAGATTCTGCTGGCTGTAAGCTGGAGGAGTCACACTGTCAATCTGTAGGACAAAAAAGTGAGATGAAAGTGTAAGCGATATGATGGTGGAAACGCTGCTTCTATGCAACACTGCGCTCTGCTGGCAGAAGGTGATACCACCTCGAGTTATTCAGCAGCAACAGCAGTGAGACAGTCTTAGCAGAAGACTAATGTAACCTTAGCTCCCCGGGGATGCAAATGTCTGTGTGCTTTTACCCTTGAAGCAGTTGCCTTATTTGGACCTAAGGACATTCTGCACTGACAAATTTTAAACATCCCAGGAGGGGCAGGCTTTGAAATATGGCCACAGGGTGGCACATTAGAATGACAAAAATGTAGATCCTCAAAGTGAAATCTGCCTGTGACTTCAGCTGGAGAGAGAGAGAGGAGTAATGGATATTGTTAGAAGAGGGTCACAGCGGTGGTGTTAACAGCCACATTAGAGAGGCGCTCATACATATACTTTTTGTCTGTTTCGATTATGATTTAAATGCTATCGTTTGAATATCTATCATCATTCTGATTATTATTGTGGTTGTTGGTAGTAGGTGAAAGGTCACATAAGGCAGTAAGCCACACAGCACTTTGTACTAAATGCTTTAAAGGTGCAGTAGGTAAGAATTTCCCCGCCTCGAATTCATACAGGCAGTAAATCACCTGAATAACTGCTGCTAACAGAAGTATTTTATTCAGCCATGACTGGAGCTGCTTTTAGCTTGTTAGCACAGTTAGCCATGCAGCTATCGAGACAACCAGGGGCGTGGTGGGGGTTGGCACTGTTTGGCACAGGAGTTTTGGACTGCTGGGAGAAAGAGGCTATCAGGCCCAGCTGGTTAGCATGCTAACTCCAGTCGATAACCTTCAACAAAATACACAGGCATCTCTGACATAACGTTAATATTGTTTGTTTCTTTGTCGATTATGTTAGTTAAATTGGGAAGGTTTTGAACTAAAATGCACCTGTAAATTAAAATGCATTCCAAAGCAAGTTATTTGAGCGATAGGTTAGGTAGCATCCACATAGAATCAGGTGCAGGAGAGCTGTTTGCTATGAAACCTCTGCTCTGCTGTGAGAATTTCAAGGCGTTCAGTGGGAGACTGGCAATCCGTAAATCAGACTGTAGAATCTGGATCGACGACGGATTTCAGTTAAGCGAATCACGTCAGTATCGGTGCTCGGATTTCTCCAAACTCTGAGCCAAAATACTAAAAAGCAGATGGAAACACATGCAATATGTCCCCCCGCTGTTTGTTCCATGCTTACCACGACGTGAGAACACACTTCGCCTAAAATGAACTGTATGTGCATGACCGATCAAAAGAAAAAGAGACGTGGGCACTGTTTTTGAAAAAAAAAAAAAAAATCTGTTGTGTGTTCACATGAAGACAGTGTTTTCTGTGTGTATGCGCAATGGGCCTGTAAGCTCTGTGTGTGTGTGCATACAAACAATGCACTCAGTCGACTGCCCGCAGCAGTGTGCATTCTTGCTTGGAGAGTACATGTCCTCGGGCCTCGTTCCTCCGCCGATGACCTCTGGTGAAGCCATTATTTTCTGCATTAATGATGAGCAGCAGCCAGCGATGAGAGAGATGGACTTTGTCCTGGGGCACAGCAGTGCTGATTATGGGCAACAACAATGCCGGCACGGAGAAAAAGAGAAAAAAAAAAGAAAGAAAGAAAGAAAGAAAGAAAAAGAAAACTCTTCCCACAAGCAGTTCAAAAGACTGGGAGTCTTAGCAGCAGCACAAAATAAGCTGCTCTAGCTCTATTGACAAGATGGATCAGATAACCTCCATAGCTGGAGGATTACCCAGAATAAACTTTATTAAGGTTTACCTATGGCTTGTTTTTGTCATCCCCTGGATCCAACACCTCTGTTTGCAACAAACATGCGTGCTGACAGCATCTTCTCAAGCTGACTTGAAATACATTGGTATGTGGCAATTAGTGTATGGATGAAATGGCTGAGAGCGAGTCGTATGAAACCGCACTTCTACTGCCCTCCTCGGATTTAATGACATTATGTATAGGGAGCGATATCAGAGGGCTTAATTGATCCTCTGACATCGGCCCAAACAACACCTATAAGACTCACAAACAAGACAAATTGCAGACAAAGTGCAATTGCTCTAGTCGAGGCAGTCAGGGCACCCACTCCGGAAATCCTGGCTCGGGGAGATGACTCTAAATGAAGGACTTTACCATTCACCATTATGTCTTTGGTGAGAGTCAGAGGGAACCCCCGGGGCTCTTCAGCACAGCACGGCACAACTTTTCAAAGGGCTCCAGATTAAAGTCACTGAAAGTTCCCACTGGGGTCTGAGGCCAGGATCCCATTAAGCAGCCCTACCACACCGCCGGCCATAATTGTGTCGTTGAGAATTCAGAGCAGCGGTTGCTTGATAAGCGAATTTGGGGTGAAATAAAAAAAGAAGAGGCAAAAAGGGGGTCTCGCTGGGCCACCATTAGACACTTCATTCGCTCATCACTAATTTGTTTTAAATGACTGAGGGAGAGGTGAGCACTTTATAAAGCAATCGAAGATACCTTTTTTTTCACTCTCCAATTCCAGGTCTATGCGACAGAATGCTGATAAATGAAAAACCATTGCTCTTTATAGCCACACACACACTATACTGCCGCCAGTGGTGTTTTAAACTGTAGTTATCTTTATCGCAGTACTTGCTTTGCAGTAGTATAATCAATAAAGAAAAAAAACAGGTAGGAAGCCATTCCTCTGCTGAAATCCCTCTACTCTCATCTTTAAGAAACCAGTAAATAACATATTACTTGTTAAATATGCACCATTTCTGCTTTAAAATCTTTAAAAACAACTAGACCTTTGTACTGTATTTCGTTGGGCTGTGTATTTAAATCCTAAATGTTTCTAACAATGTTCAAACCCAGAGAAATCTTAATTTTAATCCGGGTAATGCTGGTTTGCTTTTGATTGTCGGTCTGTAACTTTGAGGGAAACACCAGATGATACGTTACGGAAATGGGGAAAATTACATACTGTGTGTTTAAAACTAGTTTTTAAAGGACAAACATGTTACAAACAAGTGAGCTTTTATTGAGTGTCTTGCCTCATGTTTTTGACAACCAATGGTTTATTACAACATTTGAGATTCATCACCATCAGAGCTGTTTGGTAAATGATATAAAAACATCCTGCAGGTCAAGTTTAAGATCTAAACCCCAACTTGAGATCTGTGTGTGTCAGTCAACTCAATAGCTGGAGGTGTAAGGACTAGATATTGTATGTAAATGGTAAAGTACAAGTCAGAAACGTGTTCAAAACATGTGAACAACATCAACAGATCTCAACTTAAGATTTAGCTCTTTACAATGGAATAAATGAGTAAACCCATCAAGGTCTAATATTTGCAACCCAAATCTGCTATTTTCATCCAAGTGCAATAAAGAAAAAAACTCTTGGTTAACTGCTTCAAGTGGACTTTTTCTGCTTCTTCTTCTCTGCCTCTTCCTCTTTTTCCTTCTCAATCTCAGCCACCAGGGTCTCAATTTCCTTGGATTCCAAAATCTGCAAACAGCAAAGAAAAAGAAATTATTAGCCTTCAAAGAGAACTGTTAAAAAAATTACACAAAAGCCAAATGTTATCTGCAGCGCATCACCTTCAGTGGCTGATTCCGTCTGATAACAGCAAGTTCAATGTTTTTTCCTCCTGACTGGACAACCTGTAACGAAACAAAATACTTGAAGTGACATATCCCAAAAAAACTGCATATTTTAACTACTGCAGCCTCTGACTGACGTTCATGTTGAGAAGCCGTGAGACAAAGTTTTGTAATAAGTATTTAATTGCAACTAAATACAGAAAAACAATCCTTGACTATTGATTACTGAGACTCGTTTAGCAAAAATACACACATAAGATGCAATTTCTATTCAATTTTGTTGTTTTTCTGAATGTTCTCCTGCATTTGACTGCGCTATGGCAGGTTGATCTGAACACAACAAGCAATGCGGTGCAGGAAAACCATTTTGGCAGGTCAACTTATGGTTCACATCCGGTGATTTGGATCTCGTGTGATTTTATTCACACTATAGTGGATGTAATACTTGACACGTGCCACGCACCAATGTCTTTTGAAAGAAACATTTGTATGGCACTAGGATAATCCTATTGTGAAGTAGTTCAGTAATCATTCAATCTCAATATTTGTAGCCAATGACGAAGTGTGTTAATTCAAGTGGGTTAATGCAATGACTAAATGTGACCTTACCTCAAGCAGAGCTTTGATAGCCAACTTGATTGCCTCATTGTCACCAGCAATGGCTTCATCTGTGTAATTCTTCTCCAGGAACTCCCTCACAGTTTTTGCGCTACGGCCAATTGCGTTTGCCTGATTTTTTGCAAGAATGACACGAAATGTAATCATTATATCAATTCACAGGGGTGCGAATGTGACAAGAAAACAGAGTCATGTACAAAGAGGCAACTCACTGACCTTCCAGGCATGGTAGGTTCCTGATGGGTCCGTCTGATACAGCCTGGGAGTCCCATCGTAGTCAAAGCCAACAATTAATGCAGAGATGCCAAATGGCCTGCGGCCGTTGCTCTGAGTGTAGCGCTACAAATATGACATATATAGACTGATGTGACTGGTCATTCTCACAAATCTTTCTTTGAACTAAAATAGTTTAGGGTTTCATTTTATGCAAAATATCACAGGATCACAGAAGCTGACCCATACACTATTTTATGTTCCTGTCTAGTAAACATGAAATCTTGCAGACACCTCTTAGTAAATGAACAGTAAACAATCAATGAATGTTAAAGTTAAGTACCTGTTTCAGTGTGGCTATGTAGCGTGTGATGTACTCCACTGTGACTGGGTCCTCAACAGTTAGCCTGTGGCTCTGGCACTCAACCCGAGCTCTATTTATCACGATACGGGCATCTGCTGTCAGACCTGGAAAACATTTTAGGAGGTGAAGAGGCTTTGTGACATACAGGTAAAATAAGACACATGACAAAAGCCAAATATATTACAGTAATCTGCAATGAAACAGTGCTGGTGACAAGTGATCTTGGCCCACTATGCCATTATACATGTATAGTTCAGTTATTGAAAAGGATTCGTTTCATGGAGGTACCTGCAAATGCCATGCAGACATGCTCATCCAGGGCACAGATCTTACGGACGGTCCTCTCCTCCTGCAACTTTGCGACAGATTTCTTCTCAACACCGAGGACAACAATGTCCTTTCCTCTGATTCCCACCTGTACAGAAAAAATATTTAGTTAATTTCTTAATATTGCCAACACTGACAATTGTTGTATTACATATTGAATACATATTGGTGACTGAACAGATTGGGGTCTCTAGGTACCATTTTAGTGAAAAAGTCAGTACCTGTAAGACTCAAGTTTTCACGCCTTTATTTGTCACCTGTGATGTGAAAGTATCAGATTTCTACTCGGAGAAAATAAAAGTGTACATCCTACTCAAGGAAGCGTCTCTCCTGTGAGGCCACTGGTAACACTGTCAGCCATAGAGTCGATCACAGTGGACAGCAATAAAGGAGGTTGTGCCCCTGCCGTCTGGTTCAAAAATGGTTTAACTAACTTCATTGACAGTCGTGACCGGGGTAGAGTGTGGCAGAGCAACCAACAGACCTAAGTCCAGAGCCCTGCCTCAAACTGCCTTCTGCTTCCATCATCCTTTACTGCTTCCGTCACTGTTAGTGTTGTGCTTTGTGGTCTTTTTGAGTCTCTGTTTGTTATGTGTACAATTCTGCATCTAAAAAACGAAAGTGCAATAGTTTTACTGACAAAATCTAAGTCGTCCTGGGGCTTCAGGGCTGATGACTTGAATCAACACCTTTTAGGGGGCAGCCCAAGAAAAGGTCTTTTTACCATAGTAAGTGGATCTGAATTTCGAGAAATATATCCGCACAACTCAAAATGAAAACGTGCAGAACTGGTTTCAGGAACCCAACCAGCCTCTATAGTGCACAGTACAAACGACCATCTAAAATTCAAAAGGGGGGTATTTTGATCGTTGAGATGAGACTTGCATCTGGGTTACATTAACACAACTGGTCTGCAATTACTCACATTAATAATAAGCATAATTCTCGGACTTAAACGAGCCACCAATTTACAGTAAGTACTACAAACGTTATCTGTAACTGAGGTAGGTGCAACTGCATCATGTTTAATGACTATTAGAACAATGTGAACTTAGTAAACAGCCCGACAGTGGAATTAAACGGAATTGTGCCGGATAGAAAATAAATTGGAATAATCATGCAGAGTAATATTAATTTGCTGATCGCCAAAAATCAAATATTCTGTCAGTGAAGTAGTGTTCGTTGGCATTATCACATTGAAACTGAAACTATTGTGAGAGTGACACAGCGACAATATGGATGCTCATAATTCTCTCTTTACATGTCGAGTAACTATTATTATGTATTGTGTACATGTGAAAGATAAGACTTTCACAACAACTAAGCGTAACAGATGGTTTTCTATACCTTAATTTGCTAAATATGGTGCAAAAACAGCTCCTGTTAGTCGCTAGCTAGCTTAAGTTAGCTGGCTGGCTAACTGACGTTTGCTAACGTTAGCATAAGCATTAGTTTCATTGTAGGACTTACCGCTGTGGAACCCTTCTTTACAGCTTCTTGTGCATACTCCACTTGAAAGAGATGGCCATCGGGAGAGAAGACAGTAATAGCTCTGTCATATCGTGCCGCCATTGCACCCCAATACAAGTAGAATCACAAGAAAGTAAGGGAGACTTCAAGCAAATGATTCAGCTAGTTAGCATGTATCAGCGCAGTATGGAAGTTGCCGTGTGTTGAAAACAGCGCCTGCGCATGACCTCTGAACCGGGGCGATACCAAAACGAGGGTCCGTCAGAGGGAAGTTTAAATTCAAATTTGACTAGAGTGCTCACTATTTGAATCGTGTAAGTGCATTGCGATGTTTTACTGTAAATGCAACATCACAGAAAAGGGTCGAGGTTGATATTTGTAATCTCAAAAACATTTAGTAATTTCAGTTATCTTGATTATCGTTATCTAATTTGGAATGGTGGTGCAATGTGGATCAAATAATTTAAAACTTAAAAATAGGAGTATTAAATATTGTTATTATCTAATATTGCTTAAAACTGCCGGCGTTGTTATTATGATTAATGTGTTTTTGAAATATATTCAGGCTCCATCTGACTCTGTTTCCCCCTTTTTGTTGAGCGGTCCATTTCCCGTGGCCTTTAGGACTAAATCCAGACTGTTCCAATATACCAAACAGAGGTGAAATTGCTCTTCGATTATGCCAAAATAGGAGTGTTTTCCCTTACATAAATAAGTGTGTTAAAATATTGTATTTAATTCCCGATGATTTTGAACACCACGCATTCCCGTGTAATTGAAATAAACCTTACTCATCCATTATGATTTCAAACGTGCCACATCCCCCCCAAAACGGACCATTGCATTTCAAAATTGCATCCTATTCTGAACTGCTTGATCTGAGTTCTACCGATTTGTTAAGTGTGTTGGCTACTTTTGACATTTATGCTCTAGTTCACGTCAATATCATAGAGTATCACCATGTCGGTGGCGTTTGCACCTCACAGGCAGCGTGGGAAGGGTGATATAACACCCGCTGGAATACAAAAGGTAATTCATCTTTTTTAGCGCGTCTCAGAATGGAGGCTGTGGCACCAGGCGCTGCTAGCCTTTGAGCTAATCGATGTAGCAGTGCCCATCCAAGTCTCGCTGTGAATAGATCGAGAACAATTTTGCAGGGTCAAAGCGCGGTGAATATGAACCTCTCCGGAGCCCGGGCGCCATGTGTAGACGACGGGTATTAGGTCGATTTACCGAACGAACGTATAATTGTACTTCATATGAACGTAGGCCTGCCGTTTTTGTTAGCTAAGGACAGCTAGCTAGCGAGACGCGTCTTTTGTTAGCTAGAAACGCACACTCACATTTAACAAAAAAAACGCCCCCCGTCCTCCTCTTTGTTTTCAAATTAGGGCGCAATAACCGCCAGCAAACAAAGAAAAAACCAAACCAAACCACTCTGCGTCAATTATATTTTTTAAATGCCGTGTTATAACGCACAGCAGAATCATGTGATATGAATCTCTGCATTTACTTTTGCAGCTACTTGACGAAAACAACCAGCTGATCCAGTGTATAATGGACTTCCAGAGTAAAGGAAAAACAGCAGAATGTTCACAGTAAGTCATGAAAAACACCTCCTGTGTGTGCGTTACTGTGTTTTTGTTCTTTGTTTTCACATTCACATTAACTCAAAACCTGTGATTGATTGACTCCCCATCTGCCCAGGTATCAACAAATGCTGCACAGAAATTTAGTCTACCTGGCGACGATAGCAGACTCCAACCAGAACATGCAGTCTCTCCTCCCTGCTGTGAGTATTGATGCTTGCTGGCTGTTTTGATTGTGACTGACAGTGTCTGCCTCATAAATTATATTGTATTAACTCATGTCCAGAACAAGTCTCTCGGCCTCTGGTTCATGTAGATCATTTGAAACAAAACCCCAGACACAAATAAAGAAAAGAAGAAAAGAGGTTACAGGACAAAGATATCACTGCAACATTACTTGGACTCGGAAAACAGACATGTTGCACATAGATCGTCTAACGTGTCATTTCAAATGTATAAATGCCCACACTATACAATATTTAAATCTTATCAGATGATTTAAAATTTCCTGATTTCTTTTTTTCTTTCTATTTTTGATCGTTTAAACTTAATAACTTTAAACACATTAATATCAGATTGCTTGTCACAAGGGATACTACTCTAGCCTTTGTGTACAGTGGTTGTATAATGCTTTGTCGATCTCAAGGGAGCTTTTCACGGTCTGGAAATTTCACTCCAGTGATGTCACCAAGGTTGCCGAATGTACAATCCAGTTTTTTATTATTATTTTTTTTACCTTGACCCATATGTGGGGTGATAAGTGTTTATCTCTGCCTCTGCTGCAATAGTGTCAGTTGCAAGTCCCCCAACTATATGGATCTTTAATACAGTTGCACTAGAGTACTCTTATTGTCACCTATTGCCCTTCATGGATGCACCAACAGTATGAACTTTTCTGTGCACTCAAGTTTGTAAGAGGTGGTTAGTTGGGTTCACTTAAAAGCCCATTGTTTGTAGAATGCATCCTATCATATAAGTAAAGATGCAGTAGATTTAATTTAATGTTATTTAATTGTGTAAAAGATTCTAAGTGAGTTACTATTTTTTTGTGCTCTCAAATCATTCTCATCAGCACCTCTTTAAGTTATTGATGATCCCTAGATGCGACTGTGATGGTCTATTCAGTGCACATGTATTGTACTGTGGGTGTATTTACTGTCAGTTTTTATATACACTGTATTGCTTAAAAAATGTATTGATTAACGTACATCACAGAAGTACTTTGTTACAACATTTTGTACAGACATCTTGGCTTTGATCTGCTTTCGTCTTGATTGTATTTTTTTCTTTGAGTGGCTCAGGCTATGGTGTGTTTCTAGCCAGCTGATGTGTGTTTTTGTGTCGATGTTGTGCGCCTGCAGCCGCCCACTCAAAACATGCCCATGGGCCCTGGTGGTATGAACCAAAGTGGACCCCCCCCTCAGCCTCCTCACGGTCACAACATGCCCTCCGAGGGTATGGTCAGTGGTGGCCCTCCAGCCCCACACATGCAGAACCAGATGAATGGACAGATGCCTGGTAAGTGACCCCAACACCACCACCCAACTTCCCTCCCTCGTCTTTCTCTCTATTCTTTTCCCTTCTTCTCCCTCAGTCCCTGTCTCACTTGGGTTGCCTAGCAACACCACAGAGCTGTGAAGGAGGTCGCTCTGCTGAAGGATGATGTCACCCATTTGCCAGCTCTGGTGGTCTTGGACTTGTACTCTGATTATAGTTATCCTTTCATATCATGGTTTGCTTCAGTGTGAGCTTTGTTTGCAAATAAAATTGATCATTTTAAAAAATAAAGAAAAAACAGCAACATAATTTGAGAGCACTGATTGCTGCACCACACAAATGTGGAAGGCATAGTTACAGAAAGCCAGAAAATGTTGCCGCTGTGGAGTCGCTTTTATTCTGGCATGGTAGTGCTCACTGTAACATGTTTTGGATTTCAGTTGAAAGTTTATAACAGGGAATATGCATTTCGCTAGTATTGAGGTCCTACATAAAAGTTGACCTTCACTTTAATTCTCTCTGGTCGATTCTGAAAGACTGAACATGTCTGGTCATTGAGCTGACTAGAGAGTCAGCAGTGGCCAGTTTAGAGTATTATGAAATGGGACAACCCTTCAAGACCCTCATTCGTCATCAGTACCCCAATAGCCAAGTGCAGCAACGAATACCACATTGAAATTTGTCTACTACAGCACACAAATCATCTTGAGCCTTGGGATTGAGCCTTCTTTATAATGTGGTATACAAAGGAGTTTCACTTGGTCCTTATATAAGAGACAATCATTAAAGGTCATTTTATTTATCCAATGTCATTTGCTTTTTATGGAAACAGCTCAGATAACCGTTGTTCACAGAGTATGTGTGCTAAATATTTATGTTGTTTTTCAAAGAGAGTCATGAATCATCTCTGCTGTTGTTTTCCAGGGCCTAATCACATGCCCATGCAAGGTCCCGGTCCAGGCCCCAACCAGCCCCCGAACATGCCCAGTGGCTCTATGAATATGCCCCCCAGCAGCCATGGCTCGATGGGTGGTTACAATCACACCGTCCCTTCTTCCCAGGGCATGCCAGCTCAGAGCCAAATGAACATGACCCAGGGCCAGCCCATGGGAAACTATGGGCCTCGGCCAAACATGAACATGCAGCCCAATCAAGGTAAAACAACTCTTTTGCTAGTTTCCACTCGGTTGTGCTGTTTATCCAGGGCTTTATCACCTGCTACACATCATGTTCTTGCATCTTGATAAGCCATGTAGTACATACAAAGGATTTCAACCACAACGTGAGAGTTAACTCCTTATCACAACAGGCCCTATGATGCACCAGCAGCCGCCCTCCCAGCAGTATAACATGCCTCCTGGTGGAGCCGCACAGCACTACCAGGGGCAGCAGAACCCGATGGGAATGATGGGTCAGGTCAACCAAGGGAACCATGTGATGGGGCAGAGGCCAATGCCGCCTTACAGACCCCCACAGCAAGGTATACCCCTCAGAGTGTGTCTGTCGAGTGTGCAAGTTGTGAGTGTTAGTCTTTCTTCTCCCTAACCCACCGTCCTGCATTTCTTACTCTTGTTCCTTTTCAATTTCCTCTATCTCCACTTCTCTAGATCACAGACATGTTGATGACTAAACATGTAACCTAAAGCCTCCAATCATAAAATTAGTCAAGTGACCAAAAGAACGCTTTCTAACAAGAACTAGCGGCAAGGAATCCATCCTCTCTACTCTTCCCCTCACAAAACCGATCCAACAACACCTTGAATCTACTTGTGTGTATGTTGTGTGTATGTGTATGTAGGACCCCCTCAGCAGTACCCAGGGCAGGAAGACTACTATGGGGACCAGTACAGTCACGCAGGACAGGGAGCCTCAGAAGGTAGGAGAAACCCTCCAGGCACTTGGAGAAAAATCAACAAAAAAAAATTAAAACCCAGGAGTTGTGTTAAAACACAAATGATGCAAAGAGACTGTGAGAAAAACCAAAAACCAGTTTCTTCATTATTTTCTGGGAAATCAAATTGACCTTAGGCAACAAAGTAAATAATGGAATCCAATTTTGAGTAAACATCCACATGCCTATTCCAAAAGGTGCTGAAATCCATGGATAAATTGGCACTAAGGGTGCGCAATCTGGCCAAAAAAATAAAATTACAATCTGTTTAATCATAGTAACAATCCACAATCTGAATTTCTAAATGCCCCTTCACCTACCGATCCAGAGTTTTATATTAATTTATTCATTTGCGCCATTAAAACACACTTTTCTAATTTAAAATGGTTCTTAAGCACAAGCTCCTCATCCACCGTGCTGCTACCGGTAGCTCAAGTTGCGTTGTTTACAGTATACCACCCAAGAATTCACCCAGTCAGCAAAGCCATCTAGTTGGCACATTACATGGGGTGTTCGTGTGGCACCGATCTACTAGTCAGTGAGCTTAAATGATGTTTGGAAACAGAAGTAAGTGGACATTTAATACTACAATCTCCTATGAGTCACCTGAAATGCAGAATTCGGATGCCTTCAAGTTAAATCACGATCAGGAGTTAGTAGCCAGATGTCCCATTCTGCCAACGCTTCTCAAAGTGGCAGTTTCCACTGACATCAGAGTGCCAAACTAAACAAAGACTTGAGAACGGATGACTTTATATGCACACCGTGAGAGTGCCATGTGCGTAGGTAAAAAGAAATAAGCACAATTTCACTGTCAGTGTATAGAAAGATGCCTATGGATTTGGAGTGAATGTTTGTGGAATTTCCAACTTAAAAACAAACTTCACAACAGAATTTCTGCCTTCTAAGATCTGTCGGCAGCACTCAGAAAGTTGGCAGATGATCGTGAGGTTGAATATCCAGTTCTGTTTACTTCTGTAACTTAGGACCAAACTTTCATTACAAACATATTTGTTTGCTTCTCGAATGACAGCAAGATATTGTAAATGTCATTCCCCTGTTGCTTTTGCAGTCGAGTGCGTCGCGTTTTCAACAAAGGCAGCCAGCCTTTTAGTTAGATTTTCTTCACATTGGGGTGGTGTTACTGCATTAGCAGCCACACTGAAAGATTAGATTCACTGTAAACAACACCTTCTCTTTCTTTGTCCAATTAACATTTACTTATTTGTTGTTTGTTTTTGTTTTCTCTACTGACTACACTATTTTCCTTTTGACCTTTCAAACACATTTTCCCCCTTTTCAAGTAAAATCCTGATATTTTGAGGAATAAAAAAACAAGATGCTGAACTTATAGCATGATCAGTTTCATATTATCACACTGATATAATATATAATATAACTTTAAGTAAAATGTATCACCTAAGTTAGCTTCATATATTGAGTTGATGTAGGTCATAGTGATTAGTTTGCCTCCACTATATTCTGATCTAGGCATTGGTCGGCTTTATGAGAATCCATCACAACACTGCTATCTTTACCTTCCTTTAATATGTGTGGTCACGACAGTGTTGACTTCATATAGTTTTTTTTTTCCTTCTTTTTCTTAAGATATGAATTGCTTTGAAAAGTACAGAGTAGTACCTAAACGTTGAATATCTAATCAGTCAATATATTATCCAGCCTAGACTAAATATATTACTTGACACTTGATCCTTTAACTCTTATTTGAATGGATTTATTTTGTGTCATTCACAAGGAAACTTTACTTTTTTAAAAATGTACACAATGCTGTTGTGTTTTTAGTGGCTGTAACAGCCGGCTAATGTGTTGCATTCTAACAGCAACATCCAAATGGAAAATTGATGTCTTAAGTAATAGCGTAGAATAAGTCCTTCATTTAATGTCTACCCGCCTGCTGTGCTGTTGTGCTGTAGTTGTCAACACATTGCTCACATTGCCTGCTGTTACCCCCTGAAGGTAATGCCCAGTATGGCCAACAGCAAGAAGCATACCAGCAAGGCCCTCCCCAGCAGCAGGGTTACCCACCACAACAGCAGTACCCAGGCCAACAGGGCTATCCACCACAGCAGCAGGCTTACGGTGAGTTATCTTCTTTCAAACAGGGACACATATTTTTCCTGTAGGAGGCACTGTCGTCTCTCTTTAGCTACCCCTTTTTTTTCTTTTTGACTGTTGAATAATTCCTCCTGAGCGAGCTGGTGGTTCCGGCCCCTTGGAAATGTAACTGTGCCAGATGCATGTCAAGACATCATCAAGAGCAAGGAATTAAAGGACCACCTTAATGAATGGTTGGGGGATTGAAGCTTGGTGGAAGAGAAATTTAATCAGTAGTGGTGGCTGGCACCACATTAGCATTTCTCCTGGTGCTGCAGTTTGATATGACACACTGTTCTGAGGGTGTGTGAGAGGTGCTTTGGCTGATGGGTACAGACATTGGGAAAACCGTGTGTGTAGACCGCCAACCGAACATTTTCTACTCCTTGCATTTTGGATAAATAGTTAAGCAAAGATATAACATGCATATTAAAGAATAGGTACAAGTTAAGTGAAAGGACAAGACGCTAGCTAACTATGCTAGCTATTGTTACCATTAGTGCCATTAAAATTTGCATCCCGCGCTTGTCCTCCTGCGCAGTGATTCAGCTCACTGGTGTAGTGTGGTAGAAAGAAACACGGTCTGTGGATTATCCTTTGTAACCAGGTCATGATTTCTGGAAAATACAATTTGCTGTTTCAATTGAGTTCTTTTGACGCTTTGAGCACCACAAACCGCATACCATCTTGTTCAATTATATCTGAGAGAAGGCAGACATCTCTAAGGTGGATGTCAAAACTCACCAACTCACACCAAAAACATTCTGGGTGGATTTAAAAAAGCACTATGAGTGAGAGGGAAAGCATGTATTTTTCATTTTGCGGTGAACCGTCCCTAAAGTTAAAACACTTGGCTCTGTACTTTATTTTCTAACTTTAGGTTATTCACAATGAGTACGTGACATTGCAATTTAACCAAAATGAATAAATGATGAAAAAACCGTTCCACATGCAATGTAAGTATTTAAGCTCCTGCAGCTCTTTGGTCTTTTTCTGCCTCATCCCATTTTTCAGCGAAACTTTCCATCACTCAGCCTCTATCTGAACCAGAGCTCATGTCAGTAATGAGCTAGCGGAGAGGCTGTGAGGTGAGATTCATCTGGCACGCACGCATGCCTTCTCTCGCAGGCCCCCACAAGGTTATGCTCAACAGCATAAGGCATTATGAGCGCCTAACGATGCTGCGTGGGCCTCATTTGACTTGAGCCCCAGTCAAGCTTCGCTCGGTCCTTCACAGCACCTGCATAGACAGCTACAGTGTACGGGGGCTGATGAAGTGATTTTTATTTTTTCTCCTCCATTTTTTTTTTTTTAATGAAGCCTGCTCCTCTAATGAAGACCAACAGAATCCTTGATGTCTCGTTGCATTAGGGAACCACCGCCCAGCTCCAACTTGACTCGCTCATTCTCATTCATTACTGAGTCAGGCGTTGTGGAGGCAGCCTAAACAAATGGGTCTGACATATCCACCATCCTCTTTGTCATCCATCAGCTTTTTTATTGCAACCCATTACTGATAGTAAACTAACAGGGAGTCCCTAGAGTTCTCTGAGTAACAAGTAGGAAACGGTTAATGAGCAAAACTTTAGGCCATTTTCACACTGGGTTCCTTTGTTGGCGTCCAAACCTGAGTTTCAGTTGTTTCATGTTTCTCTAAGCAGGTGATGAGACCGAAAAACTGCACTTTGCGTGAAGAAGAAGAAGAAAAAAGCACAAGCTCTAGTCTTTTAATCATGCAGCGTTTGAGTGTTATTTGGTGTGGACCTGCAATGATTAAGTGATAAGTTGTTAACTATTAGATTAATTGCCAATTTGTTTCATAACCGGTTTAATCTGTTTGAGTAATTTTTAAGACTAAGGAGATAAAAAAGTCTAATTACTCTGATTCCAGCTTCTTAAATTTGACTATTTTATGTTTTTTGACTCTGCTATGAAAGTAAACGAGTATCTTTGGGGTTTGGACCAAACAAGATATTTGAGGAAGTCTTGATCTCTTGAAAAGCACTGACATTATGCACAATTTCCAGATATTTTATCAACCAAATGTCTGATTGATTAATCAAGAAAATAATCCGTTAATCAGCATGAAAATGTTTTGTCTTTGCAGCCCTAAATCAGTATTCATTCATCAGTTTGATCTGTTTTGTTTGATAAGAACTATATAAATAAAACAAAGTGCTGAACAACATCAAATAAACCGAAAATATAAAGACATCAATAAAGAGGTTTTAAAGAAGAGAGTTTTAAAGAGTTTACTCTGTCAAGCAGGCATCATTAAACATTAAACTGAGTTCTTAATGTTTTTGGTCGTAGGTCCCTCTCAAAGTGGCCCAGGACAGTATCCTAACTATCCTCAGGGGCAGGGGCAGCAGTATGGGGCCTATCGCCCTCCTCAACCTGGACCCCCACAGGGCCAGCAGCAACGGCCCTATGGCTACGACCAGGTGAGTATATCCAAACCAATAGACAGCCACAAAGACTAGTTTATATATTTGTCGTAGTTTGTCCCTTATTGTGTTTATGCCAGACTATTTATATATTTGTGTAGAGAAACCAGAAGTTAGAACGTAAACATTGAAGAATAGTCTGTTATGCATGCTGTCATCGTATTTGGGGGTTAAATCAAATCCAAAACAGAGTGTTTGTGTTACTGTTGTCTTTCTCTTGTTAATTTGACTTGCATATCCTGGTTTATATGGTATGCCAATACAGTGAAATATGGGCTTAAAGAGGACTCTTCCTTAAACGTGATGCAGACTGCTCTAGTGTTTAAAGGGAGATCTATTTGTTGCCCTGTATTTCCTGTGGTCTTATGTGGGGACCACAGCTACACTTTGATATCTTTATCTTTGAATATTCAGGGGCACATGAGGAAATAAAGACCCGGGGATTTGAACCCCTGACTAGCTCTGTAAGAAGCAAAGGTAATGGTTGCTGTGAAGACCTCAACGTCCAATCTAGACTTTTTGACCACCTAGCCTTAATTTGCATTTGTTTTGTTTTCTTCTGTCTCTCTTTTATTCTTTATCTCCCTCTTCCATCTTTCTCTTTTTCTTTCTTGAACCTTTTTCTTTTTACTTTTTTTTTTTTTGTATTCTTTATTTTGTTATTAACCAGGGGTCGAATTGTAAGTCATGAGGTCCAGAAACACAGCATGCTTAGTCTGCAGCGAGACAGCCAAAAGCCTAGTGCCTTGGCTGTGTCCTTTAATCTCTGTAATTTACAACACTGGTTTGGATGACTATTGTGCTTACGATTACGCTCATATATTCCAATTAAAATGTTTACCAGAATGTCAAATCATAGTTTGTTTTCCAAATTTGTTTCCATGTATTTTCCATTGATGCCAAACACATACTTCGACCCCTGTTTAGAAATGCATCAACTACTGTTCTTGCACTGAATTTGTCTCACTTGAAGCTACTGTCCACTATTTATTAATGAGGAAAAAAAAAAACTCCTCAGCCATGCTGCTGCCGAAACCTGAGGTATGAAGTGAGAATTTAGAAGCTCACAAGTTGTGAGGCCATGCTGCCACCTGCTGGTCAACACCGGCACATGCAGCAATAAATCATGGTTTGCAGTAGGATATGGTTGAAACCACAGATGTTTGCACCCTATTGAGATTTGTGAATATAAGCTTTTTACGCCTCGTTTTTGAGAAGGTCAGTAATACAAGCCTGTTACATTTTCTCTCCACAGGGCCAGTATGGAAATTACCAGCAATGAGAGATGGTCACAGCAACCCACACAGCTCTCTGCCCTGGTCTCTGTCTGAGCTTTGACCTCTGGTCAGCTGCTAAGCAGACTTTAATGATGGTTGTAGCTCATTGAGATTCTCTCAGACACGAACGTACAACACCCAAAAACACAAGATACGTTTCCCCTCATCTTCGGGCTCTTATCTTCGCCTATAAAATGTATTCTGTTAACCATGTACGTTGACTTAACAATGTCAAAGTCCATGACTCAACCTCTGGTCCAGTATGTCTCAAAGCAGCAATGCCTTAAAAAATGGAACTGCCTTATCCTTTAGCATTGCAGATTGTGAAACAGACTAACAAAATTTTTGGATATCAGAGTTGACTTTAAATGTACAGTTTCGATCTACTGTGGTGCATTGTTCCTCTATCCCTCAGCTCCTTGTTCATAAGAAGCAATAATGCCAGCAGTAGGGAAATGTGTGGGGGCCTGAAATGATGCACCAGATGAACTTCCCGCTAGGCCATGGTACATGTCTTGATGTATGTGATGATGTAAAAATATATTTTATGCTTTTTAGATCAAGCTAACTTTGTATAAGACATTGGAAACTAGTACTAAAGCTGTGTTGTTTATTTCATGAAGTGTATGTGTCAATGTTTTTTTTTTTATTATTATCTTTAACGATGATCCCATCCAGCACGTTTTTTTTCTGTTTGTTTTTTAATTTCTTTGTGGTGTTGACTCGTATGACTATTCACATGGTTCTGCTACTTCGGTGATACGGACACTGTATGAATTGTGTAAACGTAGAAAATGAAACGACATGAACAGAAACGCTTCAAATACTAACCGTATACCTGGAATTAGAAAAATGTTAAATGTCTGAAAACACATGAAACAATCTCTGTATTTTGTTAAGCTGTGTATCTAAGTCAATGAAAAATGTACAGCAAATTTGGCTCATGAGTATTATTTTTTTTATTTTTGTTACTGCATTAACCTGACAGAATAATAATAACCTGACAGACACATGTGCCCAAAGTGGTGAAATGTAGCAGATGCCACTGCAAGTTGTAAGTTCATGCTCTCTGGAGCCCTTTTTTTTTTTTCATCTATACAAGCACCTCAGTCTCGTCCATTGACTGCAAATTAGTGAGTGGGAAAGATCAAACTCGGTATATTACATATTTCTGACAAGTACTTTGTTTTGTTTGTCTTGACAATGCTGGAATCCCCTTTTCCCCTTTTTGAATAAACGTCTAAGTTGATGTCATTCAAATAGTGTTGTGTGTGAATAATGAAGTTACTGTCAAATATGTAACATAAGATGTGAAAATAATGTTCTGATATGGATTCCTTAATTTCACAGTAAAGACTGGTTGTGCAGTTTCATATCACTGGCTTGATATCTGTTTTATGGTGCATACTTTATTGATCCCATATGTACAGCGGCATAAAGAAGAGGAGTTTATTGTCCTCGGATATTGTTTATATGGCTGTTTTAATATTTTGCATTCTGCACCCCCATCCAAGTGGTCACATTTGTGTCATGGCAATGTATAACTGTACATTACAATAAATTGGAAGAATCTTTAATATATTTTTTGACTTGTGTTATTTATAGCATTTGACCTTTTTTTTGACTAATGAGCTCTTAGCGTCTGTCCTGGCGACAATATAAACAAGATGTGCCCTATTGGTGCCGTCATAATGTGACAGTATGATATAATTGTTTTGTCTTCATCTCCTATCTGGTAATCAGTTTCCGACTGATAATGACCCTGCGCCGCTCAGCAGCATGTCTGCTTTGTCCAGATGCATCCAGAGAGGTCCAGAGCACATTTACACCCAAAATTACCTTCCGTGTCCCTCTTTCCCCTTCTGCTCCCTCCAGAGAGGGAGAGGGACTACCTGTCACATTGGGGGGAGTGATACAGATGGTACACCAGATGTGTGGCCGAAGCACGTGATGGGAGAGCGGCGGTGGTGTTAAGAGGGCCACCGACTGCCTGGGTTGCCTCGGTGCCGATGATGAGTGTTTGTGCGTGTGGATGTGGGCGAGAAGAGCAGCTGAAGTGCTTTCAGGAGAGAAGGAACTTTTTCTTTTTTAAAGTGCGCCTATGTATAAAATGTGTGTGTGTGTGCACTTGTGTAGACCCCGCTCAGGTTTAGTGGCATCTCCTAGTCACCCCACCATCCTGCTGCTCCACAGCTGGCCGCCCCACCCTTCCCAGCTGCCACTGGGGCTCCCCCCGGCCCCTCCGCTTGGCAGAGATGGCGTTTTGGGCGCTCCCCCACCAGTCCTCCCTGGCAGCTGCTGCCCTCAGCTGCGCTCTCGCAGACGGTATTGGGGTCGGACAAAGTCACTCCTCCTGTGACTGTGTCTGGGGCCGTTGGGGGAGGATGAAGAGGTGGCAAGGAGACTTGCCTCCTATGAAAGACCTCCTTTAAACGGTCATGGATTTAAAGTGATGGGCACGTAACTAAAAAGTGAGGCGGCGGAGGAATTCGTGTATGAATTTCTGTCGTAGTTTATAAATGGCTAACTTGTGCAACCAAATATTACAAAGTGCAGTCTTGCACAAAGGGTGTCTTTGGCTGTGTAGTTCTAAATGAGTTATCAAGGAAGCTTACAGGAGAACATCTCTCCATGCATGTTCGGCGATGGCGAGGCAGATAGTGAAGTGGCAGCGTCATTTAAGAGGATGATTATCTTGTTCAATATTTTGATAATTATAATTCAGGGCACCTTTCGGAGGAGGCTCCTAACCACTGAGGGGAAAATGACATTGTGATCATAGCTGGCAGGCAAGATGTGATCTCTCTCTCTCTCTCTCTCTCTCCCCCCCTTTCCCTCCCCGTCTCTCTCCCACTAACTCTCCCTTTCGCTCTCTCATACCCACACTCTCGGTGTGACAGAAAGTCTATGGGGAGGTATAAGAGGTAGTTATGGGGGGAATGCAGCAGCCTCCACAGTTTAATTGGAGATGTGTCACACTAAATAAATGGTGCAAAAACAAGCGCTGACTGGAGGCTTGAGGGAGGGGCCCTGGGGAGGCAGCCTGTTTTATTGGGCAGGAGCTTTGCACCGCTCCAGGGTGAAACTGGGCTATGCACTGCTGAGATAGCCTCAAACCACCAAACCACCAGGCCCTCCCAAAGACTACTGTGGAGGAAAAAGACAAAGGCATTAATTTCACTCTGCGGAAGCACATCTTTATTGGTGCCGGGGAGAAAGGTGTGGGTGAACCTGGTGACCCCGTTGTTCCCTCCTCCAATAGAGCGCCCTCATCTGCAATTTCAATTTCTTGCACGCCGGCGAGCAAATCCATAATTGTTAAATCTCGAGCAAGTGCCGTCTGCCTCACTTGCTCCAAGATCTAATGTATGTCAATTTATGTTTTGCGGAGACAGCAGCCAACAGCCTCCAGCCAATCCCATTTCCCTGTGTAATCCATACATGACCTCCAAGTTACCAGAAAGAATGTGTTTTCCGATACTCTATCAATGTTGATATAGCTGTTTACTCGCTCCCGCTCGTGCATGTGTGTGCGTGTACGTGTGTGCACCTCGTATTCCAGGGTTCATGGCACGAGTTTTTGATTTACCTCTACAGTGTGCCGCAGTAATTGGATGTGACACCATTCTCTCTGCTCTCCCTGGGGGATATAACGGGAATCTGACTATTATGGCCCGAGTCATGAATATGTCACGACAGCCGCAAACAAAGGCCCCGTGATTTGGATAAGGCTCCTCTTGTATGTTGTCTCCGCCCTGATATATGAGATAAATGCTGCGAGGGTAAATGAGTTTTTCTGTAAAGCAATTTGCAGTGTTTACAAAGAATGATTAATTGCCATTGTTTGGGGAAAAAAAAAGAAAGAAGCTAAGGTAGAGACACTGTTCAATATTACATGTTCATCGCTACGCCTGCCAGATCCATATTCGCCTCACAGATATTTGAGCAAGCCATTACATCTACTTTCGAAACAACTGGAAAAGATTTTTTGGACCTGACATACACAAACAAGGGTGATCCCCTGGAAAGACATTGTTTTGCATGCATCAGATGTGCGCTGCTTTGTTTAAATCCCATCGTTTGTTGAAGGGTTTAGCCATCAAATCAAATTGAGTGTGCTGTTTTGTATGTGCTCTAGCCTCATAAAAGTAGTCTCTGGGTGAAATAGCAGGTATGCTGATATCAGTATTCCCACAGCCTGCATAATTGCTGTAATTTGCTTTCCCTTTGGGTAATCTGTAAACATGGCTGTTTTGATGTTTTTGGCATCCTCCATTGGCTGAGCTCTCTACTCCTCCAGTGGAGCCCCCATCCCAGCCCAGGGTGACACAAATAGATCCTTCCCCAGAAGGCGCACGTAGTTCCACATGGGCACAATCAATACAGCCCAGTCATCACTGGAACTGTGGCGGTATTAAAAGCACCCCGTGAGCTGGTTCTCACCACGCCGGCGTTTTAGGGAAATAAAGCTATTGATCCTCCGGGGCCTCTGGCGGAGCATTAACCTGGGCCTACAAATTAGAACGTGCTCATCTGGACACATCTGCCTGCAATGTTCCCAAAAAGCCGGTCCCAGGGAGAGAAAAGGAGGGCTGCGTGGCCTGCTGCTTCCAATGATGAGTAGAGCGCTACTTGACGTCCGTGTCGGAGCGGGGGAGGCGTCTGGATGCCCGGGACTTCCATTAGAGGCCCAGGATGGTGGCATGGGTCGATGCGGTAAGGTTTGGTTGGGGGTACTCCATCTCAGATCAGTGTGGTTCCTTCCCCCTGATGCAGAGAGAGAGGGGGCTGACCCGCGGTAAACCTGAACTCCTGACTGGAAGGACAATGAGGGAAAAGGGGTTGCTGCTTCCAAAGCCTGTTCCAGCAGTGTCAAAGACTTTGACTCTTTTGTAGGATTCTATATCAAACACCAGAATTCGATTTTGGTGCATTTCGCAAAAACATCCAGAAGCAGTGCTGAAACTGTGAATTTTTAAATGCAAATTCCCTCTAAAGCACGCTGCAGTCACCTTATTTGAAATCTCGCGTGTTAAAGAACTCCTGGATTTGGTGCAACAGTAAGCTGTGATTTCCATTTTCGGATTACATTTCTATTTGTCTGCAAAACCTAGAATTACCCTTCCCTACCATGGCACCACAGGGCTATTTGAGCCATCGATTTAAATGTATCACTTGCTGGGGTGTCATGCAAGTCAGTAATTATATTTGACTAGTAGATCAGAGAGTGGATACACTGAGATAGAAACACAAACACAATTATGTGCATCTACGTGCACAGACATAGCTTTAGTAAAGATGTTTTTTGATGGGTGTTCCCTCTTTTTAACCGACCACGACATACCTGTGTGACGCGCGGGCCGGCTTGACCTCTGCACTTTTTCTTTCGACACAAATTGTGATTCAAATTCGAGTTTCTCCAGTTTCATTTCACCTCCACTCCGTGTTTAAATGTCACACGCTCTCCCAGAGAGCTGTGCCACGCTTTAAAACCCTCGCGTGATTAGTGTTTACTGATGAGGAGAGCCCATGCATCTCTCTCTAACAATGCATTTCACCAGCCACACTCGCACAGACGGAGACACTTTGGAAACTTTGCCTCTTTTTTTTTTTTTTTGTTCTCAGCCTGCCCTAACAGTGGGAAGCCTGGAAGTTCTCTGCCCCAGTTCTCCATGTCCTTGAGAGTTGTGCCTTCGGGCCGGGGCTGGTGGGGTCCTGCGGTGCACAATGTGTGCTTCTCACTCAGGCTCCCGCTGTACTCCGCCGCCCCTGCATGGCTCTGGAGAGTTGCCAAACTCTGAGGGGTTGTCCATGCGAGCGGGGGAACGTTCGCGTTGCCACAGAACCGCTCCAAAACATCTCACTTCCTTCCCCCATGACAGTCGACCGGATATAAATCACTTTCCCTGGATTGGCCGACTACAATGGGATGCTCGGGAAGATGTTGTTATGAATAATCAGACTAATTGCAATAAACAGTGTGAAGTGATGTGCAAATGACTGAGGATCTTGTTCTTTCACATCCGGCTTTTCCTTGCAAAGGTTAAACCATAGGGTAGAAGTGTGTGATGCCAGCTCAGTGAAGTCAGCGGAGGCCTGTGTTTGAAACGCAAAGAAAATTGAATTCTTCACGATGAAAATCACGGTGATATGTTTAAGCACTACTTTACTTTGTTTGATGATTAAATTAACATAAGAAGAGACAATTATAGAGGGTGGTCATAATTTGTAGCTGTATGTGTTTGACAAATCTCTTTATATTTTATTCAGCACATATGCAGTGTGTTTTTTTTTTGTAATTAATATGGATATTGGCCGAGAGCAAAGATAAAGATCCATTTTCTAATATTTTGTCCTTGGATTGCGCGCTCGGGGAATTCACTCCCCTTTTTCTCTTTTCGTTTCCCTGGCTAAGGCATGGGGAATTGGTGGGATAAGAGGCTATTCCCTAAATAGCCCATGGCAAGAGGTATCCTGATTAGCATGCTGCCTGCTCTCTGGCAGCAGTCCTCCAGGCCACCAGCGCTATCACTTACGTGCTGTTTGTATTTGTAGTTGATAGTGTGTGCTGTTATAATTGGAATGAGCTCAGGAACCTCGTTTGCTTTTGATCCGCTGCCAGCCACTCAGAGTGCTACTGGGCCACAGCTCTCACCTCAACGCTCCCAGTGGATTATGGGAAACTGCAACGCTTATGTTCTAAAAAGCGCCTGACAGCATCTCACTCAAGGTCGAACAATACAATGGTAAGTGTGGGGAGTAGAACAAAAAAAAAAAAAAAAAATGATGGAGGAAAAAAGTTGAATAGATATTTGATGCAACACTGGGTATTGAGTTGGGAACTGGGAAAATGGTATTTAAGACTTGTGAGACTGAGAGGCAGATATCAAAGGACATGTAGGATTGTTTGGGGTAGTTTCAATAACACACAAGGAGATGTGCATTTATAATTCTCAGAGGCCTCAGCGTGGATCTACATCTATATGAACCGTGAGCTGAGACGGTATATACAGGGTGAATCTGTGCAATCAAACATATAAATGCAACACTGGCCACTTTCACGGCAGACGTTTTGACTTGACTTGAAAGCAGAGTTAGCAAGGACAATATTATAATCCTTAAGAAGTCAGTCCTGGTTGATTTGAGGGACAGCTGTGGTTATTTGTTCTCTTTATCTGTTTGGGGTGCAACCAAATGTTCTTGTTTTGTGACAACCACTGTCATCCCTGACATCAGTGACAAACACGCGATGCTTCCTGTTACCGCTTCACAATAAAAGCCAACCCCTTGTTTTGATGGTTGGATGCTTTTAATGTGAAGAAGGCAGAAGGTAGCATTATGAGTGCAATTGAAGTAACTTACCACAGCTGATGCTGCAACAGTGAGTAAGATATAGTGACACTGCATGACATTGTTTTCTGAAATCTGAATGAGAATGGCGGACTCCGCCACTAACAATGATAAGGTATTACGACAAGAGACAATTACAGAATGCAAATACACTAAATGACTAAAGCTGAAAAATAACCATCAAAAACGTAAACAAATATACAGTTTGATGGCACGAAACTATAATTATCATAATCATTACAGCTTCAAAGGTCCAGTGTGTAGGATTTAGTGGCATCTATTGACAGAAATTGATTATGTTTTCATTAAGCAATGGAAACTAAGAATCATCATGCTTTTGTTAACTTAACTTATGTCCTTTTTGGAGCCAGTGTTTAGCTAGTGTTCGGTTTTTGTTTGTTTTCAGTAGCTGCCGTAGAGAAAAGTGAGGCGAGGGGTGTTCAGTTGATAGCAATCTTCAAAATCACCACTAGAGGCCACTAACTCCTGCACACCGGAACTTCAATAATTGCTTTGTTATATTCAACTGTCCAGCATGCTGAGCCAGCATGAAACTAAAGCAATTAAATGGAATTCAGTCATCATTAATTCTATTATTCTATTCTATTCTATATTCCATTAATATAGCGGATAACTTCAGTGCAAAAACACGTCATAATTCTGTGATTCAACAGGCATGAACCAGGTTTACTTTCCACTGTATAACTCATATGGAACTAATATGTCAGACGTGAAGGGAGACTCTCAAATTGATGTATGCCTGTGGTTCATTTTCTCTCACTCTGTGGCATTTCTACAGTTTGATCCGCAGACTCAGCACTTTTGCAGAGTGGACCAACTCCGGGG
The DNA here is from genome assembly GCA_963678695.2 of Diplodus puntazzo. Taxonomy (NCBI): domain Eukaryota; kingdom Metazoa; phylum Chordata; class Actinopteri; order Spariformes; family Sparidae; genus Diplodus; species Diplodus puntazzo. Next base: position 10,657,676 of record OZ023166.1, on the reverse strand, counting down.
GACTTATGGGAGTTTGATGCTCCCTCACTGCCAAATGCCAGCAGGCCGATGAAAAAAGATACCTGAAACTTCTAAGCTCAATATTTAATCAAGCGCTGGGTTACATTTGCTGTTTGATTAGGTAAGAGAATTCCACCTCCCAGAGTCTTTGATTGCTTTGAAAATATTTGGCCGAAAAATTAATACTCCTCTTTGAACTGTGTGCTCTCAGCACTAATGTCCCAGCACGAGGAAGACAGTTCATAATTGTCATGGTTACATTTGTATTCTGTTATAGATGGCACCGAGTCACTGTTTCTCCTCTTCCTCTCCATCGTTTCCTTCTCCTCTTTGGATTATTAGCGGCATTAACGCTCATATTATTATCATTACCATGGGTGTTTGTTGTTGTTGTCGTCCTATTCAGCAGCCTCATTACTACCCTCATTTTTTTTCTTTTTTTCTTTTGACCACGAGTCCATCTTGTCGCATCATAATCATCCAGGACTGCAGAGATCCACCTGAGAATAGCCCTGATGAGCTTGTTCCAGGAGGGCATTACCACTGGTTAAGTACAAACACCTGCTAAAATATTGGCAATTAGGACATAATTAGCTGCTAATGTATTTCTAATCCGAAGCGGGCCATAGATTTGTCTTTTTTTGCGTAGACTCCCCTTTTTTAATGTTCTCCGTTGTTATTGTTTTCCTCAGGTATTTGTATCCCGAGAACATTGACTAAGTGCCCTAGTTCATCATATGCAAATGGCTTATTAATTACACATGCATTATGCCCGTATTCAGAAGACATCAAAGGGCCTGCGAGTCTTCAGATGGTCCCCCTCTGTAACACACTCAGGTTACAAATGCCTGCGTGTGCACTTTCCCTGCATGTCTTTTCGGGCAGAATAACTACATCCTCAATTAAAAGATTTTCACAGGAACCTCTTCTTTTTTTTCTTGCCTCCCAATATTTGAGAAACACCTCCGGTGGTCTGCGGTTTGTTTGGTAACCCGCAAATTGCAAATAATCATTTGAGCCTAGATTACACGGCATTATTAGAAAGCGGTGAGACAGAGAGTGTATCTTTCGTGTCGGAAAAAAAAAAAAGCCAAACCAATATTTGCTTTTACTAATTGAGAAGTGTCTGTAGTCGTTTAAGTGTACGACCCCGCTTAGTTGTCCCAAATCTTTTCCATCGATCAGCTCCTTGATCACCGTAATAGTTGTTTTGGTATCAATGCCTCAGCCCCGAGCTTCAGACATTTCTGTTCTGTGTGTCTGCATGTTTGTTCTGTCTATTCCTCCCTGGTGAGTTCTCTGTTAACGACCCATACAGCAGGTGTCAGAGTGTGATTTATACAACCTATAATGCCTCACATTGATTAGCAATAGAGCTCTAATGGGATGCCAGCTCTCAAACCAGGGTTAAAAAAAAAAAAACATTGCATGCCACACCTTCTTAGTGCTGTTCTATATCATTATGCATCTTGTTTTTTTTTTTTTTGCACAAATTGCTGCAACCGAACCTGTCCAATGAGACGGCGTGGAGGGAGCTTGCGGCGTGCAATCACCGTAACCCTGGGCAGTCCGCTGTTATCAGTCTCTGGTGGGCTTGCTCTGACTGGGTGCTGCTAGCATAATTAGCACAGCGCTCACTTTGATGATAAAAATGGGTAATAGGGCATTCATCCCCTCCCCTGCCTACCTGATTTCACCATCGTTTATTGATCTAATTAAAATAATTCTGCTGTTAATGGTGTGTTTTTTTCTTTTTTTTTGTTACGGCGAGGAAGTTTTGATTACAGACACTCGAAAAAAGATTACGCGCTGCTGATGATATCAACGGCAGACGCACTCGCCAAGACATTTCATTTTGAAGGTAGATTTTTTTTCCTGTCCAGAGTTTTGGTTGCATTAATGCCTATCAGTGCTTAAACGTTTGGACTCGGGGCTGAAAATAAATGTCTTGTGAAGCCACTCCCGAGCTGACAGAAGACGTTCAAACCGCCCAAGACAGCTGAAAATAAATCTCTCATTGAAGATATTGCAATTATGCAGAAGTGCTGTGGTTTACTGATACTGATGTGGAGCATTTTTCATCCTCGTGTATACGAGAGGAGTATGATGTACATCAAAGCCACCAGGTGGGGCTGATTCTTTCATAAATGAATCCCTACTTTTGGCATTTTTTTGTTCAGGATCAGAGCAGAAAATGTTTAAGTGAGGTGCATTTCCTACGGTATTTTTGTATGGCACCTCCAAAACTATCATTTCTCATTAGGAGACCAAACTGTTTGCGGTTGTCCTCATTACTAAAAAGATAGAGCTCTACCCCCAAAGGTAACTTCATCAACACCAGAGACAAATCTATCTTAGGTGCTCTATTTATATTTCTGACTCACTGCCACAAAGATTTATTCTGCACTCCTGTCAATCCATCTCTCTAATGGGCAATGGCATCCTTTTTAGTTTAGATGGCTGGTGTGTGTGTGTGTGTGTGTGTGTGTGTATGTGTGTGTGTGCGTGTGTGTATATACACACATGCATGCACATCCTTTAGCACCAGGATTTTTTCTTATCAGATGTGCACACAAAAACAAGTATCTCGAAGTCACAGAGCCTGCCTCCTCTCTAAAGAGAGTCATCGTTAGATTGAGACCTTAGATGTCATGTAATTAAGATGATAAAAAAAAAGCTATTTGCACTTCCATGGGTTATTAATGTGGACTAATGATGCTCAGATCAACTATAAGATGTCTGCTTGTTATGGGGTTAATCTCCTCATTCTCGCAAAAGCCATGAAGATAAACATCTTTACATAGGAAATGGGCTCGTGGAGATCCCACAGGGGACTGCATCCCAACTTCATAAGAAAGTTTGAGGGGCCAAAAATAAAACTGCTGTGCAGATGGTCATTTTTTGCAGAAATCTTGAAACAAAGCTAAGCAGCCTAAGCATTATTAGTGAATAATATGATCTTGGCTTCTTAACACATAATATATTTGTGCCGTAAAACATATGAATGTAAAATGATAATTAATATTTATAGTACGGACTCATAAATCCTCTTGAATGTCTATCGAACACAGTAGAATATAATGAGGGTAAAACAAAGATTGCCGTTTAATCTACATGACCACAAAAAAACACTTGTTTTTAGATATTTATGTAGCTTAAGTTGAACTTACATTATATCACAATAGAGGTATAAAAATTAGACTTTCTATTTGCAATTAGGCTTAATGCATATTTTCTAGGGGGGGATTATGTTTCAGCACACGCGGGTCAGATAATTATTCGTAACCTTTAGGGGAGCTTAGCCGTTATAAGACTCACTAAAACTGCAGTTTTTCTGCCTAAGAAGTGAAGATACGATAAGTTGTTTGTTGTCGCTGAAGGTCACTGCTCTAAACTCCAAATCCAAGTTTTTTTTAATAACTTCTGAGTTCCTCCAAAGGGCAAAGTCATGAGGAGGAACCTGCGCCTCACCTGAGTATATGGGTGGTGGAGATCCTCCTGACGCGCCGGGTGTGTAAATGTCATGCCTTCTGATGACTTTATCATGAACGCTGTGATCATTACATTGTCATTAGTTAGCCGACATGGTTGCAACCTCGTTAATGCACACCAGCAATCTGAGGAGCAGCAGATAATGTTGTGTGGTGGTGTTGTTTAATGAGGGTCCATATTTGCATACTGGCCTCCACCCCCACTTGCATTCCCACCCCACTCTCATTTATAAAAATAAATCACATTAGAACATCACTAGCTAATAAAGTCGACTCCGGCCCACATCCCACGTCCCAGTGATGGCCAAGTCTCAGCGTAGGAAATACACAAAGCAGTCTCTCAGGATTAGAGAAAACCTATTATAGAAAAATTCTCATATGGCAACATTCCACACATTAACACCACGCCGCTGAAGTAAATGATGCCGTCTGTGCTGCACACCACAATCAAATACTCTATCAAAGGGTCTCCTCTGGCAGTTGGAGCAAATGTTGAAAGTCGGCCCATCAAAAATAACGCAACCGCTTAGAGAAGTCAGATTTAATTACATATCGCATCACTGAAAATAGAAGTAAAAATAGGAGTGCGTTTGATTTTGAAGGAGTTTGTAATCTTGATTGCACGTAATTGTACAGGATACCACCTGAGGCGAGCTGGTTTTCTGCTGCCATTTCTGCATTATTGAAAAGCTTTGATTCTGCGAGGGAAAGATTGGCTTTGATTATGAAACAAATGCAATTAATAGCAACGCCGGCATTTTGAAGTCAAGCAGCTCAGCCTGCTTTATATGCTTCTCTGATAGCGTGCAGCGGCGACTATGAACATCCACCAGCACAAACTTGAGAGGTCAAGAGCTGCAACCTTGTAAGACTGTTTTGTCTCGTGTCCGTGTGTCTGTCCGAGTGTGCACATGTTTGTGCCCCCCAAGTCAGGGCCCGCTAAATAAACAGTGTGTTTCCTGATGCCTAACGGTGTGCACGGCCCATGCACCGCTGATGTCAATCCGCACAGGACTACCAGTGGCCCCACTCCGCTCACTTACTTACTCTTTGGCTCACTCCATACTTCCTTCATGCTCAAATTGACACTTGGTGCAGAGGCAGGCAGACAGGGGGCCTCTCCACCCTGCGCCCCAAGAGATGTGGCCCAGCTGTCAGCCGTCTAATCCAGTCCAACCTCCCCCTGAGCCAGGCAGGAACTCCAGGCTGCTCCCCCTCATCCTCACGCCTAGAGGCACAGCAAACAACTCAGCCCTCGTCAACACTACAAACAGCAGGCCGGGAGGGGAGCGCTTTGCTAGTCAAATCAGTCTTGACCATTCTTCATAAATCAGGTACGGGTGTGTGATGGCATCCCCCCAAAACAAAAAAAGCCTGACGATCGAGTTGTGAAGGACAACAGGTTATTGACATTATTTCTGACACTGTCACTATCATCTATCAAATGACACTTTGACAAAAAGCTATTGCAAGACATTTTTGTTTGGGACATTTAATGATGCTGTGCTTTTTGTAGCACAGAAGCCCTGCAGACGTTTTAATAATTTTTTGTTTTAATCAGCTCATGATCTGAAAAAAAGAATCCCCTGGCTATACTGTCTCCTTTTACATCATAGGTGTTGCTGTTGGCATTGTTACTATGGAAACAACTGTACAAAGAAAATGGCATATTGGCAAATTTAGATACAGTACTGGAGGCATGAACGAGACGCCATCCAACACGCTGCTGTTTTTTAGAGATAGACTAATTTGACCTGACTTTTGCAACCGCATACAACCGTAGACTATCTGTTCATACATAAAAGCAGTGGTTTAAAAGTATAGATTTATTGTTGTGTGTGGTTTGTGAGTGCTCATGGCGCAGTCGTGGGCATGTGTGTTTTCAGGAGTACGTCTGTACCTTTTCGTGGAGCTCCCCATGGCATTCCCAATATCAGTATTCCTGTAGATGTGTTTGATGTGTTTGAAGCCACGTAGCATACCTTGGAACATGACAGTAAACATGGCAGAGGCTCTCCCTCAGTGGAGCAGTGATGCACATCACCCCTCAGAAGTGTGTGACGGGTGTACAAACCAAACCCACCGGGCCACGTCGTCTCCCGGGATTCTCCCCTTACTATGCTGCGCTGACTGGCTCGCATGTTGCTCGGCGCTACGCTGGCTGTTCAGAATAATTCCACCTTCAAAACCTGGAAAACAAAAGAGCAAACTAAAAAAAAAAAAAGAGAAAAAAAAAAGGGAGGCAAACAACGAGGGAGAAATGCAAAACGTGGACGCAGTGACAAGTTATGGCACCCACTTAACTGGTTATCTGACCCAGCAGCAGTAGATGTCATGATATATCCTGTTCTAATGTTTTCTCTGTGTTTCATCCCTGGAAAATCACTAGTGTATGTTTCCTGCATGCATCCCTGGGGAAATTAAGAGGCACACTATGTATCTCAGGAGGATTCCCCCAAGAATGAGAATAAAGCAGGCAGCATGAAAGAGTAGTGTTGGTGTGAGGGAGTTATTGGTCTGGCAAAGGGATTGCCAACACATCAAAATAGCATGGGTGTTGAACAAGACAGAAACTTGCACCATTTACACCTGCCAGCGAGAGAGGGAGCGAGCGAGAGAGGGGGAGTGCCATCCTGACATGGAAAATTTCCATAGCCACATACGCACCCGCATGCTGTGAGGTGCAAGAGTTGACGCCTCATGTCAGACTGAATTTCACGAAGTGACATGTACAACATGTTCACATGACAGAGGGGCTTTGAGTGTTGTTTTTGGGCTGGTAAGATAAGTAATTTGTATACAGTAGAAGTTTATAATGTCACACAGGCAGAGCTTTGAAAAGAGACTCCTATGATCTGGGACAGAAACATTTGAGTGCTTCAACAATTCAACAAAATAGTCAATAGTGCGAGATATTACCAGGCTTTCCTCCATGTGCTCTGACGATGAAATACCAACGGTGCCAAGAGCGATTGCCACAGCATAATGAGACTTTATTAGTCACAATAGTGGAAAATTGTCTTTGTACCACCTGGGACATACTGTAACAGCAGACATATGGCACTGATTAGTAAACATCCATTCACAACATCTTTAAAACACTAGAGTACCTGCTTTTAGGAGGTAAATCACATCTACAAAATTATAAAGCAAAACCATAAGTTTTTACCTTTCAACCTTATATCTTTCATCAAGGGGCCGTGAGATACCGTCGAAAGCTCTGGTGAATGTTGAGTGAAAAGTCCAACAAATTAAATTGCATGTTGTCTATTGCTACAGCATGCAAATATGCCATGTAATAGGCAGGAAATAAATATTAGAGAAAGGATGGATTTTCCGGCAATATTATATTCCATATGTATTTTAGATTCAGCGTATGTGTCAGCAGGATAACGGGATGACTAGCAAGCGCAAAAACAATTCTTGAAGCAAAAATCACAGGATGGATACATGAGTACTTGACCTCGGTGGAATGAATGCCGTGCATCCTAAAATCCAGCAGACATTAGTGGAGTTTAATAGTGATGAAACAGCCAGTTGTGGAAATATGATGACCAGTAATCCTCTGATGTAGCCTACACATGTATTGTCTCAGTTGCCATGGAGCACTTGGGAACAGTGGCTTCATGGAAGAACTGGTACAACTGTCACATCGCCACTATTGTTACAAAGCTTTTTCTCAATCAATCATCAGAGTAATTATACTCTCACTCACATTAAATGTAAATGTCTGCTATAAACGATGGAAAAGCTCTAGCTCAAAACCATATGGTACAACCATATTTGAATGTAACTACAGTAGCTTTGGAAAATATATCCAGACATGTTTAGCGGTTGTGCTTGCAGATTTGCATATCATAATAGCTGTTAGCCTTGACTGAGGTCTGCGCTCCCTGACTGACCTTCAAAATTCTGTTTTTCTTCGCTACACAAAACAGTGTGTGAACTTATTCCTGCAAATATCACTTTGGCCCATTCTGATGTGGTCTTTACTTGTCAGTACGCCTGCTAACAACACAAGACCATGACTTTTAAACTACAGGGCAAGTTTGTTTACTTTGACTCCGTGTTCCCCTGTAGGGGCTCAGCCTGCCAGCTGCTGTCAATCAAACACAGACACCCACATGCCCCTCCAGCTGACTGAGAGGAAAAGGAGTATTTCTGGTATTTACAAAGACCTTTATTTCTTCCTTTTAATAATTCACATGTTATTGACAATAAGTTTGATCTAACGGCAACATTATTTTTGACTGCAGAAAGGGGATGGCTAAATGTGATGTTAGCTGGACATAAATGACCCAAAGGCAGTACATAAAACTTCATCCCCCCCAAAAATCTCATGGATCTTAAAAATATAAAATGCAAGACATGTGTGTGCAATTATCCAAAATGCTTTCAACAAACTTCCAACACAGACATATCTCCAATTTTATTCAAGGTAACAGTGCATTTTGTTTGGTTGCCTATTGCCACAACTTCCAGGATGACATGACTAGATTCTCCGGAGTGTGAGGAAGGAAGCCGAGCTTGACTAAACATAACACCCAAAAACTTCAACTGTCCATGAACATTTCTGCCTGAGTTACGCAGGATAGACTTTCGTCAGTATTGTTGGTGGTTGTTAACAATGAATAATACAACCTCTATGGTCCCATGCTACGTCACGACATTAAACTACATCATTTGTTTCCATTGTTTTGATTGACAGACCCCTAGCTGTAGAAATTACATACTGTGGAGTAATGGTAAAGCAAAGTCTCACAATACACTGATAAAAATATCCTGTGTGATCTATTTTTCTTTTCAAATGAGGGCAACTTTTGGCATCAGATTATCATGTATATTGAGCAAGACATTGTCAGTCATTGTATAAAATAACTTAACTTTTTGTATTTATAAGAAATGTGCAATGCAAGTGCAGTAAACTTAAGATTAGCATTTCTCTGGTACAGGGATGCTCATAGTGGGGCCCGTGATCTGATAAGGTTCTGGGTGACACTTTTCGAGGAAGTCAGTCAGTTAAGGGGACTTCGGATCATAGTACCACTTTTGCATCATCACAATTCAATGCAGTATGATGAGTGTTGGCATTTGGCCGCTTGTCCACCAATAATTTGTAGTTTTGGCCCCTTTAAGGGTAAAAGTTTGGGCACCCCTGCTCTAGTTTTTAGTTTGGTTAGTTTTAGCATGTGCTCCACTTAACTGTAAGAGTTTCAAATGTCTATTTTTAATTGAAACCTACTTAACTTCTCAACTTTCCTTATTACTCGAAGTGGCGTCTACGACATATTCATGCAATGAGACAAACTTAAGTCGATTGTGAGTATCTCAGATTCAATCACGCTACATTTACATCCACTCTTCATAGCATACCATTTTTGAAGTTAGCATACAAGAGATACATTTACATATTTCACATGCAGTACTTTACAGAAATTACACGTCAATGGATCTGCAATTTCCAAATTCAAAAGAGACAGCAAAGTGTTTTTACAATAATCTGGTATTCTGAGGTGTTCCTGGAGCTGTTTCCACCCGCCATTCACATCAGTTTACTTTTTTTTTTCAGCCATGAATAGCTCCTCCAGTCCTTTGGGGTATTGCATTGTCGGGAAAAGAGTGGCGTCCATCAACAGTATGCTCAAAAATCTGTGTGTTTTTCATATGTATTGTGACTGTTTTGGGTATATACCCCTCCAGTGTGAACACACTACATAGTCACAAAGCTGCTCAGAATGAGTCAGTACTACGGTTTCATGGGACAGATAGAGACACAGCTTTCTTGTTATTGTTTACAGTAGGTGATAATTGTAGATTGACTGTATTTCAGTTACAAGATGACTTTTAATATGACGCATGATTGCCAGGAAAAAGTGAACGCACGGAAGAAAGAAAGCCAGATGGGACGAAGCGAAGGGATGTAGAGGAGGTGTTGGAGGAGGAGTAGGAGGGCAGTTCATCGAGGTCAGGATGACAGTAGAGAACAGATGAGATGGGGCGGCTGAGGAGTGTTTTGTAGGTGGGATGTTGTAGGAGGGGGTGTTGGCGGGTTGGGGGGGGTAAAACTAGGCCAGTGTCCAGACTCAGAGCACCAAAGGCCCCGCGTCCCTGGATGCCCCGTGTCAGCCCTCTGACAGGAGAGATGGGACTCTAACACAGAGTTTTTCACCACCAGACGCTCCCCGTCTCCTCTGAAGAATACCCCCTCCTCCCCGACGCGCTCACCAGTCAGAGTTTGAGGAGAGAAATGCACTCGTTACAATAAGGAGGGCACGTGGCATGGGACCTGAGGCTTTGAGTGCCGCCTCCTCCACACTCTCAGTAGAATAAGGATCTTTCCTGCAAGTGCTGTGCATTTTCCAAAGTTGACGTGCAGTAAATAGAATTTCTGAGGCGAGTTCACACTGCCAAGGTGCATGACCATACAATATGTTTCTCTTGTTGTCTGCTGTATAAAAAAAACAACAGCCTCATTGAGAGCGAATACATGACTCGCCGATAGACGAATCTGAATATCCCCCATCTCATCCCTGCAGTCTCTTCTGCTCGCTCCTACCCCGCAGATAAAACAGACTTATTGTCAGGCTTAATCAGGTGGTCTGTTACCTTGGCAATTAAAGCCTTGTTAGAGATATAAAACCTTGAGACTCAAATGGAGAGTCCCTGGCGAGTCAAACCACTGAGCAAATCCTTAAACCAAACAACCTTCCAGTGGGAACACTTCTTCTCTGAGGATAGATGTTTAATTATCTCTGCTTGTTTGGGGGGGAAAGGAAGTAAAAACTGTTTCACTCCCTCTTGTTTGTCTTAAAAGCTCAAGAGTATTTATTGGAATTAATTTAAGTGGCAATCAGTGGGCTATGTTTGATCATCACAATGTATCGACTGAAGATAGACAATATGGGGAACCATTTATGTAGTCGTGCTCACAATGAAAAAAAGAGATCAAATCATGGTTTTGAAACATTTAGTTTTATTTCTGGAATAATAAACTAATTTAGTTTTTCTAAATTTACCTTAATGAATTCGTTGTGTAAAATATTGCTGCTCAGGGTTATCCATTCATCATTAATTCCCAATTGATGCAAAACACCAATTTCGATGTTGGCTCTCCTAAACTAGGCCAGCTACTTTCCCAAATGAATATTCCTCTTTTTGAAAGTAATGCTACATATTTGAGCAATATGATGTGATAATTCATCATTATTTAATGATCTCCCTCAGACAGCACATCACACAAGGTGCAGTCAGCGACAACAGCTGTGCCGCGATCTTGATGAGCGAATTCTCCGAGATTCAACCGGCGTGCGAGCTCAGCCCTGCGTATAACCCTCTGACCTCTCTCTGATGTCCAGCATGACTTTTTCCTCTCATTTCTGCTCGTCTCCTTTCATCCCACACTTTGTCTGTTTCTCCTTACCTCTCACTGACACACTCCTCTAAATGGGCCTGGCATGCGTCCCACTGTCTAACGATGGTATGTGTGTGTGGGCGGTGTTTAGGGAGGTGAGACCTTCTCTGGGACACACTAATCAGCTCCAAACCAAGGCCTGGGCAGGGAGGCACTGGACAGGTGAGTGGAACCACTCGCTACACCCCCCTGGCTGCTCCTTAGCGAGAGGGTCAAATCAGCTCCATCCTTTATGGGCCAGTCACTCCTTCATCTAGCCGTCCCCAATCAACTGGCTTCCATCCCTGGTCCCTTCCTGGTAGCCTCTGAGGGAGGAAACAGCGAGCAGCTGCTCTACCAAGGGAGCCTCCTGAACGTGCCTCCTGTCCGCCCCGTGTGGGTTAACCTTTTCTTTTAATTAACACCGTCCCAACTCCCAACTCCCGCCACCGTGGTCCGGAGAGAGGTTTTCGGGGGCCTTTGCAACTGTCAGGGAAGTGGGGGAGTCATCAGGGAGCGAGAAAGGTGGTGGGCGGGTGGGTTGTGATGAAGGTGAGAGGGGTGAGGAGGAGGAGGAGGGATGAATAATGCGTGCATGGCCTGGGAGTGAGGGGTTCTTCTAATCCTTCTGAGCCCTTTTTTATCCACATGCCTTCACACGGCTACAACACTCCAGTCATTCCACACAGCTGCCTATTTTCCAGGGACGATCCCCGAAGTAAATTGGACATGCTGATGAGAAGATGGCTGCTCTTAATTTGCCCTACAGCTCATTACTCTGCAAGAGAGTCAAAAAGCTTTCATTCGAGCTGTAGTCATTGACTAGGCAATTGTTCCCATTTGTAGAAACTCACAAAGGCTTTATGGTTGAGGGTGATACACGTTTTGCACATGTGATCCAGGTTACAGAGTCCATATATTCCGATTTCCTGGAGTTTAATCATTGATATAACCAAAAGCAGCAGCTAATTAGCTTTAGCCGTGTTCTTTAGCTCAACGTTTTTTTTTTTAAGACTGAAAAATATGTGTGACAAAATTAATAAATTCAGCGTGAAATCCGGTGAACCTGGTAATCGTACATTAGCACCACTGCGAGGTGAGTCTGGCTGATCTGTGTAAAATGTCCTGTATGAAATGGGGCTCTGTAGCACGTACTTACATGCTGCAGCACAGTTAACTAGCACATAGAGAGGTGAGCAGGCTTGATCTCATCTTACACAGAAGATCTCCTAATGAGAGAGTGGTAATGAGCAAGAAAAAAAAATCACTCTCATTTCAGCAAAAAGGGAAAAAGAGTGAAAAAATGTTGAAAGGTTTGCTATCTCTTCCTTTCATCTTGTGTGCCGGTGCCAAGTGGAAAATGTCCATCTTTCACCGGGAGATTTTTATGTTCGTCTTGGCTCACGGTAATGCCCCTGTGGGATTCTCTTTCTTGGCATGTTCATAGTGGTCACCATTTGCTGGAGACGGGCTGTGGAGGTCAAAGCCATTTGAGAAGGACATAAAACCCCTAGAATGATTTTTGATCACACTATGAAACCGTCCCGTTGTGGTTAAATGGTATTCCTCATGCCAATAACACATCTTTGTAGAGGTTATTGTCACGGCAATCAATTTAAAGTTGGTTTAAGAGAATAGATGTAAAGTCAATGGCTGTGCGCTCAGGACGCTAGGCCTGTCAGTGAGTGTAGATGTTGTAGTTTCTCGCCAGTCATCCGGCTGATGACGTCAAAATGTCTTTGAAAGCTGGATCCTGTGGCGCAGGTGATATAACCGTCGCTGAAGCCACGATAACACCCCACAGCTCGGGTCGTGATGTTGCAAGTTAGGCCTACGTGAGTCTAGCATCTTGTGACCTCAGTTTTATGATGGAGTAAGTAAGGGGAAAACTGCCAGGACCTTCTCCTCATGAAGACCCAGAGCAAGGGCACTGTCTCCCCAGCCCCATAGATCAGCCAGCCCTGAATGTCAAACCGCACAGCAGCCGCTGCAGTGCCAGGAGTCCCCCTCTTGCTCCCTCTCTGGCCCGTGATCTGCTGTCTGGTGACACCACTGCGCTAATGACCCGGTTTGGGAGTTGCTCCACGGGGCTCCTTGGCTTGGGAAGATGGAAGTTGTGGATATCCAGCTGGAAGGTCACCGTTGACGAGGACCGCTCACTCTACATTCCCTCGACTTTGTTGACATCCTTCACTTTGCAAGGATGGAGAGACGGGGAGGCTGTCATTGACCCTTTACTTAAACAGGCGTGCAGTGTTGGGTAAGCTTGCAATCCTCAAATTTCCCACTGGAGGAAACTGATCAACAGCAAACGGAGAAATCTACTTTCTGGATGAAAATGTCAACACTGACCTTTGTTATATATTTTGTTGACTACTTACATGATCCCAAATGTCTCCAACAATGTTCCAACCCAAAGCAATCCACAGGTTACTCAAGGTATCATCGGCCATTGCTAGTTCCAGGAGAGGGACGAACAAGACTTACATGACTGAAACTTTAAAACATTATCTTGTTCGCCAACATTTGTGCCTGAGTTGTGTCAAATAGATTTTCATCATCAGTGGCCGTTGTTTGATGGCCTATTGACGTACTCACCTGAGACTCCGCTTTTGTTCATGAAGTAAATTTCCCCTCCAACTCCAGATGGTATCGTAGATCATTGCTGCAGTCACGTTGACAAATAGGAGCGAAGATAAATCCACGCTTTAATCCCAAAAGAGAAAAAGTAGTCTTTGAGCTCTCCCCCAGTCGGTAAAATCAGAGCAGAATCAGATGTGACCTCTGGTGTTAAGTGTCCAGAGGGTCCGGCTCCAGACCAAACTCTCTAGTTCAAAATACTTAACTGAGGCTACTGCAAAATGTGGTTAAACTTCGCCTCCCTAGCGTTTCCAAGAACTCCCATTGTGCCCCCTTTCCTCAGAGAAGCAACTACCAACAACACAGCAACAAAAACGCTGGTTTATTCAATCATTTACTCTAGTTTTACCCCAAAGCAGACAGAAATGGTGCCAGGTTAGCAGCCTGATTGGATCGCCAGTCACAGTTCCTTTTCATGGGGAAACTCCATGCCAAAGACAAGACAAGATAGCGTAGTGAGAGAGAGGCTTAGAGGGAATCTAAACGCAGATGGTGTCATTATTCTATAGCCATTAGATTGTGCAATCCACATTTACTTCACAATAAGTTAAAAAAAAATAAAAAACATGTCTATTGCCAGTTTAAAGTACTTTTTTAAATTACATGTAGTTCACTGCTCCTCAACACTGCGGGCATGGTTCAAATCAAGACTATTTTTCTTTTCTTATTTGATTTCCCCCACTGTTTTGGTCAATATATGCAGCAGCTCTTGGTGGAGACAGACACAATGTTTATATGAACAGCATACATATGGTATTTTTTTTTGCTCCAGTGTTTAATTGCCCAACAATTTGGATAACAGTGAAGTTGGAAAGCTTGCACTCAACCCTTCGCTTGCCAACTCTGAAGCCGTCTGATTGTTAGCTCTCCGTGTTGTTTTTGTTCTTTTTTTTTAATCAGTTTAGTATGTCTCGGCGCTGAGAGAGGGCAATGTTTACAGCCATTCACTATCTTGACTTTTTTTTCCCTCAGCCTCAGGAGTTTGGCTCGCTGGAGCAGAGTTAAGGTCCCCAGGGAGTGCTCCTCTGGTGGTGGGGGCACTGCCTCGACCTCACTCATGCCTGGTGTGGGTGGCATCCAACCAGGGAGACGCACAATGGAGAGCAAGACTGGAGATGGTGATGCTTCTAGTGGACTCTCCCAGGACTCAGCCTTATTCTCAGGGTCATGCATTCCAGCAATCTCTGTAATTATAAGCAAGTGAGAAAAAAGTTGAATCTTCTGCCTTTCTCAAAAATGAACGTGCCCCCCCCCCCTCCTCAAGGGAAACATTCACATCTCTGAGTTCTAGTAGCTGGATGGGTTTTAATGAGGCAAGTCAAGAGTGTGTGTGCATGTGTGTGTGTGTGTATGTGCGTGTGTGGTTGGTGTACATGCATGTCTGTGTATCCGCCCTCCTCTAACGAGCGTAATTGACCGACTGTGCTTTTAAGCTGCCGTTTTTCACCATTTGCGAGAGTATTCTACTAAATAGCCTTCAGTGATTATTATTTCTACAGGAGACACTTCATTGGGATTAAAACTTTCTCTGAGTTTTAAAGTTCAGTTACTACTTGTTTTTTTTTTCGTTTTTTTTCCCTTACTTATTGGACAACATGCTGTAGGAGCCAAATGGGCAAAGGGCAAGCAGGGCCACGGGTCAGCGAGAACCGCTGAAGGGTCCCGCCCCCGAGGGCCACGGATTCCGCTGGGGAACGTTTCGCCCTGCTGAGAGGCAGAGTGAAATCTCTGATGCCGCGGCACACGCGCTTGCTGCGGCGTCTCAATGTCTAACTGAAAGCGACGGGTGGTGAAAAAATCTCCACTTAACTGCTCAGTTTTTACTACAAATACTGCAGTAAGAAGCTTCGGTGATCTGAAAACAAGACTGTGCCTTTGTGCATTTGATAGAATTTTTTCAAAGGGTTGCCGTCTGCACGCAGCATCTAATCGTCAAGGACGACATATTAGAGGTTCGATGGAATCGTTTATGTGAATGACTAAATACGAAGGAGCACCGACAGAAATGAATCACTAGCTTAATTTAGCAGAATCATATAGGTACAAGCCGAATAGAAATTACCTCGCCCCAGTGTTGTTTTCATGCCAGACATGTCATGTTTTTTTATTTATCTTTGTTTGATTCCCTTTTTCCCTCACGCCCAGAGGTGAGACTTGAAACAAAAACATTTTTGTTGATTTTTCATTGTGCCTATTTGCTCCCAAAAATGTATATTTGATTCTCCTCTCCATATTTATAAAGTCACCCCCGAGGGACGAGCCGTGTCAGACAGTTTTTTGGTTTTTTTTTGGAGCATCATGAGCAACATTCCTCACATGAGGTTTCTTCCACTTGAAGAGAGGGGGGAAAGAAAAAAAAAAAAAAACAACTTCTGAGCAATAGTGTACTGTAACTTAGAGAGTGAACTGTGCGAGCACTGAGTCAAGTCAAGCCTTTTCCCAGTTACTTTGTCACTAATGAAAGTAGCAAAGAGCCCTGGAGGACTGAGGAGCACTGTTTGTTTGTGTTTGAGAGAGCATTCGAGAGGTACAGGGGGGGAGGCAAGGTGGTGAAACTTTGGGAAAGCCGCCTGACAGAGCACTGAGACAGAGAGGGGGAACTTTGGAGCATTGTTAAGATTGAAGTTTTTAAGGCAACTGAGACCTGCTGACAGATTCCAAGCACCTACAAATAGATGTTTCATATGTGTGTGTTTACCAACTTTAGTGTAGTTTGCGAGGGCTTTGAATTTACCAAAGCGCATCACGTCAATCTGTGTCATACTCTGTTTTATTGATCTTTTTCGACACACATTCCGTGGCAGCGTGTGGGTGGGGAGGGGGGGACTATTTGAAAACCACGAGGGTACGAGCAAAAAAATTACAAGATACAAATTGAGCAAGCAAGAGGAAAAAAAAAAAGCCTCGGCGTCATATGTAGGTCATAAGTCCCCACTTATTACGTTAAAAGCCTCGCTGATTAAAGACAAAAGATGCAAGGCAACAACAAGGCCTGTTTAAAATGAGAGGCTAATAACGACAGCTAACAGCTAGCTCGTCTGTAGTCTGAGGAGCTCTTCATTACGTTCACA